>PVIA01000285.1:126305-514086 GCA_004024845.1 Tonatia bakeri | reverse complement strand
GTAACTTTTGAAAGTACTACATACAATTTCAATATGGAGCCGAGACTGGAAACTGCTATGCTAGATCTTGTTGTAATCACTAGATGCATCTCAATATGATTTTTTGTTGTTAATTTTACATTTCTCAATTTTTTCTCTGAAGTAGGCTAAACATTTCTGGAGAGCAATGACCTTGTTCAGTCTTTATTTGATCTAGAAAGCTACATGATACAGTATTTGAATATTTTCTCATCTGAAAATAACTCAAAGGCTAAAATTTGAGGCTTTCCCTCTGTTTTCTAATTTTACCCCATATTCTTATCATTCTTATTAACTGTCATATTTATTATTAATGTGTAAGCATCATACACCCCAATTCTGTCCTCAGATGCCAGGCCATAAGGTGCCTCGTTCACACAGTAAGAATAGGGAGACCCTTACATGCTCAGCACACCATCCCTTGTCCTTACCCTCTTTGTGAAACCTAAGCTAAGTGTAAAACTAAGGGTTAGTTAAAAACTAACTGGAAACTTTCCTAGGGAATGAAAGCAAAGGCATTTATTCTTTAATTTTCTGAAATAAATAAAATGAGGTCATTGAGAGAATTTAATAGCCAGTCGAAATGAGATCACTGTAAGAAAATTTTAATGACCCCCCAATTAAGAAAATCCCAGATATATTTACATGTCATCATCAACTGGGGAGCTTTTTAAAACTGTAGATTCCAGGATTATAAATTCAGATTTTGGGGGGATTGGAACATAAGGATTTGCATTTTTCAATGTTGATTGATGCAAATTTGGGGAATTAATCATTCATAGGCCTTTATTCGAAATGCTGTTAGAGATCTCAACTTTATCATTTTAGTCCAATGACCCACAAAATTAGGCCTCATTTTAATCCATTACATTTGGTGGTGCTGTTTACCTACGTGTTATTAATTTCATTTTACATGCCAGGCGCTCGGTAAAAAAACAGCACATTATAAAAATTTCTTTGTTATATTATTACCTTGTCATCATACAAGTATTGTTGCCCTTTCTAAAAATCATGATGAAAACGAATTTGACAGGTTGTCTGTGATTTACTCCAGGTTTCAGAGCTATAATTAGCTTGTCTGGACTCTAAAGTCTGTGGTGTAACCCACGACATCTATTTCCCCCATGGGTCTTCACATTCCACAGGCAATAGCATGAGTTTATTTAACAAGTTGGCAATACCACCTGCCCATATTTCATTAAGCCTAGGCTTAGAATTATTTTTTATATAGAAAGGGGACTGTGGGACAAAGAGGGAGAGAAACATCGATCGGTTGCCTCTAGCACAACCCCATCTGGAGACTTGGCCTGCAGCCCAGGCATGTGCCCTGACAGGGGATCGAACTGGCAACCTTTCTGTTCACAGGTGGGTGCTCAATCCACTGAGCCACACCAGCCAGGGCTATATGTCAGATTACATTATAATCATTGATAGTGTAAAACTCATCGCCTCTTTATTTATGTAAGCACAGAAGTAACAACGGGTAGGGACGTGTGTAATCTGATTAGAAACTTCTCTAGGAAATCATTGATAAATATATACTTAGGAATGATATATCACAAATATATTTACTCAATCTAGCACACATGTGGTACATTAACATCATGAGTTTACTGACTTTATTTGAAAAATATAATTTGACATTTAAATCTTACACATTTTTAATGAAATTATTGTGAATGTAAAATCATTTAAAATTAGGCATAACAAATTAATTTTATGGCTAGAAGATAATAAACAAGTAAATTTTTAAAAAATATTTTATCATATCATCTTTCAATAATAGATGATAAATATAATTAGATAATGTCAATGAGCTGATAGCTTTTAAACCTTTGTTTAATATTTTCTTTTCAATATTGAGAATTGTTTGGGCAATATTTAGTTATAAGAAATAAATACAGCAAGATAAAAAATAAACTAGGAACATAGTGTTATATCTGAGGACTGAGGAAACAATAAGCCCCTTTTCTTCAGACATTTACAGAAAAATACAAAACCACTATCATAAACAGCATGAGAACTTTCTCAGTTGAGGTACAGTATTCTCATCTTTTTTTTTATTTTAAATAAATTGAGTGAGTTATAATCCTTTCAACTATGGATGGTCTAGTTTTTTCTAAATAATGAATATGAAGCAAAAGCCTACAGAATAATGACAAATTCTTTTATTTTAAATAAACAATTTACCAAGCTATTTTGTCCTTGTACTAGGCTCAGAAATATTGAATCTAGACAGCAAAATACTTAAACAAATTGTCAATCATTTAACATCAGATTAATTTGTCCGAATTTATATATGCATCATAAGAGAGGTAAAATGAAAATCCCATTCTAATTCCCATCAGTATCAAAGGAACTTAAGTCTCAGAAAAGGTATCCCAGCGTGAATATGCCTTTCACAGCAATGATAACTAACAGTTTTCCCGCTCGTCCCTCCCCCGCAGTCACCGTGCTGCTGCCCATGTCCATTGGTTGTTTCTATTTTTTTTTTAATTTTTGCTCCTCCTCTTTACCCGCCTAGCATCCCCCTTCCGGCCAGCAGTGTCTTTACAACAATTAGCTCATTGCCTAAAGCTTCAATGGGTGTTTTGTGCTCACCACCTTTCCTTTTAATAAGTTCTCTACGTTTTTTGATAGAAAAAACTAAACACTTCACGTATATTTTTTTTAGATTTATTTGTGTTTGCTCTTTAGATTGAGCCTCACTAGAGATCTATGGTGGAATATCAACTGAAGTTCTCTATATAGTTATTGTAGTCACACTTACGTTCTAAAACATGGTATATAATGCCACGTGTTATAAATGCCATATAAAACATACATATAACGCCATGCATAATACATAGTAAGGTTTTAGTGTACAAGTTTAAGGGATCGTTCAGAATTGGCAATATAAAATGTAAATAAATGTACATCTCTTTACACTGAGCAACTTATTTGCTGTTGCATAAATTATAATATAATAGGATATGTTGTTTTTTTTCAGAGCTCTTGTTAATGGTTTTAAATGCATATGTAGTGAGGGAAATGCATTTTAGGTATAAACCTCATGGTAATGTAAAGAGGTATGTTAATTTAAAAATTCATGCTTCTACAAATTCATGTTTCCTATCAATTTGTATTTTGTAAGTGATCTCTACATTTTGTGTTTCTCCTCCTGCTGCTGCTTCTGCTCCTCTCCCAACTCTTCCTCCTACTTTTCCCTCCTTTTGTTCTGGGATAGGAATAGAAAATTATGTTGCACTTTGTTTTTCTGGAAATATGCAGAGTGTTACTGACTATGGGCAGTAAAGGAGATCATTCCCCTACTGGAAGGGAAACAATGCGCCAGTCTCTCTCAGATAACACTAAGGAATGTTCTCTCTGCTCCAGTAGCTGAGGCTTAAAATACTTTTTACCCTTAACATGCTGGTAATATATGGACGTATTTATATTACTTCAAAAAGAATTTTTCCTATGCAATTTTTGTACATTGTTTTCCCATTAACAGTTTGAGTTAAAGCATCGTCAGTCTGTGGCATTATAAAGAGGAGGTAAAGCATCATAATGCATCTTATGTTTTCATCGTTTAAATATGAAATCTAAAATTTATAGTGTAGTAATTGAAGTATAAAACATCCCAAATTTGTAGAGGGGGTGAAAAAGGAATAATTGGATGATTTTTCTGTGCTGAAGAAAAAAAAAACACAGAAAGAGATAAAAATGCACTAAAAACAGAATAAATAGTTAATGCAAAGTACCATAAATTAGTCCAAAAAACATTTTATATAAAGGTATTTATTTGAATTCCATGGTTTAAATATTAATTTATCAGTAACACATTTTTGACAATTAAGCTGTAAGAAAGAAGTCACTGGAACCAATTCTGTGGCAAGTCATTGAATAATTCTAAACATAATCATAAACCACCATTTAACAATGTTTAGCGACAGCTTCACACCCTCAACAGAGCAATCAAGTAGTGAATGAGCATTAAACCCAATAACAGTTGCTCCTCAAATTGGTCCCTCAGGTTCGGGACTGACTGAGCTGTAAAGTGCTGCATTCTACTGACTATTCAGTTCTCTCAGCCAATTGATAAATAAAATACTTTAGTCATCAGAGTTGTTAATCCACTTTCATGACACTTGCTTTTCCTGAAACATTAGATTAGCTCTTTTGTTTTCTGAATTTAAGAGGCAGGCCAAGTTAAATGGAATTTATGTCATTACAAATTGTCAGGCATAACTCCTCCTGGGAAATTTGAAGGGTTTTGTGGTTGTAACAGTCTATAAAATCAACAAAGAGCAATATGATTTATGTCAGTCTGCTGAAATAGTTCTTTTTCTCTCCATGGAAATAATTAAATCAAAATACAATATTTGAAAGTTCCTATTTAATAAATCCTTGAATTTAGCATGCAGGATCACTTATTTCTGTTGACTGAAAACATAAGTATCTATGTCATACTTACATTTACTGTAGGTTACTTTGTTGTTTTGAAAATGTATGCATACATTGTTGTTTATATTTTTCTATTTTCCTTGCAATAAATTAATCTGAGAGAATATATATAAAAATCATTTTGTTTAGATAATTGCCTTAAGTCATCTTCTTTAAAGTCAAGATGATAAATTTTTTTAGTTTTCCTTCATCTGTGATTGTGTTCATTTCCTCTTCTTTCCTGAAGGTTATTTTTACTCAATATAGAATTCTGGTGGACAGGGTTTTTGTTGTTCTTGTTCGTTTGTTTTTTATTTTCACCCAGAACTTGAAAAATGTCTGCCACTTACTCCTTACCTCCAAATAGATTTCTTATGAGAAATCCATTGTCATTTCATTTTTCTTTCCTACAAATATGTCTTTTTTTACTCTTACTGCTTTCCAGATATTTTCTTTGTGTTCAGTTTTCGTAAGTTTGACCATGACGTGTCATGGTTTGTATTTCTGTATGTTTATCTGGTTAGGGATTCACTGAAATTCTTGGACAGTAGATTTATGGGGTTTTAGCCATATTTGCAAAGTGCATTCTATTATTTCTTTCAGTGCTTTAAACCAGTGTTACTTCTTTTTTTCAATGTGACATTAAATATTTTATCATAACCATGTTTATAGATAGGAAGAATTAATGTCATTAAAATGTCCATACTAGCCAAAGCAATCTATAGATTCAATGCAATTCCTATCCACCTACGAATGAAATATTTCACAAACCCAGAACAAATATTCCAAAAATTAATATGGACCACAAAAGACAATGAATAACAACAATCTTGTGAAGAAAGAACAAAGTTGGAAGAATCTCACTCACTACTTTAAATCTAACTATATTATAAGACCATAGTAACCAAAACAACATGGTACTAGCATAAATATAGACATATAGATCAATGGAACAGAATAGAAAGTCCAGAAATAAGCACAAACCTTTGTGATTTATTAATACTGACAAAAAAGCAAGAACATACAATGAATAATTAGAGTGTTCTCAATAAATAGTGTTGGGAAAGTTAGACAGATACATGCAAAAAATGAAATTAGACCACCTTGTAACACCATACACAAGAATCAACTCAGAATGGATTAAAAATTAAATGTAAGACTTGAAACCATAAAAATCCTTGAAGAAATCATAGGCAGTAAAATCTTAGATATTTCTCATAGCACTATTTTTTTTGGTATATCCTTTTGAGCAAGGGAAACAAAAGATAAATTAAAGGGGACTGATGGGGAAAGAAGGGGAAAGATCATCAAAGAACATGTATGAAGAACATGGATAAGGAGCATGGACAAAGCCAAAAGCGGGTAGGGTTAAGGGTCAGAGCTGGGGGTGGGTGGGGTACAGAAAAGTGATGGAGGGAAAACGGAGACAACTATACTCAAACAACAATAAAAAATAAAAAGTGAAAAGCTTTTTTACAGCAAAGAAAACCATCAACAAAATGAAGACAACTACTGAATTGGAAAATATATTTGCCAATGGTACATCTGATAAAGGTTTAATTTCCAAAATTTATAAATAACTCAAACAACTCAATACAAAACCAACAACAGTGAACAAATATAAAAAATGAGCAAAAGAACCTGCATAGGCACTTCTCCAAAGGGGACGTACAGATGAACAATAGGCATATGAGAAGATGCTCAGCATCACTAACCACCAGAGAAATGCAAATGAAAACCACAATGACATATCAGCTCACATCTGTCAGAATGACTACCATCAACAAATTAACAAACAAGTGTTGGTGAGACTGCAGAGAAAAGGGAACCCTTGTGCTCTGTTGGTGGGAGTGCTGACTGGTGCAGCCACTGTGGAAAACAATATGGAGTTACTTCAAAATATTAAAACTGGAACTGCTGTGTGACCCAGTGGTTCCACTTGTAGAAATATATCCCCCGAAAGCTTGAAATACTGATTTGAAAAAACATAGGAGTCCCTATGTTGATTGCAGCACTATTTATAATAGCTCAGCTTTACGGCCCTGGCTGGCGTAGCTCAGTGGTTTGAGCTCGGGCTGCGAACCATAGCATCGCAGTTTCGATTCTCAGTCAGGGCACATGACTGGGTTGCAGGCCACGGCCACCAGCAACCACACATTGATGTTCTCTCTCTCTCTCTCTCTCTCTCTCTCTCTCTCTCTCTCTCTTCCCTCTCCAAAAATAAATAAATAAAATCTTTAAAAAAAATTACCATCGGAAAAAAAAATAGCTCAGCTTTAGAAGCAGTCTAAATGTACAAGAGTAGATGATTGGATTAAAAAAAATGGTACATTTACACAATGGAATTCTACTCACCCATAAAAAAGAAGAAAATCTTACCTCTTGTGACAGCATGGATGGACCTGGAGAGGGTTATGCTAAGTGAAAGAAGCTGGTCAGAGAAAAACAAATCCTGTATGATTTTATTTATATGTGGAATTTAATGAACAAAATAAACAGACCAACCAACAGAAACAGGCTATGATTCAGAAAGCAGACTGACAGCTGTCAGAGGGGAGGGGAGTTGGGGGGCTGGGTGAAAAAGATGAAGGGATTAAGCCAAAAAAAAAAAATCATAGACACAGACAACAATAGTATGGTGATTACCAGCTGGAAAGGGGTGTGAGGGGATGTTAACAAAGGGAAAGGGGGGATGAATGGTGATGGAAGGAGACTTGACTTTGGATGGCAAACACACAATACAATATACAGATGATGTATTATAGACCTGTACACCTGAAATCTATATGATTTTATTAATCATTGTCACTTTAATAAATTTAATAATAAAAATGTATTTTATCATCACCCCACCATTCCTTAAGTTTTATTCATTCTTAAATTCTATTTTCTTTGTTGTTCATATCGAATAATTTCTATTTTTCTATATTGCTTATTCTTTTGTCCTATTTTGTTGTTGTGCTCATTGATAGAGTTTTTTTTCAAATGTTGGTTGTTATTTTTTAAATTTATAAAATTTATATTAATTTCTTTTGTATATTTTTATTTGCTGAAATTCTTTACTGCAATAAAAATTATTTATTGCAAGCATGGTCACTGAGGTATGTTTGTGGTGACTGCTCTCTCATGTATCAGAAAATCGTAATATTCCTGTGTCATCATTCTGTTGGCATCTCAACAGTCTTTTTTCATCCAGTTTGAGAATCCCCTGGTTCTTGGTAGGTTGAGAGATTTTTTCATTGCAACCTGAACACCTGGGGTATTATGTAGTAAGACTCTTCCCATCCTCTAGAAGTTCAGGCTCCTCCCTCAGTCTGTGCTGGCACTCGTGCATGTGGTGCTTGGGTTTCATTCTGCCACCCTCCTGGCTTTGTGGCTATTTAGGACTGGCTTTCGTTGGGGCTTTTACTGTCTGTAACCTATTGTTACTGCCTAAAGTAACCTATTGTTACTGCCAGGTTGTTGGATCTCTCAGCATCCATTCGGAGATACAGGAGGCCATACAAAAACCCTGGGGCTTACTACCATGCTGTTTTTCAGATCATATTAAGTCCTAGCTGGCCCACCCTCTTTTCTCCAGTTTTCAGATTTCTCTTATATTGGTTTTATATAGAATGCAGAGTTTATAATTATATGTAGGGGAGAAGTAAAAAAAAAAAGTATGAATACTTCATTTTCCTGGAAGTGGAAAGCTCTTTCTTAGTTTTGTTTTTCCTAATTTCTTTTCTTTTTTTTTTTTTTTTTTGGTACAGTTTTCTCTTTTTTTTATTTATATGTGCAAGGAATTGCTGAAGCATTTTTTTATGATGACTAATTTTCCTTACCAGATAAAACTCACCATATTCTTCTTGGTATTGGTGTCACTGTATTATCTTTCTCATTCAAGCTGATGTTTTAGGGCTCTCCTATGACAAGTTGTTTTCAATTGTTCCTTGGATATTTTTTTGTTACTTTATTGAGAGAACTGTGACCCTACCTGAATCATTGCTTTCACAAGCAGTTACCCTCTGTGGTTCAGCACATAGGTCCCGGCCAGGTTTATGGACTAGAGTTGTAATGAGTTTGGTCTGCCTTCTTTGGCAGTGCTATTCTGCTTGGTTTCATATGTCTGGTGCTCCAGGGACTCCCACTCAGTGTCTGCTGGTACCACCTGCAGAAACGAAAGTAACTTCCACGAGTGTCTGGCTGTCAATAGACACCTTTTGGAGGGAGGATAACAAAGCCAACAGGCCTGTGTATCCTTCTGCCACTGTGTAGAGGACAGAGAGATGCAGAGCTTTGCTGCTGCTGGTCCTGTGGACAGACTGGGCTGCTGGGTCTGCGTTATGAAGCTTGGGCTTCACTTTGACCTCTGCTGCTGGCAGGTCAGCATGCCCAGGGTGCTCTGAATTTTAAGCAGGGTTGGAATAGAATCAGTCTTTCTATCACGCCTGCCAACCAGTGGATGAAACCGTCAGCAGTAGTCAGATGAGTCAGATTTGGGGGTCTCCACTCTGTTGGACCTCTGTTTTCCAAGTCCTTTAATTAGGAAGATGGGCTATTCACATGTGTCTGCTTTCTTTATTGTTGTTGTTCTGGGGTGCCTGTTTGTAGTGTGGGAAGCCTCGCTACCCACCCCAGTTCAGAGACACAGCGAAGATGAAAAGAAAACCTAGGGAACTTACAAAGTGTTTGTTTTTCCTGGCCTGGGTTTCAATGCACTCTACCAGCTTTCAAAGTCCTTTTATCATGGTTAGTTTAACACTTTCCAATGTATTCCATTGGGTTTGGGTTGGGGGAGGCAGGTGGAATAAGTTTTGCTATCTTATTCAGCACCTGAAATAGACCAAACCGTGTTTCAGTATATCTCTGTGGGCAATATAACGTTCGTTCTTGTGAAATATTTGCTTTGATTTTATAACAGTATTAATTTCTCCCAGGCCTGTTATTTACCTTAAATAAGATACATATATCTTTTTTCCTTCCCTTATTTCACATAGGTTTAATTCTTAATGTTTGAAGTTGATTGTTCCATATGAATGATAAAAGAACTCTGAAAAGTCTTAGTTCATTAGCTTCACTTATTTATTTTTACATATTCCCTGAAATTTTTAAAAGCCTTATACTTAAGGTCAGTTCCCTTGTGTTGGAACGATATCCTGTGCTGTGATGAAGCCCTTCCCTGATTTTATTCCTAAATTTTGAAGACAGATAAGGGTAAACAGTGATTATAATTTATTTAATAGATTACAGTAAGCTGTTCTCTGCATGAGCTTTTTGTTTTCATTTTATTGATGACTATTTTGATATTTTGATTTTTGCTGTTTAGGAATTGGAATCAAAGAGGGAAAGAGAAGAAGGATTCTCATTGACCAGGAGTTAACCTTGAACTTGAATTTCCCTCCCACCTTCAGTAACAGCCTCTATTCTCTGACAAACAAGCCTGCTGTCCCTTGGCCACCAAGTCCTTTAATATTTTTTCTATCCTTTAAACTGGGCAACTGAAGTGACGCCTTTTGGAATTTCTTCCACTTACTCCTAGCCACTGTATACTCTTATCACAAACCAGAAAGCATTGTTTAAGCCCCTGGTATTATCCTTTCTATGGCAAGTATAAATTATCTCCTGCTATTTCAGCTGTTTATAATATTTATTTGAACCTTTCCCCTTCACTGTCGGTATATATTTCCATTTTCTATGTGGTTTTCAGTTCCTCGTGTTAGGCCATGGGGAAAATGGTGATTCTGGGCACAGAATGGTGATATAGTGCAGTGTCGCATGCAACATTCACTCTGCAGCAAGCATTTATTGACCGCATTTGGTCTCATCACTAATTTATGGTTTGTAGCAGTGACTTTCAATGGCTGTGCTTAAAGAATTTTTAAAGCATGCCATACCTGACTGTTTAGTCAGGGGCACTGACCTCTTTTCTCTTAGATTGTCAAAGGTAAAAGTGACAACAGCCAACACAACAATAATCACCCTGTGAGAAGGAATCAAAATTATACCTATTTTTGTTGTTAGACTTGCAAAAATTATATTTTTCGGTGTGACCCAGAATTTTAGTAATAAGTTCATGCATGCCATGAGATAAAGAAAGCCTGAGAATTATTGCATTACACTTATAAAAATAAAACTCCTTTGAGGGAGACAGACACTATCTAAACAAATAAAACTGCATAATATAATTATAGGCACTTCTGAGTACTATACAGGCCATAATAATACATGATAATGGAGAAAGATACCTGCTTTAATGTGAGTGGTCAGAAAACACCACTCTGGGTAGATGATGTCCAAGTAGAAACTGTACAGTGAGTCATGTGAAGATGTGGGTGCAGGGACCAGGAAGTGGATGTCTCCATGTACAAAGTCTCTGTGTTGGGAAAGGACAGGGATAGTGCCGGGATCCACAGGAGGCTCAGTAGGGAAGAAACCAGTGGAGCAGATGGGGGAAAGAATTATAAGAATGGCCAGAGTGCATAGAGCCACAGAGATGTTGATAAAGATTTGAGATTTATTTTACCAGAATTTCTACTACACTTATTTTTGTGCATTTTATCTTGTACTTTATGCATTAGATAGGTTACATTAAAATATTTCCCAGAAGAAAGAAGAACTTTAAAAATGACTAATGTATTAGCTAAATCACTACCTAAAGTAGATATGAACCAGTATTTCCTTTATATCTGCCTGCACATAGGTGGGTTTTCTTACCAGATTCACATTTCCATGAGGACAGTTTTCTCACTCATGTTTGAGAGACTGGTATGCTGTTGCACGGTAAAGCTGAAGTGTTTTACCTACAAAGAAAATATTAGCTAAATATTAAATTTGTTTTGTCACTAGTCAGATGCTGTGGCAAATGAAACCGGTAAAAGATATATTATAATCTGCACAAAAATCTGCCTGACGTGTCGGATCTGCTCTCCCCACTCTTGCACTATGGTTCAAGTTGCTGTTGCAAACAAACAGAAATGTAAAATGAAATATGAAAAAAGAACTTTTTTAATGCATCTGTGGACTGACAAAAATTAAGGAATACCAAGGCCAAAATCTAAATGAAAACTTTAATTTAGAGATACAAGATACACTGTGAGGCTGGCATTCCCCTTGAAGGCATTTTTCAAATGCAGTGACTCATGAGTAGTTTTTCACAATGCCTTGGGGGCCTGGAGGCAAAGTCCTGGGTCGCACAGGCACCTGGGGAAACTACCAGGAAACCCTGAAACTCTGGGACTCAGAAGACAGTTTCCTTGGCAGAGGCAGTGGCAGCACTGGCAATAGCCAGCCACCACCCCGCTCCCCAAGAGTACACAGCTTCTGAGGCAGACACACCCCCAGGAGAAGTACAAGTGTCAGATGACGGCAATGAGGAGGGGCTGCTGACACATAGCGAGGAAGAGCTGGATCACAGCCAGGACACAGATGCAGAGGATGGGGCCCTGCAGTGAGCAGCCTGACGGAAGGGATGGCCACTGGCAGAAGAAGGGCGTGTACTGTACCAGGCCTCAATCTGGGCACCCACCCCTGAATGCCACCCCAGTGGGTCCCAGAGGAGAGTTGGCAGCAGTCACCTGACCCCATGCATCCCAGCCAATGCTATATCCTGGGCAGGTGGAGTTACTGGCCTCCCCTCCCCATGTATCCTTCCTGTCGTCACTGCCCAGACCAGAGGGCAGGGCACAGAGTTTTCCCACACCCTGCCTCCCCTCCCCAAGATACTCCTAGGCTGAGGGGTTTTCTATAAATTTGTTGAGGGGTTGGGGGCACAGGACGGGACCCTGATAATAAAGAGATTGGATCCTTAAAAAAAAAAAGAAAAACATTTGAGGTAACTCTTATCCAAATCCTTTGCCTCCACTCTCCCAACTATCAATAGATTGATCCCTAGAATTCTGTCTTCAGCACCAATGGTGAAGTGAAAAAAATAAAACAAATGGATGAAAAGAATTTCTCATAGGAAATCCTCAACACAGTGCAGTGATAATCTGTGTTGTTACACTAAATCCATATGATTTATGTGGCATTATAAAAACAGTCCAAGTGTGTTTTTTAATGTGATTTCACATGAGTGACACTAAGTCTTGACAGAGGCAAATGAAAATCAGTTTTGGAAGATATTATCCTTAAACCAATCCTGAATAATGAAATGAAGCAAAATAAAACATTATACATATACATACGAACTAACCTAAATAATTTTGGATGAATAGTAATTGAATGTATGAGAGGAAAAAGATAACTAAAAGCCTACTCTTTTTGTTTTGTTTTGAAGTGTACAAGGTGGTGATTTGATACACATATACAATGGAAAACAATTATCACGGTCAGGATAATTAGCACCTTCATTACCTCACAAAGGTCTTTTTTGTTTGGGGTGAAAACGTGTATGGTCTTTTCACACAGCTAATTTGAAGTGTAAAATATTAATCGCTACCTTTAACATGCTGTACAGTAAATCTCTGAACTTTCTTTTTAAAAAAGAAGGATATTTTGCAACATAATAGATGAACTTGGAGGACATTAATGAGCTAGGCACAGAAAGACAAACATTGCATGATTTCACTTATACATGTAATCTATAAAAATGCTTAACTTAGAGAAACATACAGTAAAATGGCAGTTGCCAGGGGTTGGGGGACGTGGGAGTGG
Source organism: Tonatia bakeri (assembly GCA_004024845.1). Lineage (NCBI taxonomy): Eukaryota > Metazoa > Chordata > Mammalia > Chiroptera > Phyllostomidae > Tonatia > Tonatia bakeri. The sequence continues at coordinate 501,009 of PVIA01000285.1, read as the reverse complement.
GGAGATACTGGTCGAAGTGTATAAGCACTTTCAATTATAAGATGAATATGTTCTAGACATCTAACGTACAGTGTGGTAACTATAGCAATACTGTGTCATTTACTTGAGAAAAATAAAAATATAGTCCATTTTATACATAGTCATAGACCAATCCATCATCAAAATGAGACACATATCTCAGTTGTCAAGTCCTCATTAAAAAAAACAAAAAAAAACAAAAACAGAGGTATATAGCAAAGTTAAAGATTGGAATTGAAAATATTGATCCCTTAGCATATGTAAAACTTTTAAACCAAAAATTATAAAGCAACACATGAAACATTTTTAAAACTTAGCTGAGCAACATTTATAGAACATATTCCCTTGCCATAATGGATTACAGTATATGTGAAGAAATATAACAGTAAGTGTGTGTACAATGTGGATTGCCCCTATTTATAGCCTATAAGTCAAATAGAAATCATAATAGAAGTTAGAAATTATTTAAAACTAAACAATCACGGAAATATTGCATATTGCAATTTATAAAAAACAGCAAAATAATTTAATATCTGTGGTCTTAAATGCCTGTACTAACAAAAGGAAAAGACAGGCTAAAAATGAGCTAACAAAACATTCACTTGAAGAGGTCAGCAAACAAAATAGTACAACAAATTTTAAAAGTAAGAACAATCAGTCACCTGGCTCCAGGTTCTGGGTGCCGGAAGCCTCCGCTGGACTGTGGCTCCAGAGTCCCCTTGGTCCCGTGGGCACCTGCATCTGGCCAGTGGAGGAGAAAAGAAGACACGGGGGAAGCAAAACCCCTTCTTAAGGACCTTGGCGCAAAGAGGACACAAACACATTTTTCCACGCGTTTCTGACAACAATTACGTGCTCCTGCTGGCCAATTCCCACGAGCGTTAGCGCCGCCCTTGGGCATTGGTTTCTCAGGTCTACCCCATACTAGGAATGTAAGGTTTGTTTCTCCATACACAATCAATGAGGAAAAAACAAATATTAGCAATATAGGTGATTTTTATATAAACTCTCTATCACTTTAGCAATACTTTGGAAGTTTAGGGAGAAGAGAATATGAGTGACGAGTGACCCAGACTCCTGATAAGTGACATGTGCTTACCCAGAGACACTCCTGTGCTGAGATTAAAAGAGGAGTGTCTGCTCTACCTGGATAGTAAATTGTAGGAGATTCTAATGCTTGATCAATAAAGTACTGAGAGGGGAAGAAATTGAGCCATATGTTGTTGAAATTTACAACTTTTTCTTTTTAACATTGAAAGTACTCTTAAAGAAGAAGAAAATTGGGATATTTACACTACCTCACTTGGGATATTGGAATTTGCTGTGAAATTCTGATGGTCAAAGTTAATTAAGGCTAATATAATTTTGGCTCCAAAAGAGACAAAGGGAAGAATGAGATAAAATGGAGTTCAAATAGAGCTATACATATGAAATCATTGGATGTATAATAGAGGGAACAGCAAAGCAAAAGAAAAATAAACTCTTCAGCTTATATTGCTGTGTCAGTTGGATATCCATATGGGTGAAAACAGACAAAAAACAGCATTGGCTTCTATCTCACACCAAATGCAAAAAATTAATTTTAGTAAGACTGAGAGCTAAGTAAGGAAGTAAAACAATTAACCTTTTTGGAAATGATGTTGCATATTTGTTCATGACCTCAGAGTAGAGAAAGATCACTTAATAAGTTAAAAAAAAAAACTACCACTGGGGAATGATAAATTGGATTCCCTTGAAAATTATGAACACTGTTCATCACAGGGAAACTTAAGAGAATAAAAGTAAGCAGGAAACCACAGGGAGGTAATACATTTGTGGCATATGTAATAATCAGGTCCATCAACAGATGACCAGTGGAACAGATGCACCAGTTTGTTACAGCCAGAAACTGAATGCTCTTTACAGCAATGAAAATGAGTGATGTAAGGAGCCAAAAACATACAATGGAGAAAAGAGAGCCTCTTAAATAAATGGTGCTGGGAAAATGGAAATCCACATGCAACAGAATGAAACTAGACTATTGTTTGCCCTCATGTAAAAACATTAACTCCAAATGGATCAAAGAGCTAAATCAAAGGCCTGAAATAGTACGTTACATAGACAAAAACATATGTACTGAACTTATGGACCTTGTTGTTACAAAAGATTTTATGCATTTTTCCCCAAAGGCAAGGGAAGTAAAGCAAAAATAAATAAATGGCACTATATCAAACTAAAATGCTTCTGTAGAACAAAAACAAACAAACAAACAAAAAACCCTGCCAACAAGCCAATGAATAAAAGTTCAGCCAACCAAATGAAAGATGTTTTCCAACAACAGCTCTGTCAAAGGGTAAACATCCAAAATATGTAAACTCATACAACTCATCACCAAACAAGCAATCCAATTTAAAAATTGGCAGAAATGAATAGACTCTTCTCCCAAGAAGATACATGAATGGCCAACAGATATATAAAAAGATGCTCAACCTCACTGGCTTTTAAGGAAGTGCAAATCCAAAGTACAGGGAGTCACTATGGAAAACAGTATGGGCACTCCTCAAAAATTAAAAATAGAGTTACCATATGACCCTGCAATCCCTCTTATGGGTATCTACCTAAAAAATTTGAAGACATTTATTTGCAAAGTTATGTGCCCTCTTGCCCTGAGTGGTGTGGCTCAGTGGGTTGGGCATTGCCCTGCAAAATGAAAGTTGCCGGTTTGATTCCTGGTTAGGGCACAAGCTTCAGCTGTAGGTCTGGTCCCTGGTGGGAGCACGCGAGAGGCAACCAAACAGTGTATTACTCAGATATTGATGTCTCTCTCCCTCTCTTTCTCCCTCCCTTCTTCTCTTTCTAAAAATAAATAAACATTTTAAAAGAAGATATATGCATTCCTATGTTTATTTAGCATTATTTACGATGGCCAAGATATGGAAACAACCAAAATATCCTTAGAGAGATGACTGGATAAAGAGGATGTGGTACGTATATTCAATGGAATTTTGCTTAGCCATAAGAGAAAATGAAATACTGCCATTTGAGACAACATGGGTTGATCTTGAGAATATCATGCTAAGCAAAATAAGTGAGACAAAAAACATATGATTTCATTCATATATGGGATGTGCTACAGATAGCAACAAATGATAAAACAAGAAAAACAGTGAACAAAAACTCATAAATGCAGACACTGGTGTGGTAATTGCCAGAAGAAAAGGGGGTACATGGGTGGTAAAGGGTTAAGGGGGTCAAATATATGGTGACAGAAGAAGATTTGACTTTGGTGGTGGGCATATAATACAATATACAAATCATGTATCATAGAATTGTACACTTGAAACCTATATAATCTTTTTAACCAATGTCACCCCAATTAATTTAATTTAAAATTTTAAAAAGAAATATGTATGTGTATCTGAATGAAGCCAAAACACTAATTTGAGAGAATATATGTACCCCAGTGTTCATGGCAGCATTATTTACAATAACCAAGCTATAGAAAAAAAAAGAAAATGAATGATTTACTGTTACTTACAGATGACTCATAAGCACAATTTGAACAGTAAAAAGCTAAACACGAATGTATTCTAGAGTGTTTGTGTTTAGGCTGCTATATTTCAGATACAGGAAAAAAAAAAACAATCCCTTGCACGGAAATCCATTATATCCCTTCCCATTGTGTTCAGAGTAGAGGTTAGTGATTGATAGTGTGAATCAATGACCTTTGAGGATGCTGATGGCATTATGTTTCCTGACCTGGATAATGTCTCCTTAGGTAGTAATTTGTTGTGCTACACGTTCTGGTTTTTATACTTTTACATATGTGTGTCTTACCTAATAAAAATATGGCCGACTTTGTTTATGCAATCAAAAATTACAGAGGTAGAGTTTGACTGCAGGCAACTTTTGATGGCTACCTCAATAGCTTTAACAGAGATCTTTATTTTTTCTTTTTCTAATCATCACATATCAATTCCTGCTATCTCCTAAGAATTCATGATTCCAATATTTTTGTTAACAGCTCGCAGAAGTACATGCTTCATTCTTCATGTCTGAGAGCTTGAACATTTTTTTATTCTAGTATACACGGAACAAATCCTGAGATAGAGTAATTGACTCATTTCACATGCCCACAGATGAACCAAAGGTTGTGATCAATAGCAGAACTTGAGAGGATTGGCCTCACCCAATTCTGGGCCTGGTTGTATAATCAGCTTTAGCATGATCACGTGATGTCCTGATAGGACTCTAGAGCTTCTGGGAAGGGGTGATGGAAAGGGAAGTTACCAGAATTCGATGAACAAATGCCCCTTCCAGAAGTTATACGAAAGTAAAACAGATTAGCTGTAGATTACACCAATTACATTCTCAAAGCCAGGGTGAGCCAAATAATGGTTATCTTAATATATTGACTATTGTGATCTTACCTAATTAAAAAAAGACTGATTATAAGTACAAATGGAAAGCAGAGTTCACTGAACTGACTCTTGCTAGACATGATTCTATTCTGCTCTCAAAATGGGCTCAGAAAATACATTAGTGTTTATCCATGCATGATGCCATTAAATGGAAACTACTGCTTTGGAAAAAATTAAATGTGAGGTTAAGAAAGTTAATTCACACAGGGGGCATTTAAACTATACCAAATTGATGTGAGATTCAACATTTGGTGGAAAAAGTAACCACATTAGTGGCATTAATGAACTGTGTGTAACTATGCTCTCTATTCACACTAGAAAGTGCCTCTAATTTATTGAGGTCTTTAGGAATTAACCAGGAGTCACACTCTAAGTTAATATGCAAAAGACACTGGTGGCACATTGGATTTCAGATGCTGGTCACATTAAGTCATCATTATTAGTTTCTACCTTATGAAAATAATTATCACACATACTAAGATCGAAAGGTCTTTTAAGGAAATGTATGAAATACATATCTAAATACATTTGCGAATTTTAAAGTGTTTTTAAATCGTAATAGTGAATAGAGTCAATATGTAACTTCCATGCAATTATAGAGGCTACGTGCTTTTCAGAGCAATGCATCCTAAGCCAGAACATGTCTCCTTTTTTCTTACTTTTGATCTTAAATTTATTTACTACAGCGGTAGCTATTAAGAACATTAATAATCAATTACATAATCAGGAAACATATGGAGGATAAACTTAAATTTTAAACAGCTGGAAAATTCTGACTAATTTTCTAACAGCTTTTGGAACAAAGCTTTAGGTACGAGAAAGATGAAGAAAGCAAAATTGCCATAATTAAATTCTGTTGCAAAATGAGATTACAAGAGGAGAAGTACAAACTTGTTTTTCAGATAACTCAGGTCATTATGAAGAGTTAATCTGTTGTCTTAGCATTTGATACTTTTATCACATATTTGGTTTTTTTCTTTCTATTTTAGACAGTATTTGTACCTGTGTCATGGACCTCATATAATTCATCTTATCCACCAATATTATAATACTACCATCCTCTTAACTGTCATTAGAATTATAGTATGACTTATATTTACTTAACTACATAGGACTTAGTAAATGTCCTAATTAATTATGGCAATAATAAAGAATAGTGTTATAAAATTATATTTCTTATAATATGAGCAGAATCATTAGGGCCAACCATCCAGCTGAAAATACTTAGATGTGTTAGATTAAATAATTGAAGAACTGAGAACATAATAAGAATTCACCAATACAGAATTTAAGAAGGCAAATTCCAGATAAGTAAATTGAATCCCTGAGGCTGCATATAAGCACACTTATGCATGGGAGAAAGAAAAATACAGCAATTGGTCAAAAAAGTAAGGAATTATTTAGTCTTGGTAAAAAAGTATAAGAGATTTTCTCAAACTGTTCTTCCAATGCTTATAAAAAATATATAAGACTTATACTTAGGTTCTAACCTAACCTAAACAAAACAAACAAACAAACAAACAAAAACCTCCACTACATTTAACATGATCTCTGTGTTGAAAACAATTCTGTTGGCCTTAACATACTTTCAAGAAAAATTATGTTCTAGGTAATATTTATGCTACTTTCTTCAATAGCAAAAATAATTAGAGAGTGATTTTAGAATTTATAAAACTATTAAAAATACTAGTAATGCCTAGAAATAATATGTCGCACATTTTAAGATATTTAAAATCTTTAGACACAGCAATAATGTGTAATCGGTGATAGACTCATGGCGTTCAAATACTCCAAGGCCCTTTATTCTATGGGAGTGCAGGATCAACTCTATGTGAAGGCAGCGTGAACATCGCTTTTACCGAATGTTCTTTCAGATGGCAATTCCAAAACCAGTCACCCTGCCTGCAAGGTGATCTTGATTCACCTTGAAAGGATCACCTTGATTTTTTTCACTTCCCTATGCAGTGCAATGGTACTCTGTCCAGATTTCTTCCCTGTGCCAACCCTACACCTGACATTTGTGTTTTCTATAATACCATCTAGACTATGAGAAGTCTGCTGTCCCATCATGCCTTAACTGTAAACTATTGAGAGGATTCTGGTGTGTAGGAGAGCATGAGCCTGCTATGATTCCAAAGGTATCGTGCCTCCCCTGGAAAAATTTGCCCTGATAAATATCCAGCCTTCCCCCACCTCACCCCATGCTTCTTCCTGATGGTCCACTTTAAGACATGGTGTGAGGAACTTGCCCGGCTGGACCTTTCTGATTTTGACAGCCTTGGAGCAGCAAGTGATCAGAGAATCAGCCACTCCAGCAATAATAAGCAACACCACTTAATGGTATAAGAGTTACCAATGTAGACTCCAGAGCCAGTTCTACGAGAAAACAAGGATAAGTGGCTGACCTACTCACACTGGCCAGTGCCCTCGTGAGAAATATTTAATCAGAGGTTATTTCCCTGCTTCTGGTTTTTAGGTGGCTGAGTGTGACTATCCTGGGCATATCAGAGTGAACACCAGAGGAGTTGCATGTGCACACTCATGACTAGCAGCTGCCCCATGCAGCAAGCTCTTCTGTTTCCTGTGGGTGCAGAGGTGGGTGAGGAGAGGTGTTAGGCAAAGGCAGGCAGGTAGGGCATTTAGATAAGTAAGGGTTTGAGTAACTCATTTTGTGGCATGAAAGATGCTCTTGGATAGTAGCAATTCTTGGGCAAGTTTGTCTTTAGCCCCTCACGTCTCTTTGTTTTGCCACAGGCTGTGACTAAAGCTAGTGAAATGGAAGTGTGTGGGTACGTATTTAACCTCAAGTTTAATACCCATAGACAACATGGCACAGGATCATCATCCGTCTTTGAAGAACTCCATATTTATGGTTCCTTTCTCTCTTTTATCCCTAACATTAACTTTGACTTCCCTGTACTATAGGTGCTCATAAAGTATGTCTAGTATATTGAATTAAAATGCATATATTCTTGTACATTGCAAAAGCATTTTCACTGAACCAAGGTATTTTTAATTTATGTGACTGAAATATGGTATGGATTGTTTCAAAATTCTACCTTTTAAATCTGTACTTATATTCCTAAATTCATTTAAGATCATCTTCTAAGTAATTTCTGATAACTGATTATGTAAATACTACCTTTTCAATGAATAAAGTAAAAAAAGTTAATATATTAATATATACCCAGTGTCTAAGTCTCTTATAATCATGCTTCTGCCTCTATCACTTCCAAGAAAGTCAGCAATGACTTTATGCTTTTTTTTTATATTCAGTGACCTTTCCTTTATCCTTATATTTCACTACATATTTTTGGTATCTGACAATGTTGGCAGCTACTGAAGAAAACATCAAGTTTGAGTTTACTGTTGATAAGGTGATTGATACAAGTGTATGTTTCCAGATGTTTTAACCTATATCAGATCACTGGTATTAGGGTTGTTATGATTTTACTTATGGTATTTGCATAAAAGGAGCTGGGTTATTGCAATGAGAGAGAGAGAGATGGGGAGAAAGAGAGAGAGAGAGAGAGAGAAACACCTGAGGAATTTCTTTAAAACAAGCTCATACCTATCCAACAGGAGAGCTGGGAACACTCTTCCACTGTTTCTCAAGCCTCAATCTTGAGTGACTTGGTTTTAACAGGATCACTTAAAAGAACACATTTGTCTGTTAGAGTCTGGGGTCTGACCACTGCCCTGGGAAATCTGTAAAACAGCACTCAATGAACTATGAGATTCTTGGGAGTCAGAGTCACAGTGAGATGCTATTGTGTTTGACAGTCAGGCAAAGAACATAATGAGTGTTTCCTTTGCATACGAAGTGGATCATAACAGGAAACAGCTGATAAGAGTCATGTTACATTCTGCTCAAGAAGACCACCTGGAAAGAAGAGAACTCAAACATTTAGCAGTCTTCAGAGTGTTAGGCTGGAAATCCAGGAGGAAGGGAAGAGTGACAGGCTGGACGTCATTGCCCAGGTCGTTTGTAGCTATAGGTACTCAGCACAGAATTAGTGATGTCCCTACAAACATGCCGAGGTCAGCAAATGTGTACAGCCTCGACACTGCATGCCAGCTACACCCTCCTGCCAGACTCAGCGCTCTTCTCAATCAGCTGTCACACGGGGCCCCACTCCAAAGGAACCAGTTGCCTTGGCATGCGCGATTATTATCCTCACAATTGCCCACCAATTTTTTTTTTTAATTTAAAAATGAATAGCCATTGATAGCTATAGTCACAATATCTAGCATATGAAGGGGTGTTGAGGAAAAGTGGGACAATAAGGACCATGATACTTCTTTTGGTACAGATACTAAGTCTAGAAAAAAATAGTCAATTAGCAAATTTAGGGATTTTATTACAATTGGCTAACTTGCATTTAAAATAAGATTCTATTTGAGATCTGAAATGGGAGTAGCACTCTGGATGGATGAACAGAGAAGTCTTTGACATTGATTCTTTTTTTCTAAAGAATCAATGCCAAAATGAAGAGCGAGAAATAAAAATAAAGTAATTTTTACATCATTAAAGAGCATTGATTCACATAATGATTACATTTATTATTTATAGATTCTATTTCTTTTTGATTCATTAATGTGTCTTTTTTCCTCTGTATAATATTACTTTTTAAATAGCTTCTTAGTCTCTAATTAATTGTGTAGCCTGTTAAGTGTAAGTATTCAAAACTTCCCTGTACAGATATTTTTTTCCTCTTGTATCTCCTGTTTGTAATCTCTGTCACTAACATAGCTTCAATTATTACTATTATATAAATATGCACTTACAAAAAATGCCCATATCTGTGTTCCTTAATGTGAACATGGTACATCCCTCTCCAATGCTAAGTAGATATCTACTTATCTGGGGTGGGGGCAGAGTTATGGAGTGCAACAATAGAATATACTTCATTCAGGTTTTTATGCTTTATTTTTAGTTGACTTCAAAGTATTAGTCAAATTTGATAATTTATACATTACCCATTGCCTCCTAATTTCTCTTTTCCCTTGTCTCCCTGTCCTACCCAACTATCTTACCCTTCTATATAACACTGCCTTGCCACTTAAAGCATTAGCATAGTGTGCTTTTTCCTTTACTCATAAATACTTATATAATATATTCATTCCTAAGTCCTTCTGCTGATTATACACTAAACTGTTTCACAGATCTCTTTGTTCCTACCCCACTAGCATAATTTTGCATTTTCGCCTGCAGCAGTTTGAAAACAGAGAAAACACCGTGACATTGACTGTTCGTGGGGAAATCCAAGCTGCTAAAACGACAACACACGAAGGAAGTCATCTTAGCTACAGACTGCTGCTCTCAGTCCAGGAAGCCATGGCAATTTCCAAGTCCACTTATGAAGCCTTCTCTCCTAGAGATTTTTAATAAATCCATTCAGTTAAAAAAATGCACACAAGATCTATCATATTTATTTATGATAATGAATATGAAAATAAAAAGAAAAAGAAAAAGATATGGAAGGTAGAAAAAGATATGTTTATATCACATGTATACATGGGTTCAAGGAGGAACCTTTCAGGGTTCCAAGAAGTACACAGGAGTGAGAGATGGGGAAATAGGGACAGGAGAGCAAGCTCTTCAGGGAGGCTCACTCATAGTGAAATACAAAGCACCCTGCCAAAGGGCCAGCTCTTGCTACAAAATAACAGCTGTTAGCAGAGGGTGCTGCCCTGTTCCTTGAAAGAAATGTGGCTGACCACTTCCTGAGTTTGGACGGAGTGAAAGCTGAAAGCCAGCCTCAGCTCTTCTACTGATTTGCCAGCTGAACAAATCAACCGACTTCTGATTACCTGGCCCATATTCTTGATTCAACCCTAAAAATGAATAGGGGGGTGCTCTCCACATTGCTTCTCCCAAGTTCTTTCTCCACCCCTGAACCAGATTACGAGACCACACAGTATTGTTCAATGAAAGCTCCGTGCAATTCCATAGGCCTGGAAACACCTCCTGCTCAGCCCCTCAAGTGGGTGCACTGTGTGCCCAAGCCTGGCACTCTTTCATATGTTACTGAACCCTGCGAATCAGTTTCTTCTTATGAAAACAGAACCACTTTGCTTCAGTCAAGGCACTCCATTTTTATTGAGTGGTATGGTATGGATAAGTTATGGTGAATTAAAGGGGAATTTAAGAAAAAGTTTAAAAAATAATTTTTGTTGGGCAACTAACTATGAGGAAGATAATCATGCTTGTCAAGCCAATGTGATTCCTACCCAGGCTCCAAGGGGAGAGATCAATGCCCCAAGTTATTAAAAACTCCTCCCCAGTGTATATTGCAGATCTGCAGGTACTATTTGCTGTTGTATGGAATCCTGGTCAGTGAGTGGTTTAGTCCCCAAAATTCATTACGTGGCAAAGCCACATGGTCATATCAAGGAATGCTTAAGTTCTGAAGCCTCGAGTGTCAAGGCACAATGGTTCTGAGACATCATCACAAACACAAAAGACAAGGTCGTGGAGAGTGTTGCTATGGATACCACGCTGTAACCTGCTGCTACCACCAGGGCCATGTCACCAATATGTGGAGCAATTCTGACACATGAAGAATTGCTTAGGTCATAAAGTGACATTAGGATAAAAAAGTAACTGAGGAAAAATAAATTTTAAAAATTAAAGCAAAATTTATGGGGTACTAATCTTCACATGAAATATACATGGAGTGTTAATGTGAATAATATTTTGCTATATGATCTAATTAAAGAGGATTTTAAATATGCCCTCATACAATTAACAAAGCTAATTAATTTAATATGTGAAATATTTCCTAAACACAATAATTTGGATAGGACTCTATTGCTTTGGTGTAATATCCTAGTGTCACTTTAATCACACCATTTTAACTGTAGAGGTCTTTAATATGATTATTTTTTTCAGTTTTATTGAGAAGTCATGGACATATATCACTATGTAAGTTTCAGGTTTACAGCTAATGGTTTGATTTACATATATTACTGCAATAGGATTAGTTACTATTCATCATCTCATACAGATAAAATCAAAATAAAAGAAATACATCTTCCATGTGATGAGAACTCTCAGGATCCAGAGGTCTTTAACATTTGTTTAGTTAAATTAAGGTTTAAAAAAATGTCAATCTTTTTAACAAGCATGAGCAATACTTGTTAGGGCTAGTCTTGATTGTCGTATAACTGGACTTTAATCAACTGTGAAGTTTTATGCCAGTTCTTCTAATAACAAGATCTATGTATGCTTTTTTATTTTCTTCCTTTTATAAAAATGTCAGTTATCAGCTGAAAATGTGTATTGAGAAGCCATACCAAAAACCTTTGGAAGAAAGTTACCAAACAGAAATGCAGCCAACCTCTTTTATCCAGTGCTTGAGCTGAATGAAACTTAGGCAACTGGGAAATCAGCATTGAGTTTTAAGGTACAGGGGCCCCATGCTGCCGCCGGAACGTGCCAATAGCACTTTGGTGGCCTGGAACAATTGGTTTGACTGTCCAAACGAGGATGGACTCTTCAGAGACCTGGCAGAAGCTGTTTTCTTAATTTGAATATTTGAACTCTATGAAATTTTTCTGGATAGTTTTCTATTCTTGATAGAAGCAGATATAAAGACAGCTTATATCTGGTAGGAATAGTAGTAGTCAATAAGGTGAAGCAGAGTTTAGTTCCAAAGTACTACATTTTTAATTTAGCAGTATATTTTCTCTTTTTCTTACAGATATTACTTTTAAATGATGTTATTGTACATATAGTTTATACTTAGTATTTTTCATAGAAATCAATAATACATTCATCCTGGTATAAAAATTCTTATTCTGATTTATATTGATTATATTTAATATATAGTCATTTGTTTTATATATAATATTCCAAAGAATATACATATTACATACAGATTTGAGAATCAAACACAATAATTAAGATGAACTGTGTTTTACAACTTTAATTTTCTATATTTATGTCTATAGTTACATAGTTTTTAAACAGTGATAAACTGGGTAATTACATATTAAATTTGTTACATTATTGTTACTTAAGCAATCAACTATTTCTCTAGTTGCTTTGAAATTATGATCCTCAAAGTCAATATCATTTTTGTGCCTATAATAAAATCGAATAAATACTAACTGTGTAGGTAACATATAGTTTTATTAGTTTATTATATGTTTCAGAAATACCCATTTCTGTAATCCCATTATCACCAAACACCATCACTCAATATATTAAATCGAAGGCATTCTTGGTCATATCAAACATAAAGTAGTTTTGTGCATAGGTTGTACTATTGGAAATTATCCTTCTGAAAATCACCCTTGCATGTTTCAATTTCTGGAAAACATTAATATCAGGGCATTGGCATCTACAACTGTGATGGTTTGTATATTATTCGTTAAGGTATATGTGAATAAATTAATAGTATCATCATTAACCAGTGAGGTATGTAAGTAGGAAATGAGCAAGTGTGAAGTACCCTGGATATTTAAAGCTATTGTGATCGATTAAACACAATTTGTGCAGAGGACAGCTCAAGTACTTCACAGTAAAACACTGAGAGTGCTGTGCCAGGAATCCAACAGTCAGCCCCTCACGCACCTTGTCCACTGACATGCTGCCCAAGACATTGAGAGCTGTCAGTCAGCCTCCCCAAGAAGAAAGGCACTTGTTAGTGTCTGCACACTCACAGCTAGTGGATAAAAAAATGTAAATTAATACCACAGTACCACCATAAAGGGGAAAGTAATTAATGTTTTCTTTTTAATTCAGGTAGATTCAAAGCACTTAGAGCATCACTCAGGTAAATAATATTTGCAACATAAATGAACCAACAACATAAGTGAGAAGGAAACAGAACTGAACAACTAATGTTGTAGATGTAGTAATGATTTGGGACTTAGAAAAAGGCTTTTAAATTACATCTAGTATATTTTACAACATTAAGAAAATGCACACCTAATAGAATAAAAGCTCTTTGGAATGTAAAATATGTCTAAAATAAAAATGGAAGTGTCAAACAAGAGACCTAAAAAGGCTAAAAAATTAATTAGTTCTCAATGAAGTTGAGAACTCTTCCAGTTATAGAAAAAGTACTTGTAGAGTATGAGGATAAAATTAAAACTGAAAGATATCCAGCTCCAGCATTTAAAGGTAATCTGATCCCTTTATTATAAGCAATGAGATCTTTGTGGCCACAGACTACTGAGAGCTTCATTTCCTCATCCTCATTTTAGGACCTGGTACCTAAAATACTGATTTCTTGGAAAACAGACACTAAGAATTTCATGAAGAAAATGTATTGGGGCATGTCCTCAAAGATATACTAGTAAGGATGTAAGGACTCAAGACTGGGAAGATAAAGAAACTGACATGAAACTTGGTGGTAAATGAGTTGTTGGCTGATCCAGTGGTGGGCTATTGAGCAAGAATGACCATTCAAAGTTTTACCAAATAAGATAGTATCTCATTACGTTACTTAAGGATTATTCCTGGTGGTATTCTGGTAAACTAGCTCTTCAGAAGAATGAAAAACAACAAACAAAATCTCAGTTTCCTGGTTCATTTACAGCTATCATGTGTTTAACAATAGGATAGCAAAATTCCTCAATATTTAAGACACTAGTTTTTTTAGTCAGCAGGAGCTGGCTTCAGGACACCATTGGGCTAGGCTTCAGCCCCTATGAATTGGGGTAAGTCCCAGTGAGAGCTGCAGCTGGGAGGAGCCATCTGTCTGATCAAGAAAATTATGCAGATTTCAGGTTCACAATCCTGCAACACATCATCTGTACGCTGTATTGTGTAAACCATCCTAAGTCACGTCTTCATTCATCACCATTTACCCCCCATGGCCTCCTCCACCTCCCGCCACTCCCATCTCTCCATGACAATCACCACATGGTGGTCCAAGTTCATGGGTTTTTCCTTTCCTTTTTCTTCTTGACTTACTTTCTCTGCCAACCCACACCTGCCCCTCACATCTATCAGCTTGCTGTCTATGAGTCTGCCACTATTTTGAAATAAGTAAGCCAAACATTTCAAAATTAGTCAAAAACAAAGTTATAGAGTTTTATACAATCATGTAATAACTTTGTACCTTCAACTTTCTTAGAGTATGATTGCCATTTTGGACATTGCAATTTTTATGGTAAATTTACATATGTAAATATTTACTAGGCTTTTGATTTACTATGAGGGAATGCAAGTTAATATAACATATTATTCAAGTCATCTGAATCTTTCAGATCTTGTAAATGCATCATGAATATGAAGGAGCCTTTAAATATTAAGTTATGTAGAATTAAATATTACTAGAAATACTTATATATCATAAACTGAGTTCTAACATAAATATTTCAAATGCAATTTTACTCTGTAAAGTGTCAAAAGTTATATATGGTTTACATGTTTGTCAACTATAATTTAATATTAAACATAATTACTTCAAAGGAAAATAATATGAACTGAAATGCCTAAATAATAATGAATAAATATTAGCCTTGTGTTTTGAACATAATCTTGAAAATTAAAATAATCCTTGGAATATATACAGTTATATGCTATCAGATAATTTCTTGATAATAGTCATATGAAATATTGAAAGAAAATAGCATGAATGATAGTTAAGAGCAAAGCAACTAAGCAAAGCCAATTTGTTCACTATTTAAAAAAAATTTACGTATTAAAAGCAAAGTACGAACAAGCTTATATATCAGCAAACAACAAGTGCTGGTGAGGATGTGGAGAAAGGGGAACACTTTGGCACTGTTGGTGGATTACAGACTGGTGCAGCCACTGTGGAAACCTGTATGAAGATACCTCAAAAAATTAAAAGTGAATCTGCCTTTTGACCCAGTGATCCTGCTTCTGGGAATATATCCAAATGAACCCAAAACACTAATTCAAAAGAACATAAGCACCCCTATGTTCATTGCAGCATTATTTACAATCACCAAGATAGGCAAGTAGCCCAAATGTCCATCAGTAGATGAGTGGATAAAACAACCATGGGGCATTTTATACAATGGAATGTGACTTGGTTGAAAAACAGAAGAAATTTTACCCTTGCCACAGTATGGATGGACCTGGAAACCATTATGTTAAGTAAAATAAGCCAGCCAGAGAAAGACAAATACCATATGATTTCACTCATATGTGGAATCCAATGAAGAAACTGAACTAACAAGAAAAGTAGGGACAGACTCATAGATCGAGAGCAGGAAAACAGTTAAAGCCAAGGGCAGGGGGATAGGGAGTGAAGGGGTTGAGCAAAAAAGAAAAAGGACTCACAGACATGGACAACAGTGTGGTGATGGCTGAGGGGAGGTGGGTGTAAGGGGACTAAATGCTAATGGGAAAAATACAATAAAGATTAAAAAAATGGTTCAGAGAAAAATTATTAAAAATATATAGCCCAAGATTAACCATGCCCAAGCTTATCAATAATCAGTGAAAAAAATAACAAAATGAAGATAAGTACAGCGTTAGCTGTGTGCCTTATTTTACTTATTTTATATTCATATTATAAAATCTGAACTAATGAATCTATGGTTCTTTAAAGTACAAATAAAAACTAGTTTTTAAAAATTATTATTGTAATTTTTCACTTTCATGAATTTGTAACATTTTTAATAGTTTCCAATAATAAAATAGAAATTGTATAATTAAAAGAAAGTTAAAAATAACACATTAAGTGATAAAATTGCATAAAATTACTTAATTTAGTATAGTGTATATTAATAGTAACCAAGTAAACCTAATGAATTAATCACTATTTGTTATACTTTGAGTGTTGGAAGAAGTTTCCAGGTGCAACTAATTCAATAATTATAAATGGTCTCTGGTGGAATAGGATCTAGCAGAATCTCAGACCATGTAATTCCTCATTTGTTTTTTTTCAGGGAGGAATATATTTCTGACTTGTTTATTGACCTTGTATTTCTATAAATCTTTTAGGGTAAAAATAAGTTGTGTAAGAATGAAGACCTTCATATTTGCTTGATTTGTAGAGCAGCTTTTTATTGTTACCCTGTAGCCCTAGAGCCAACTTTTTCCATTTTTAATAATCATTTCCTTAGGAGAGGTGTGAAAATGAAGCTTCTGCCCATTTTTCTAATGAGTTTAAATAAAGAAGCACACATGTGGGCTACAATCATTTATTTGTTTTACAATTGGTTCAAGGTATTAAAGTATAAGCTAATAAATATATATGGATTTCTTTTTATAACTGATAATTACTGACTCTTCTTTCAAAAAGGAAGCAAAGTGGGTACACATCATTCCTGCTTATTTTTCCTATTATACACAAGTCTGCCTGCAAAACCTCCATGCCTCACCTCAGAAGTCCTGATTTGCAATTGACAATATATTTTAGTCATTAATTTATGGTAAGAAAATTAGCTAGACATTAGATAGATAACAACAAATATACAAGTATACTCCAAGGTTTTCTGTTTTATATGAAATCATAGTAGATTTAAAACACTTAACCTTATGTGTTAGCTAATTTTCTGGATATTAAACAGCAAACAACAGGTCACAGATTTTAGTAAATGAAGAAAAATCATAGATTAATTACACTCTCTGCAGGAAAGGTATTTTATACATGCAAACAGTAGTAGAGAGCAGAAGATCATTTGCCAAAGGTGATCAATGAAGACAATAAATTTATGTAACGTAGCATAGCCTCTAATATTTAGCAAATAATGGGTGTATTCCTTTTTTGTTGATTTGTCTGAATAATTGCTTCAACTCTTCTATTTAATTTGCTTCCTCAGAAACTCCATCTGGACCCTATGATCTATTTATACACCATCAATCAATTTCCTGAAACAACTGCCCCTCATAGTTAAAAACTATAATTAGAAACACAAAAACATATAAACATTTAATTTTTGATCTTAGATAATAAAGAGACATATTCCTACCACTAACTTCTGCATAATTTTACCCTTAAATTAATATGTGTTAATTTAAAATAGTCCTTATTCATCTAAACTCATTGTTCCTATTTATGCTGAATATTAAATATAGCAGAATCATTTCAAAGAATATAAAAATGCATTTCAAGAGCTTTATACTCATATTTCTTAATATAGTAATTATTTTTTCAAGTAAAGGAAACTATATCAAAATAATTATATTCTTATTACATTAAAGATGTTTTAATGTTTATAATAGAGAAAATACAATCAACTTATTTCTCTAATGTGTTATATACAATGTAAATTGAAGTGTAAGATAATAGTACCAATAACGGCAGTGATTTTAAGAATTTGACACTGGTTACAAAAGAAAGGAAACTGAGATGCAAGTAGTCTTCTGTTTATCATTTTGTTTTAGGTTGATTACAAACTATGTATATGTTTGTACCACCAAATTATGTAAACTATGAGGGGGGATCCCCCAAAACAGAACTTATTTAAAAAAAATTGTGCATTTATTCTTGCACATTTCAACTTCAGTCACCTTCAAAATACTCTCCATTTGATGTGATACACCTATTGAGATGTTTTTTCCACTGCACAAAACAGTTTTTGACCCATCTATTTTCATGCCTTTTAGTGATTCTGATGTTTTTGGTTTCACCTCTTCCACATGGCAAAACATTTCCCTTTTGGGGCTTTTTTCATCTGGAGAAAGAAGACAAAGTCGCCTGGGCAAGATTGGGTGAATAGCGAGGGTGAGGCACAGGGTTAATGCCATTTGTCGTCAAAGACTGATGACCACTCAGCGTGCTGTGGGTAGGTGTGCTCCTAAAGTCATGCATCATGAAATGGACTGACACATTGAAAGAATCTTTAAAAAAATGTCACTGAAGCCTCTCGCAGCCTCTCACAAGGATGCCAGCTGGTCCACTGATACAGGCGGCTTCTTAGAACACTCACCTAGTGAGGGAAGCCTGTACTACATGAGGCCTACCCTCCAGGAGATAATTCCAGTTGTTTTTTAGGGGGGCCCTCCTCATATTTAGACTTCCTAAACATGCATTTATTTTCTGTGAAGTGACTGTATTAATAGTATTAAAACTCATTTCAGTGTCAGTTTATTTTATTTGTTATTTTTAAATTTTAATTGTTCAAGTACAGTTTTCTGCCCTTTACCCCCATCCCAGCCCACCCACCCAGCCCTCCCCACCTTCCTCCCATCTCCACCCCCCCTTGTTATTGTCCATGTGTCCTTTATGCTAGTTCCTGCAAACCCTTCCCCTCTTCCCTTGAAAGTCCCTTCCCTCTGCCCTCTGGTCACTGTCAGCCCGTTCTCAATTTCAGTGTCTTTGTTTATATTTTGCTTGTTTGTTTGTTTTGTTGATTAGGTTCCTGGTAAAGGTGAGATCATATGGTATTTTTAATTTCACTGGCATCATCACAATATAAAATGCCCATCTTTTAGAAAAAATATTTTTTGTATATTTTCATTTTTTAAAATAGACTACTGCAAGATCTTCTTACGTTTGGCACCCTCTTAATTGTAATGCATTGTGGGGAGGGCAGAACCTGCTCGAACAAACATCCACTTCCTATAACTCGACTGCAGAATTGTGAATATCCCAGTTTTAAAAATTGGCTCAAGACACGGTTAGATAATTCTGCAAAGAAGACATACGAATTGACAATGCTATATAAAAGATATTCAATGTCACTAATCGTTATTCCCTAAATGAAACTACAAATCAAAACCACAATGAGATATCACCCCATGGCTCTCAGGATTGCCATCATCAAACCAACAAACAAGAACCAAGTGCTGGCAAGCATGTGGAGACATGGGAACCCTTACGTACTGTTCATAAGAGTGCAAAATGATGTAGCTTCAAAAAAGTTAAAAGTACAATGAGCATATGATCTGGAACTCCTGCTTCTGAGTATTAACCCAGAATAATTGAAATCAAGACCTTGAGGGGACAGGAGCACATCTCTGTTCACTGCAGCACCACGCGCAATGGACAATTTGTAGAAACTGCTTACACCATCACTGACAGATGAGTGGATAAAGACAATATAGTACATACAATGAGAAGCTATTCAGACTCAAAAGAGTAGAAATTCTCCAGTATGTGGCAACATAGATAAACGTGAAGGATGTTTTGCTGTGTAATAAGCCAGTCACTGAAAGACAAATACAGTGAGATTCCACGTGTATGAGGACTCTAAATAGTCAAATTCATGGGCACACAGAGTGAAATGGTGGTTGCCAAAAGCTGTAAGGAGGGCCAAATGGGGAGTTACTAATGAATGGGCATAATGTTTCAGTTAAGCAAGATTAAGTAAGCTCTTGAGATCTGCTGTACAACATCGCCCCTACAGTCAGCAGTGATGTGCTGTACATTTAAAATTTGGTTAAGACAATAGACCTTATGTTGAGTGTTCTTAGAACAATGAAATAAAATTTTACAAATAAATAAGTATAAAGCTTTATATTAAATTACTAAATAAGAGCTAACTGTAACTTTTCAGTGTTAATCATCTTAGAAATAACCCACAAACTTCAGACTAAATAATAACCGTAATTTTTCATTGCCTCTTATAATATATGGTGAACAAAGGATGGGATTTTCCTCAGAAAGTTTAAATGTTGTATTTCTTTTGCCCTGGCCAGTGTGGTTCAGTTGGCTGGAGATTTTTCCCATAAACCCAAAGATCAAGGGTTTGATTCCCTGTCAGGGTGCATGCATTAAGCAACTGATTGATGTTTCTCTCCCTTTCTCTCTCCTTCCCTTCCCTCCTTTCTAAAATCAGTAAGAATGTCCTCAGGTGAGGATTAAAAAATGTTATGCTTTCTTTTAAGATCTTAGTCATTTATTTATGATAACTCTTTAACCTATTCCAATATTGCAAACTGTGATGTAGTCCATAATTATTTCGAAACCCATGTATAATTTACAGAATTCCCTCAGGATTTAATGACTAGAAATAAACTATAGCTTTTTAAAACCTTTCTCAGTCTTTATTAAGTATTAATATATTTTATATTAGTTTCATAGCCCAAAAGCTAAATCTATGCAAGTTTTCCTTGACATGTGATCCAGGCCTCTAGCAAAAAAAGACAACAAAAAATTTATTTTTTAAAAATTATGGTAGCAATTACTTTATTTTCCATTGGGAGTAACCTTTTGGAGTGAAGATGAGAAGCACTGTATTGCTTTATAGAATGCTTGTATTGCCCTGTAGGATTTTCCTTGTTTCTCCTCCCTCCCTCCCTCCCTTCCTCCCTCCCTCCCTCCATCTCTCCCTCCCTCCCTCCCTTACCTGAACCTCTCTCTTATTTAACAGCTCTTTCTATGGTCTCTAACATATACTTTTTGAAATTTTATGTTTAAAAATATATTCTACATACATAAAATATTCAAACACTGACCCCATAAACCTAGAAATATCTTTGAATCCCAGTTCTGACTCCTCAAAGACATTCAATCTTAGTTATTTTATCTGTTTCTGTTGCTGCTATTTGCTCCTTGGAATTCACGAGTCTCCTGGAATGGAGGAACTGTTATATTATTATTTTGGTTATTAGGTTATAGTTATAAATTATGGTAATAATGTATACCACCACAGCATTTGACATCTCATTTGTCATAGAGAAATTACACCAGAAAGTTGTTTTTAAAAAGGCAATATAGATTTTATTTTATATCTGGAGTCTGAAAAAAGGTCTGAAATAGAAAATTAAAGTGAACTTGAAGCATCTCTCTTCCCAGGCATCCTGCACATCCTAGCACATGTCACTGTAGTAAACATAGACTCATGACTAGCAGTTCATAGGGGACCTACTTCCCTGTTCAAAACTAAGTCAATGTTATGAAAACAAATTCTATTCCTTAATTTTAATGATATAATTTACCTGTCATTCAAAGTTTGATTTTCTTTACTTTTAACATTTGTTTTAAATATCCCCAGATGTTCTATCTACACTTTAACTCCTCAGTAAATTGGGTTTGGGTTATATAACTGTGAATTCACAATTATCATCATGCCTCATGTTTCTGTCTACCTTTGAAATTTTTCTTGCTACTCAGAACAAAATAGAGGTAAGGGATGTTTGACAGAGAAAGGTTGTTTTGTTTAGTTTAAACAAAACAGTTTTGGTCCATTATTAGAAAGGAAATGGAATCTGTGACAATTTAAGAAGAGAAACTGACTCTCTGTGTATTAATGTGTATTTTCTAGTTATGAATCTCAATATACAGAAGTGTGAATTTTCATATTCAGTACAGTGAAAGTCACATTAGAAGAAACATGGCTAATAATAATACTGTTTTATTATAATGTCTTTTAAAATCAAGTTTCATTTTAATAAGACTGTATATCAAATTTAACAGAATGGCAGTGGCAACTTGGATGTAACTAAATTAACTATTTGTTGTTTTAAAAGTTCAAATGTCTTCATCATCTTAATGTTATGTTATACCTTACTTGAGTATTTCATGACAGCTCCCAATTATTTTTAGTACTATTACAAATCTGTTCATTCTAAACAATGTTCAAAGCAATGAAAATTGATATGAAAATGGACATTGTGTTATAATCTAAGAATTCCTAATTAATGTACATCAACACAAGTAAAGTTAATGAAAACTAGCCAATATTAGTTCTAATAACATAGAGAACATTTATCTATGTTGTCTTTTCAATGAGTTCAAGAGTTGAGATTGTGAAGGCAATAACCTCCTAAATGATACACTATTATATTAAATTCTGTATTTTGAAAGGAACTGAAACTCAAAAAAACAAATTATGTGTTTTTTATTCTTTTTACACATTAACAACATATTCATCAAAGTGAGTATTTAGTCACTGATTAGGGCAATCATTTATCTTTTACCCATACTTATACTAACAGTAGCAGAATTTCAGCTATAATTCACCAGATGCGTAATGTCAGTCCGATATCTTTTTTTCCACTAGAAACTTCAATTTGAAACTGAAAATTATAAATTGCCCCAAAAAGGGATACTAATAAGTACCAAATTTAATTTGTCTTCTGGAAAACAATACAACTTCTAGCAAGTTATATTGATTTATGCTCCAAAAATTGAGAAGCAATAGATAGTAGAATATCATGTCCACTAATGGAACTCATACTTTAGCATCTTATATTTTTCACAATCTCCAAAACTTAGATGTTTTTTCAAGGTGTATATTAAGAGACTATCAAAGAATTAGATAATGAAATTATTACATATAAAACCTTAAACGTTATTAAAGACATATGTAATTAAGCAATATATATGTGTGTGTGTGTGTGTGTGTTGTTACATAGAGAGAAATATCATATACAAATTAAATTCTGACATTTCCAAATACTGAAGAATAGGAAAAACGGAGGCTGTGAAATAAAATTAGTATATTTGTAAATAGATATAATATTTTTTGGATAGCAATTCAGAAATAATCAATAAAATTGAAGTTGTATATATCTTGTGACCCAGAAATTCCACTGTGGATGTAGGCTAGAGAAAGCTATCCAACCAATGCTACAGAGACATGTCCAATAATGCTCACTGTAGTTTCATTTGTAATACCAACTGCTGTGATCTGAATATCTGAGAAACACCCTTCTCAGGCAAAATCAAAACAATAAGAATTAATTTCCAACATAACTACTCTGTAACAAATAATAGATGAAGTTTGCTAGGGCAATAATACCATATTAGATTTGGGCATATAAGATGAAATAAATAGCATGGGAAATAAAATGATGATAGTAAAATTAAATTAATTATTATTTCATTTATAACAAAAATACTAAAAATATGGCAGTATTGTATTATGTGTTTATTCCATAGTTAAAAGAGAATATGACAATAATAGCACAAAAAGTAGAAGGGAAGAATTAGGAATAAACAGTTGTAATATTCTTATACTACATATGAAGTATTAGTGTAATGTTATTTGAAGCTGGACTCTGATCAATCGACAATGCATATTATAAACCTTACAGCACCATTAAGGAATTAGCAATGATGACAACGAGATGTACATATACATAATAAGTTTATAGAGGAACTAAGGTGGAATTCTAAAAGAAAAGGTCTATTGGCAGAAGCAAAGACAGACATGAGGGGACAAAAGGAGAAAATGAGACACGTACAGAAGATCTGGTAGATGGTAGGTTTGAATTAAACCATCCTAATGCTCCCATTGAATGTGAATGGTCTAAGGATGCTGGTAGTAGCACAGATGTTGCTACACTTGATAAAAGGGGACAATTGTAGGCTAAGAAAGAAGTTAGTGTCTGCATTATAAAACAAAACATCATACGGTTTCTATGCATATGATTATTTCAATAAAACAAAGTAATGAGTGCATGTAAGACCAATTTTTTCAAGTTTCAGTTTGGAATGTAGAACTTACTAACGTTACTCACTATCATTTTTCTTGGGTTGTGAAAAATTTACAGGCAAAAAAAACCCTTACCTATGTTTTTAAACTTAAAGTAGTAAGAAATATATAATATTAATATGTACATATGCACATTGGAAACCTCAGGGTATTCAGCTAAACACAAAAATCTAGAAAAATAAGGAGGTGATAAAATGTGCTATTTGGGAAAAGTCAGGTGATTTCAATAAAACAATTTGTGACTTAAATCTATTTTATACATTTTAATATAACTGTGTTCCTTATATAATTCAGATATGTATTTAGCATAATAAAATACAAATAGAAGTCTTGTCTTCCTTTGTTATTAGGGGATCTCCACATACATTCAGCTTCCTCTTTATTCATTCAAGTGTACTTCACAGACTAGACCAGATTGAGACCCAGATTATGAATGTCATTGCAATCCTGGCCGATATAAGAAGTTTTACCTTTGAAGTAAAGACCAGTGTACCAAACAAGGCCATCCATCCTCACTCATTTTTGATCTTGTGTACTTCACATATTCCATCTCCTGCAAACTCTACACATTATTTCCCTTAGAAATCATGACCTTCTCTCGAGTTAGCAAGTGTTTTCATTCTGTGACCTCTACGTGTGCCACTTCTTTTACATTAGACTTATCTGGGTAACTCTCATTGATCCTTTAGAACTTGGTATAATGCTTTTTCTTCAACAGAGTCTTCATTTGCCACGACTCCTCCTAATTTATGGAACCACGCCCTTCTCATCACACAAGATAAACTTAACAGGCTCACAATTACTTCTTTCAAATTTCTCTTTGCCTTATTGAATGCATGTCTTAGAGATAAACCTTTTACCTGATTTTTCATCATCTTATTTATAACCCATTGCATAATGTAGATGCTTTCTATATTTTTTGAATTGGTTAATTAATTTAATAAATTAATTGAATACATGTAGTTAGAAAACAAAAGTGCTTTCTTTTTTCTCTCCTGACAAACTTTAAGGTACTTATCTTTGTAGCTGTAGACCTAATTCACCTTTAGCAGGGAGTGTCAGTTTTTCTCTGAAGAAATTTTCAGTGGCTTGCTTAGTTTTTAAATATAAGTTATGTGTTTGATATTGGCCCACAGGGAAGGTTGCTACGTCAGTGCCCTGGTTGAGATGATGGGGTTTATGTGTGGTTGTGTGTGTGTGTTTTCATGTGTGAGAGAGTCAGAGAGAGAGTCTTTGTGCATGTGTATGGCTGTGCACATGTTGGCTTATAAAAATATGTCAATCTCCATGGAAGACATTCTGCTGAAGTGATATGGCTCAGCATACCCAGATTCCCCTGGCAGTGGATGGACAACATCCTACTCAATTTTCATGTTGCTATTTGAAATTCAGGAAATTTGGTCCAGGAGGGTCTGATCTTAGATGCCAAGATGCCAATGCTCCAAGTGGGATATCACTAGTGGGGATATCTGGTCTTTCAATGTGTGATTAAAAACGTCCTTTGTGTTCATGGGAAAAACTTATTTCCTGCAAAATCTGCAACAGAAATTGGTAACCCATCTGGATTTAGACAATTAGCATACCACGTTTTTGTGTATGGACATGAGTATATGCATGAATATATGAATGTGATGATAAATAAACAAAGGGATATAAAATACCAAAAATAAAAACAAAAACATAACCTTGACGATCAGCCTGAGAAACTGGTATAGCTTTGGCTAGAGCATGACCTTTGACATTAATAGTCTCTAACTGTGAACCATTGTGACAATAAAGTTATTGACAGTGTTAGCAGATTGAACTGTTTTCCTAGATTGTTCTGTCTAGTGTCCAATAAGGGGAACTGGATCTCTCCAACAAACTGGCTGTTTACAGTTAAGGTTTCTTAGAAATTTAGAGAAACCAGGAAGAAACACTTGACTTCTTTTAATAATAGCAAGTGACTATTTAGTTATTAGAGAGATTTGAAAGATTAAATTATAACACACACAAAATACAGTTGAAAGTAATATACTCTATCAATCAGCTTGATAGAATTAAAGAATTTTGTTCATAGTTTATTGATGCATAACAAATTACAGTCATCTTAGTGGCTTAAACCACCTTCAAGTATTAACTCAGAGTGTATAGATCAGAAGTCAAGAGTGGTATGTTTGGGTTCTCTGCTCAGGCTAAATCAAGGCTGGATGCTAGCTGCGTGGTTATTTGCAGTTCAGAATCCTCTTCCAAGCTCATCCCTGACATTGGAAGAATTCAAGGCCTTGGAGTTGAGGACTGGATTCCTGTTGAGTTCCTGGCTATCGCCTGGGGACTGCTTTCAGCATGTAAAGGCCACTCTGAGATCCTTGTCCTCTATCTCAGCAAGAGAGAACCTTTATCATATTTAATCCCTCTCATTGTTTGAGTCTCTCAGCTATCCCCTGTTACAACCAGCTGAAGAAAACTCTCCATTGAAAGGGCTCGCATGGTATGTCAGGCCCATTCAGATAATCTCTCTATTGTAAAGTCAGCTGAATAGCTACTCGAGTTACATCTACACAATTTCTGTTGCTTATTAGGTTACATAATCATGGGAGTGACACTAGGCAGCCAACTTAACATTCTGCCTACTACAGAAAGCAAACTGCCTCATGGAAAAAGCATAATATTTTATTCCTGTGAGTTTATTATCAGTGGTTTCTGAATGTTAATCATTAATACCATGTTTAAGAAGAACAGTAGTGGGTGCTTGAATATGTGATCATTACTTGTGATTTGAATAAATTGCAATTCATGAAGAACTCACAATCATCCAAAAAGATTAAAATAATGTAAAAATAGTTCTATCAATGTATAGGCTATCTACTAATCTTACCTAGAATTCCAGGAATGGGAATTTGTACGTGGCAGTTATGTGAACTCAGGGATCTGTATGTTAGACGGGAACACTCACAACACATTAATCAACTTGCATCTAATATGAATGGAAAATGACAAACCCTAAAAAGCTCTACAGACTTGCATTGAAATTACCTACCAGGCTACAGTATTTATATTTGTGGAGAGCAGCATTTAAATTCATGAAAGGGGAAACTGGGAAATAAGTTTATTTGTGTGTTTCAAAGTAAGATGTATTATTAATTTTATTACATAAGTAGATTAATTGGCTTGGAGAACAAATTTCCTCTCTTTGGAATTACATAAGTTTTTATTTACCCTTAGGGGAAAAACATTAAAAACAATTATACTTGTAAATATATATTAAAGCTTAATCAAAACAGATTAAGTATAGAAGTTAAGCAGTCTTTATATTTGCCTAGGAAAGAAAAATTATTGCATTAAATATGAAACTTTCTTCTGACAAATAAATCATGAATATGTTGATATCAAGTTTGTTTGAACTAGATTTTTCTATTTTTAAATGCCTTTACTGAGATTTTTTTTTTCACTGAAACACACTCATTATTACATTTCCTTTTTTTAGGATTAATTTGAAGCTTAGTCATATAATTTATTATTTTTTCATTTATCTGTATGTTCTTTTAAAAGATTGATTAATATTTACTTGCCTATACACTATAGTGTATAGCAGTGGAGATGTTTCAAATAAAATTAACTGAAATATTATCAATACAATAAATAATTAGTAAATATAATATAAAATCAAGTATATCAGGTTTTTAGTTATAACCCAGGTAGCTGCAATTAATTAATAGTAATATCATTTTTTCTTTTGCCTAACCAGTAAAGATGTAAATTATAATGAATCTGTAATACTCACTAAAAGCCCACTGTGTCTACCCATCTAAAATGATAAATAAATAATATTAATTTAAAATATTTAACTTGTTTTGCCCTGACTGGTGTGGCTCAGTGGTTCCAATGTCAACATGAAACTGAAAGGTTGCTGGTTAGACTCCCAGCCAGGATACATGCCTGGACTGTGGGCCAGGTCCTCAGTTTGGGGTATGTGAGAGGCAACTGATCAATGTTTCCTTGCAAAACAATGCTTCTCTCCCTCTCTTCTCCCCTCTCTCGAAAACCATAAATATTTCTTTTTAAATTTTAAAAAATAATAAAAATCATATCTTTCACATTTTAAGTATTTTAGTAAATGTCTATATATTTATACAATTTTCATAGCACAACTGACTCATGTCTAATTTGCCTAGTAAACATAATACTTTTTGTGTTGAAAGTAATAACTTTGCAACTTGAATATATATACTTTCACTCCAAATAAATTATTACACTTATTAGGCAAACGTGAGTGGTGAGTGTATGTATGTATGTGTGTGTGTGTGTATATATCTTCTGACAACATTCCCAAGAAAAAAACTGGGAGTTTGTATTTATATTCATTCATTTATTCATTCATTTAAAGCCCCACAGTCTCTGCTGCATGAAATCCTCTTTGTTGCCCATTTTGAAACATTGCCATTATTTGCTCCTTAATAAATACTCCATTCATGTTAAATATACACTTTATAAAATGACTCTAATATTTTATATTTATTGATGTGGCCTTATTACCCAAGATAAAAAGTTGTGCTTAAAGAAAAAATAATTACTGGACTAGTAGGCAGCTCCAAACTCATTCCCCACAAACACAATGAAAAGAAATGAAAACAGAAACTATCAGAACCAACACGGTCAATGATTTGCAAAACAGTAAAAGGCTTACAGCACTAGGACAATAACAAACTAATAAAAAGGGAACCTGGAAATAGGAAGAAAGAATTTTGCTATTTTTAATTAATCTTGGCTTAATTCTTCTGCATTGTGGTATCAGTCTTCATTAAGTGGCAGCCTGTATTCCCAATGTGGGACACTGTTCCCTAGTTTTGGAGAGGCCACACACAATTATTTACAAATCAATTTGTGGGTCCCTTCTAACCCCACTGGGTGCTCCCTGATGTGCTGATAGAAGGCTCTCTTTTCTGTTTTGCCTAATTCAGAATTCAGGCTGTAAGATACCAGATATTGCTCAGAAATGTCACAGGTGAACTAACAACCCACATCAAACCTTTACTATTAAAGCAAACCTCAGAGAAAGGATGAATATAATTTCAAGAGTTATCACATTGTAATATTAAAATATGCATTTTTAATAAAATAATAGAGGCATAAAAATGGCTAATTCACAGGAAAAAATATATATTGATACAGGAACTAACCCTATGGAAGCCCAGATATTTAACTTACTAAACAAAGACTTTAACACAATCTTAAATATGCTTAGAGAACCAATAAAAATATGAAAGATTGGGTAAAAGAAGTCAGCAAAATAATATATGAACTAAATTAAAATATTAAAGAGATATAGAAATTATTAAAAATAACCAAAAAGAAAGCCTTGTCCTATAAAGTAAAATAACTAAATTGAAAAAATCTCTGGAAGAGTTTAACAAAAGATTGAAACAAGAAGAAGAAAAAAATTAACAATTGTGAAAGTAGGGTAATAGAAATTGTCTTGTCTGAAGAGCAGAAAGTAAAATCAGATATAGAGACCTGTG
Source organism: Tonatia bakeri (assembly GCA_004024845.1). Taxonomy (NCBI): domain Eukaryota; kingdom Metazoa; phylum Chordata; class Mammalia; order Chiroptera; family Phyllostomidae; genus Tonatia; species Tonatia bakeri. The sequence goes on along the minus strand of PVIA01000285.1, from coordinate 471,773 downwards.
GTGCACCATCAGGTGGGACAATATGAACATTGTTGGAGTCCCCGAAATAGATGGGGTGGGATGGCAAAGGGATAGAAAAAGAGAAAAGGAGAGAGGAAAGCACAGAGAGATCTGAATAAATAATGGACAAAATGTTATCAAATTGTATTAATGATATAAATTTACAAATTCAAAAAGTTAAATAAAATTTACGTAAGATAAACTTTTATGGACTCACATCAAGGCAACTTTTAATTAAACTTTTGAAAGTCAAAAACAAAGAGAGAATTTTGAAATCAACAAGATGACAGAGACTCCTCACAAGGGACCCACAGTGGGATTAACAACAGATTTTTCATCTGAAACTACGAAGGCCAGAAAACAGTGTGGTAACGTATATAAAAGGCAATAGGAAAACAAAATCCTTCAACCACATATCTGTAGTTGCAAGACTCTCCTTCAAAAATTAATGAAATAGTAAGACATTTATAGGTAAACATGAGCTGAGTGAGCTGATTATCTCTAGATTTTCATAAAAGAAATGCAAAATGAAGTTTTACAGGTTAAAGTTAAAAGACAGTGAACAATAAATCAAAATCATGTAAAGAAATAACCATAACCTGTGAAATAACTACATGGCCAAATGTAAAAGCCTGTATGATTGTAGTTTTGGTTTGTAATTCCGTGTTTTATATCTTACTTGATTTAGACAGGTCCATGAATGTAATTATAAACCTATGTTTGGAGACACTCAATGCATAAAAATGTCATTTGTGAAGACAATAACATAAAAAAGAACAATATGAATATAACTTTTGTATGTTGTTGAAGTCAAGCTCATTTCAATTCAAATTATATTCTTTATAAATTTAGGATGTTAAATATAATACAATACACATGGTAAACTCAAATATCTAAAGAATATGCAGAAGGGAAATGAGAAAGAAAGAAATAAGAAGATTTTATGTGAAAAAAAAATAAACACAAATTAAATCACTAGTGGAGGGTGTGAGGGACAACAAGGCTAACACACCAACCACAAAGAGCAAAAGAGCAATAATCCTTCCTCATAAGTATTATTTTATTTTTAAGGAATCAGCTCTCCAATTAAAAGACAGATAATGCAATAATAACAGTTATAACCTAATGATGTAATTTCTGTAAGACATTCACATTATTACCGAAGATACAAATTGGTTGAAAGTGACAGTATAGAAAAATTATTTCAGCAAATATTATTTAAAAAAACTGGGTTGGTGTACTAATATCAGGCAAAATAGATTTCAAATAAAAAGCTATTACAAGAAACCAAGAAGGGCATTAGGTATTGACAAAAGGGTCAATTCATCAGAAAGATACACCAGTTATAAACATATGTGAACCTAACAACACACTGCCAAAATATATAAACATTGTACAATATAAGAAGCAAATAAAGACAAAATTAAAGGGAGAAATAAACAATTCTACAACAGTACTTGGAGACTTCAATATTCCATCTTCACTAAAGGCTAAGGCATCTAGATACAAGATAACATAAAATATTTTATCAATAATGTAGAATTACATTATGTTTATGATAAACTGATACTGTTTAATTTCTAGTTTCTAAATTTCTACTGACATCTACTTACTTTTACCTTTGCCTTCATTATTTTTCCTTTGATTCTTTTCAGAATATTTATTGTCATCATTTGCAAAAATTTCATAAGTTCTCCCAAACTTAAAGTCTGCATGGCAACATAGAAAAAATTAAAAAAAAATAGAGGTCAAATAAATAATATAAGCTTGTTTTGATTATTGCCAAAATCATTGCCAAAATTATCTTAAGAAAATTAAAATTCATTTTAAATTGATTTTTAATGTTTCATGATGTTTAATTTTGAATTCATACCTTAGTGATCATTTGTGGTTATTGTTATGAACGCTTGGTCAAATATTTTGCACATTTGTGGTATTTTCAGTTTTTAATTTGTTTGCAAAAAGTTGTTTTTACTTAGAAGGGGAATTATTCTGTAATGTACATTCACTGATTATGTGGTACATTTCAGTAGCTGTGATATTCACTGGAGATATGGAGTGAATGAATTGCAAGTCTTTCCCTCAAAATTCTGAAAGTCCACTAAGAAAGCTCATGAAAAAAAATCATGCCATCCATTATATAAACACACTGATAAAGAACCAATTCTTAAAATAATATTGACAGTGATGGGAACTGGAAAAGTCACAAATGGTAGAATATGGAGTCAGGAAAGGCTTCTTTTTCTCTTCATTTTGATGACTTCATTTAATATTTAAGATAGATCCTGTGAGAACATTTTCAGAAATTGTAAGGTGGGGAGATTTGGGAATGGTGGGAAGAGATGAGATTCCACAAATTTTTGAAGAAGCAGTAAATGGTGCTGTATTTTCAGCAGAGGTAGTAGTGTGCAATAGCATAAAGAATGAAGTTAAAGTTGAAATTTTCTCCTGAGTAAAAAATAGCCTGTGTCTTATGTTCTGTTTATAATTTTCTGTTTTCATTATTTTCTAATTTATGTGGAATTGAAGTTTTGATTTTCACCACGATATTTTTGAACACTAGATATGTTCTTATTTTCTTCAGACCAGGATTTCAGTAAACACTTCTGAGTATACAGAAACCCAAAATGTTACAAAGTGAATTTAGGGCAGAATGTATATCTTTAATAATGGTATTGGAAGATTGTTTTATTTGGAGACATGTTGAGGCAGAGATATCTGTAGGATACAAAAGTGACAGGAATTGCTACAAAAAGTCATCTTATGTTTCTATAATAAACTCTGCATGATCAAGTTCATAACTGACATGAAAAGTTTCTCTAAGGAAACATTACTCTTTATCTAATATTTTTTTAATTTTTCATAGGACATTTTTATTTCCAAGCATATTTCTTCTTACCTAAGTCACTGGTTTGCTGACTCATTTCACCTTCAGTTTTGGATGACAAGGGAATGCAAACTAATTTAAATATCATCCTAAGCAAATTGTATTAGAATGATAATTCTGCTGTAGAATGCAATTTACATAATAAATTCTAAAATCAAGCATAAATGATTTATGGATTACCTACTGTTTGTGATCATTTGTGCCAATTTCCTATTAACACAGATAAAGCTAGTCTTATTTAGCATTTTTATAAGTAATCGTGACTAAGAAATGTCTATTGAATTTGTGATTCACGCGTGTTATGACAAGACCCTCTGCATGGTGAGATGCTATGCCCACGGGACAGGCTGTTGAAAGTGCTCATGAGTTCTGAGTGGCCACAAAGATAGAAATTTAGAAGACAGGTCATGAGATTTCTCAGACTGGGGCCATTTAAGACACAAGTGAACTAATATTAAAATAATATAACACAACATCCCTATTGGATATATTGTTATTCTTCCTGCTAGTTGACTCTAAAACTACTTATTCGTCTCAGCTCTCTGTGTTAACTTTCTTTCCCAATTCTAAGCTATTTCATGTCATATGGAAGAACTTTTATAACTCATTCTATAAGAATAGCTCAGATATTACAGTTCTATTTTTTTTATATCCAATTAGTTTGCTGTTTCCTGCCTGTCAATAGCTTTAATATATTGGTCTATTTAATTCCATCTCTGTGAATATTAAATTTTCTTTTTTTCCCTTTTTGGTTAAATCTTTATTATACTTTTTCCACATTGCCTTTTAGTCCCCTTACATCCTCCTCCTCTCAGCAATCACTGCACTGTTGTTCGTGTCCATGAGTCCTTTTCCCTTTTTGTGCAATCTGTCCACCCCCAATCTCTGCCCCCAATTATCACCCTGCTCTCCATCTATGAGTCTGTCCACATTTTCATTGTCAGTTCAGTTTGCTCATTAGATTCCACATATGAGTGAAATCATATGAGCCACCACAAAGCAATACACAAAATACTTATTTCTAACAATAGAACATTAAACATAATAAAAGATAAGGCTACTTCAACATAAATTAAAATGTAATAATGTATGTATATAAACACATGTATAACTTTAAGGTCTAATAGCAATAGTAAAAATTTATAAAGCTTACTATTCAAATATTAAAGCAACATTAAGATAAAAATTATAAATTCCCTGTTTAATAAGCTCCTGTTTAATAACCATGATATCCAGAGAAGGAAAGCCATATTTATTAAAGTAGACAGGCATAACGCCACCATGTTCTCAATCTTCTGAATCTCAAATAACAGAATAAATAAAAAAGCAAATATTCTTTTTAATTTTAAAAGATTCTCAATATAAACTTATAGTAGACATACAAAACACCTTTTAGGTGTGAAAATCATATATATAATTCTTTAATGTACATTGTAACCAAATTAAACCATAATGAACTCCATAGCAATATATTTTATATCACCGTAAGTGTTCCTATCATGCGTAAAGGCGATCTGAAGGATACTTCATCAAGCACTAAAATTATTATGAAAAGCATGTTAACATTTTTGCTAATTAAGTTTTTACTGAATACCCATATTTGCAATGCAACATTTTATTCCTTAAATAATTTATTTTATTCATTTAATTCCAATAACATGAAAACATTTTCAAAATAGTATGAATAATAAGCTGTATTAATAAAAATGTTTTGCTTTTAGAAAGTAATCTTGATAACTCTTTTGTTTGTTTTTCACATTATTTCCTATAGGGTGGTTGCTACACAAACTAAACTGAAAAACAACACACACAGTGATATTTGAACAACATAGATGGATTTTGAGGATATCATGTTAAGGGAAATAAGTCAGGTGTGAAAAGTTAAGAATCATATGATTGCACTCATATGAGGACTATAAATCTGAAAGCAACAAATGAACAAACAAGAAAAAACAAACAAAAACTCATAAGCACAGACAACAGTATGATGGTTACCAGAGGAAAGAGGGATGGATGGGTAGTAAAGTGTCAAGGGTCTTAAATACATGGTGACAGAAGACTTGACTTTGGGTGGTGGACACACATTGTAATATACAGATCATGTATCATAAAAATGCATGCTTGAACATATATAATCTTATTGATCAGTGTCACCCCAATAAATTTAATTAAAACATGTAGATGAAAGTGGGACTACAAATAAATCATATTTTTCAGGGTTTTTTTAAACGTAATGTAGTATTTCTTTCATATAAACAATGGAAGTAGTAACTATAATGAGGTAGCTAGTTTTTCCCCATCTCAGAGCACTTGGTAGTGAAATAGTGTTATTTCTAGAGGCCAGAAAGCAAAATTAGAAAAGGTTACTAATAAATATCTTTTATATTAATGTGCATGGTGTTTGGTTCAGATTAAGCATAGTTGAGATCTTTGTGCTTTCATTATGAACTTTGAATCTAGGCAATTTGCCTAAACTCACAAAGATTCTGTTCGTCAAATTGTAAGAAGAAATATATTCTCTTTATGTGATCATTATTAATAACCAATTCAGTTATTTCTCAAGTACTTACCTCTGTGAATTCCATACACCAAATCCTAAATTTAAATGAAGACATGTTCCTTATTCTTACATTAACCAGGCATACATGAACGTGAGACGCAGAATGGAAAACTGGAAGTGATAGACTCGTGAAAGCAAAGGCAGGCCAACTTAGAAGTGACTACAGTAAAACTCAGGCACTTATACAGTGCAATACAATATCCTTTGACCAGCATCTCCACATTTCTTCTACCTACCAGAGCCTGGTAATGATGACTGTTCTTTAGTGCTATGTGTTGACCTTTTTAAGGTTCATGTATAAGTGAGATTTGTCAGTATTTGTCTTTCTCTGTCCGATTTATTTCACTTAGCATAATGCCCTCAAGATCTATTTGTGTTGTTGCAATGGAAGGGCTTCTTTCCTTTTTACAGCTGAATGGCATTCCATTGTGTATATGTGCACATATTTATATATTACATTTGCCTTCTTCATTCATCCATTGGTGGACACACTATTTTCATACCTTGGCTCTTGTGAATAACTTGCAATGACCAGGGTGAGCACAGAAGCCTTGGAGATGCGACTTCATAGCCTTTGGAGAAAGGTTTGCCAGTTTTGTCTTTTCAAAAACCGACTCTCAGTTTCACTGATCTTTTCTGTGGCTGGATGGGTCGGTTCAAACCCCGCACAGTGGCACGGTCAGCAGCTTTTTGAAGCCAGGCTGGCCTCACTCACGCAGTCTCAGAGGCTGGTTTTGTTCACAGTAGATCCTAACTCTTCAGAAGGGGAGAGACCAAGAAGGCACTCAGGAGGTTCCTTTTTCCTAAAAGGAACACTTCTGGGGATAAGAAACCTCAGCAGTGGAATTTCTAGGGGCAGAGTAGGCCATGGAGAACCACTTTGCTCTTGCTGTGTGGCTGCTAAGAGTGTCCCTTGGCTCTCTTCCTTGTTTGAAGCCGTCTCTGTGTGTCTGAGTTTTGACTGTGTCTGGACGGAGTGAGACCGAAGTGGATCCTTCCCGTGGTGTCCAGAAAGGCTAGGGAAGAGTCCCTTTCTAGTTCCTCTTGGTGCTGTGCCCAGGCGTGTCCAACCTTTTGGCGCCTCTGGGCCACAGTGGAAGAAAATGAGTTGCCTCGGGCCACACATTAGATACACAAAAACATTAACAAAAAAACAAAAAAATTTCATAATGTTTTAAGTAAATTTACGATTTTGTGTTGGGCTATATTCACAGTCATCCTGTGCTTTACACAGCTTATGGGCAGTGGGTTGGACACCCCTGGGAGGAAATGGGGTAGTGTAAGCAAAATGGAATGTTCTTCCTTCCTTTTTCATGTAGTTATTCTCAGGTGTTGTGTGTGTGTACGTGTGCGTGTGCCACTGTGTTGCTGAAGTGTGGTAAGTGGATTCCTAAGCCCTTCTATTCCTCTTTATGAATAGCTACCTAATCGTAGGTCTTTCTGTTGGGGAACAGAAACTGAGTTCTCCTAACTTTACCCTGATGATGACTTTCACTTTATCACATTTCAATTTTTGCAAACTGTAGATGTGAAATTGAATCTCACTGTGGGATTGTGTAATTAACGTTTTTCCGGAAGCGTACATCTAAATTAATTCTAACAGAGTATCTATACCCAGGAAACCAGCAAATGTCAATAAATGGAAAATAACAAGCTTCCAAAGTTCTCTTATACCTGCTTCTCTTTAGTACATTGCCAAACATGAATAGCAACTATAATAGTTTTTAACGCAACAGATTAATACTACTAAATACTAAATTTATTTAAATGAAATGATATATTTTATAATCTTTAGTGTCCACCTTCTTTCATTCAATATTATGTTTGTGATGAATGTCAATCAATTACAACTCTAATTTTCCTTTTCATTTATCTTTCAGCAAGGCTTGGTGACAGGTTACACACTTCATACTGGCTTGATAATAAATCCCCAACTCACACATGTTCTTTCTAAACTTTTACCAACTTATTCAACAAAGATCTGGTTTTTTATTGCCTCCTATCTACTCTCTACTTTCCCTTGAATTATTTAGGTAGGACAAGCCATTGTTTACATACTGTCTAATGCTCCACTACACACAGTATCGATTGCTATGATAACTCTTTTCCAAAATGCAATACCTTGTTAGTTCCAAATGCTTTATCCAGGAGCATCTATTGACCACCTGAGAGGACTTTAAACCTGTCTCATTAATCCATTATTCTAAATGGTGTATTCATGCTGCTTTTCACTAATTTTAAACTGCTAATCTCTTCTAACTTTAAAATGTGTTTATTTCATTTGTTTGTTGTTCATTTGACAGTTGATGTGATGAATGCCAAATTATCTTGACTCCATCATATATAAATTTATTCTGTAATATCTACAGTACATTTTTGAACAAGATAAAAGATATGTGTCACTGAGTCAGTTCCTAAACAAACTTTAGATGTATCAATAGCTGATTGATTTAATGGCTTCTTAAATTAAATGAAATGTCCAGAATGACTACCTCTATGGAGTCAAAGCAAAAAAAAAGATCAGTAGTTGTGTAGAGTTGGGAGAGGGGGAAAGTGAGATAGATGAGGAATTACTCCTGACAGGTATAAGGATTCTTTAGAGGAGAGATGAAAACATAAAATTCTATTGTGGTAATTGTTGTACAAAACTATGAATTTATTAAAAATTGCCATGTTAAATTGTACTTTTAACATATGTACACAGAGAAAAAAGTTAAGGTTTATGAGTTATGGCTCAATAAGATTATTAAAATTGAGAAAACAAGAAGAGAGGAATGGGAAAAATGAGGGAGAAATTAAACTTTTGAGAGTTATTTTACTTCATAAGGAAGAAAGCAATGAGACAGCGTGTAGTGGTAGAAGCCAGTGAGGAGACAGTTTATTTCCTTTTTTGATTTAGGATAGGAAATGACAGAATATTACAATGTAGGAATAATTAAGCACGTCTTAAGATACACAGTGAAGATATAATTTTAATTCAACCAGTTGAATAATCTCCCAATTTGTTAATTACATCATTTGTTATTGATGTGGTGCTTCCGAGTTCAACGAAAATTTTAATATTCAGTGGGAAAATCTCTTAATATGTGTTTGAATTGGGATTTATTTTTTACTTTCAACTGTTTTCGGAAGGTATATTGTTGAGGCATTCCTTCCAAGGAATAGGCTAATATTCAGATTTTTGCTTGTCTGGAAATACTTTACCTTCATATTTGATTTTCATTTAGTCAGAGAATATAATTTCTGTGAAAAGTTGATGACTGCTTTGTGGCAAGATTTCAAGGCATTCTTCTACAGGCTTCTAGGACTGATTGAAGGATCCTGTATTTTTGCTCATTTTGACAATATATGCAATACTGTAGTAGCCATCAAAACCATGATATATATTTCTAACATTTCATTTACTTCCCTAACCAGACTGAATAAGGCATAAACTTAAAAAATAGAATTGTTATCCTAGTAGGTGAATATCCTATTACATGGATATAATGGCAATGTGGAAGAGGACGAGGAGAAGGAGGGGAATGATAATATTAATGATTGATACTTTGGAAATGAATTCCGAAGAAGTAATTAACCTATGAAAACAAAGTCTTCCAAAGAGAGATCAAGTGCAATTCAATGCCGGGCATCTCTTATCTCAGAGTTCTGCCTTTTCAATTGTGCACTCTCTGGATAAAAGTTTCAGGTTCATATTCAGGATTAAAAACTATATCCCCCTTAAACAATAGTTTTATTCATTTGAGTTATGGATTTTTATTGGTTTATATGCAAAGAAACAACAGTGGATACTGATAAACTTCTACAAAACACGGTTGCATAAATTATTTTCCTATATACTTCCAACAATGTACCCTATGAAGTTATATAACTTTTTGTTTTCTTACATAGGTAAGGCAAAATGAGTTTTAAATGAGAGACAGAAAAATAGGCAATGCTTTAGGTATTGTCAAAGCACAAATTCCGCTGGACGAAGTTCAACAGGTGCGGACAACACTATTAAAGGTGATGGGAATAGGGGAGAGACACAAACTCATTCTGAACTCAACTCCACTGAAACAAGGGGTGGGGGGATTTTAAAAGCCATAATGGGGTGAAGGGTCATGGGACACTTGTGTTTCCTAATTGACCTCACTCAATGAAAAGGTAACCTTTCTATTATCTTCATGACATGTGGTCATTTCACCACATAGAGCAAAAGGCCCTCCGATTTTAGGCTCCTGTCCTCTCTGAGACTGGGAGGTAAGCATGTGATCTTCCCTGTTTGCAGTTGTTTAAATGGATGAGTCCCAGGTCCTTGAGGAAGATCCTCCTAAGTTCTGAATCTATCAAGAGGCTTTTAAAAAAGATTTACATGTCAAAGGGACAGAGAAAGAATTTACAATTACGCGTGTTCTAGAGTAAACACTCTTAAGACAAGGAAGGAAGAATCTCTAGTTAGGTCACCTAGATTCTTCAAGCACTGGGAGAGAGGTCAGATGAGGGGCTAAGAGTCTGGAAGCAGCATGCCTGAACTTTAGCCAAACTGAGGGACATGTTAAGGTCACCATGCATTATCTCTACCAGTGTTCACAGCAAGCTATGAAATAGACATCCTAGATGAATCTCAGTGATTTTAAGAGAACTGATAAAATTCCTTAGGCTATTTATTATGTTATTTATTATATGCCAATATTCAAACTTAGTTCTAGTAACTGAAAAGTATTTTTTCCTAACAAGGAATTTTCGATTAATGTAAAATATGACTGTCTAACATGTAATGCTTCTATTTTCTATTTTTCATGCCATCTAAAGCTAAAATTTAAAAAAGGAGGAAATATGATATATTAATAGACTCTAAAAAGCTGCAGAAGTTCTAAGAGACATTCGAAAGGTTAGGGATCAAAGGCCTCATGTTTTCAAATTGCACATTATCTATGCCGAATCATTACACTAATGAGTTCCCACTGCAGAGTTCACATTTATAAAAAAGGGTTTTCATGTTACAAATGTAGAGTCAAATTTTCCTAATGCATTTCCTTTTCCCTTTGGAGGCAGCCTTAACTCATTAAGGCCATAAGAGCCTTTATTTCCTAAAGCTGCCTCTCTTTAAATTCAGGACTTTAGGGGGAAAAACAAAATGTCTGTCAGGGAAGTTTACTGTCCTATGAATTGGTCATGCTCCGCTACTACATTTTTCCAATGTCACATTACATTGTCATTGAAGAGAGGCTCCACTTGTAGTCCAGCGTGGACCTTTTCCATGTGTGTTATAATGAGGCAACATTAGACTTTTTGTCCTTAAATGCTTCTCTCATGCTAATTCCTATAAGACGCTGGTCCTGTCTTACCCATGAGGTGCAGTGGTTTACAGCTGTTACTAATGGCCTAACCTTTCTTTGTATGTATTGTTTTGTGTAAGCTAATATGTAAAGCAAACTAAAACTTGGTATCTCTGTTTGAAGAAGGATTTGGGTTTAGAAATCCTCGTGTCTGTCATCGGTGCTTTTCAGTAACCCCTGAGACACTTCCATAAGAATATGAGACTCCGTGGAAATCAATCAGAAAATCAGCTCTCCACATATTTAGATAAGTAAACTAGAAGGAAAAAGATAATAACCTGCATGTCTTGCATTTTACAAAAATCAAGAAAAATATAGCTCTAACCAGTTTAGTCCTGCTCCTGTGTGATATCCAAGTTTACAAATATTCATAGAATCATAAATCTGTATAGAAGTAAAAGAAAATTTCAAGTTTGTAAACTTCAAGTACAAAATCACATGTCTTCTTGGACTTAATTCAATGAGATCATTACATTTATTTGATTTTCACATGCCTATGATTATTATAACATTAATTTAAAAAATAAACTTGCTATATAAAATTAATGAAACTAACGCATTTCATCTAGATTCCTGGCATGCCAAACTTCTAACTTTAAAAAAAATAAGTTAGCATTCATAACTTGTCCTTTGGGATCTGATAATGTTCAGTATAAAGCCCTTATTTGAAAATCTAGAATATTATGCTATCGGTAAAAATAATCTCAAAATAGTTGTTCCACTTGTTATTTTTTCTATCAATCAAATTCTAAATCATTGAGAGAGATACGTAATCCTCTATTTAACTTCTTCTTTGTCCCCACTTGCTGACTCGGCTAATTTACAAGATTATTACACCATTCGTTTACCATTATCTTTCTGTCAAAAAATACACTAAGCATTGGGATGAATAAAAGAAGCTCATGAAATGAGCTTCCTGCCTATTCATTAAAATATCCTCTCCATTTATTTTAGGATTCAGTTCATTTTTGTTCATTCCAATCCCATGGCGCATTTTTAAAATCTACAATAGAATAGGTCTATGATGGGTAAAATTGATAATATTACATAGCAGAGTTGATTTTCACATTTACGCAAGTCTTGGCAAATATCTTCTGAGAGAAACATCATCAGTAAAATAAATTTTGGAATACAATGACCCAATATACTGGCATGATTAACACTCTAAACACAGCGCTGATGAGAATATGGTGCACCAGGAACCTGTTTGTTACTGGCAGCCATACATATGTGGAGAAGAAGGAATTTTTTAAATGGTAAACCTATTTGATGCCATAATAGGAGATATATGACATTATGCATTCATCAAAATCTATATAACTATACAACACAAAGAGTGATCCCTAATGTATACTGACAGTTACCGGAGGGAAGAGGGGAGGAAATTTCAGAGGAAAAGGAGAAGGGTTTATAGGAACAAATGTAAAGGACACATGGACAAAAACTAGGGGTGGGTGGAAATGGGAGGGAGGTGGGGAGGGATGGGTGGGTGGGCTGGGATGGGGGTAAAGGACAGAAAACTGTACTGGAACAACAATTAAAATAAAACTTTAATTAAAAATCAGGCATCCATTTTGGTTTATCAATTGTAACCAATGTAGCACACTAAGGCAAGATGTTGGTAATAAGTGAAATTGTGAGTCTGAGAGAGAGAATAATGAGACCTCTTTGCAAAATCTGCCTAATATTTTGTAAACATAAAACTGCTCTAAAAAAAGGTCTCAGTGATTAAAAAATAAATAGTTATGAATCTAGAAAATGTGTATAGGACTAGCATGGTGAAAATTAGAATATATCACTATAAAGGAATGGACAAATATATTGTGTTTATGGACAGAAAATCTCAATATTCTAGAGATAATTTATTTCCAAATAGATATGCAACTATAATATAATTCCTGTCAAAATTCCAGCAAGATTTTTTAAATACAAAGATGGCTATTCTAAGATTTTTTTAAGACATAAACATGCCTATTCTAAAATGGAAAAACAGCCCTGGACAGGTAGCTCAGTTGGTTAGAGCCAAGGTTGTAGGTTCAATCCCTTGATCAGGGCACAAACAAGAATCAACCAATGAATGCATTAATAAATGGAATAACAAATTAATGCTTCTCTCTCTTTTACTCTCTCTGTAAAATCAATATTAAAATTAAAGAAAAAAGAAATGAAAAATAAATCAACTAGAATACCTAAAATATTTTGAAAAAAATTAAAGTGAAGGAAATCAGTCTGGCATGTTGCAAAACTCAATTGAGAGTGACAGTAATTAAGACCATGGTCCTCTTGTTTTGCAGAGGGTTAGACACAAAGATAAATAAACAGAATAAAATACTCAAAACTAAAATCGCACAAATACGCCCAAAGATTTTTTGCAAAACATGAAAAAGAAATTAAATGGAGAAAAGCTAACACTTTTTAAATTTAATCTTTATTGTATTTTTTCATGACCATTTAGTCCTTTTATGCCTTCCCCCCAGCAATTGTTCATTCACATGAAGGAGGGTGCAATCTCAACTGAAGTTTCCCTCCTTATAAAAATTAACCCAAAATGGATTAAGAATTATATGTAAAATGTATAGCTAAATATAGATGATAAAGTACAAGAGAAAAATTCATAATCTAGGGCTAAGAATAAGGAAGGGTCTCACACTTGACAGTAAAATCATAATCCATCAGAGGAAAATGTAATAAATTTCACTTCATTTTATTTGTCTTCTGCTCTGTAAAAGCCATCACAACAGATTCAACAACTAGTGACTGAAAGAAATATTTGCATACTGCATATCCAACCAAAGACTAGCATCTAGAAAAATGTAAAGAACTCTATAAATTTAATAGCAAAAGCAAATTAAAATAAGGGTAAAAGATATAATTTAACATATCACTAGAGAGGTTATACAAATGGAAAGCACCAGAAAAATAAAGTAAAACATTATTAGTTACCAGGAAAATTTAAATTAAAACTACAAGGGTACACTAGTCAGCACAGTCAAAATAAAAATAAGGATGCCAGTCAATAATAGTGATGATTCTGGGAAACCAGACTACGTATGCATTTCTGACTAGAATCTCAAGTGCTATGGGAACTTCAAAAAACAGCTGGGCTGTTTCTTAAGACCTAAACATGGAACTCTTATGTGACCCAGCAAGTACACTTCTGGGCACTTTTCAAGTAAAATGAAAAAATTGTAATGGATTTTTTTATTTTTATTAAAAATGTGTAATTGAATATTTATAGTAGCCCTATTCAAAATAGTCATAAATTGAAAAAAAAAAACAGAAGTAAAACAAACTGTAGTTCAACACTGTGGAATACTATTAAGCAATGAAAAGTGAATTAACTATTGATGCTCACAAAAATCTGTATGACTCTCCAGAGAATTATGTTGAATGGAAAAAGTCATTTCTCAAAATTAAATAGTTGCATATTATATGAATCCACTTATATAATATATTCGAAATGACAAAATGATAGAACTGGAGAATAAATTAGTGTTCACTAGGGGTTAAGGAACAGGTAGGTATGGGACGTGAGTGAGTGAGTTAGCTATAAAGTACCAGGTGACATTCTCAACAGCAATGTACTGGTTGTGATATTGTACTTTCGTTTTCCAAGATTTTATAATTAATAGATGTTTGGAAAAGAATGCATTTTTTTCCATATTAACTCCCATGATGCATACAGATATATAGTTTTCATTAAAAATTCAGTTTTATACACACACACATGTATATCCAGGCCTCCCAAACATAATCATTGCTAAAAACATTACACCGTAGACATTTAGATGTACTGAGGTTTGTCAGACCAAGTCATGAGAGGTATGCCAGCTTGGTTTATGTGTCACTTTAATATGTTTAGGCTGTGATTTCCTGAGCATATGAAAAATTGAGACTTTCTTCACACTTAAATTGCTTTAGTGTGAGATAGAAATGCACTCACATATATTGGGAACAAAAGAGAGAATCCAATCAAGTGATCAGGACTTCTATATGTTCCACGTGCAATAGTTGAATGGGAATACAAACCACCTGGTGTGAAGGGCCGAAAAATCAACACCTGAAGGCAATTATAAAGATTTGATATGCTTTACCAGTGTTATCAACAAAAACCTATCACTATAATAGCTAGAGAGTCTATATTCCTAGACCCCCAGTGGATGCCTGAAATCAGGGATAATACCAAATGTTACATAGAATATGCTTTTTCCTATACATATATATCTATGATAAAGTTCAATTGGTAAATTGGGCACAGTAAGAACTAATAACAACAATAATAAAACAGAATAACTTTAAGAGTACACTACAATAAGAATTTTCTGACTATGGACTTTCTTTCAAAGTACCTTATTGTACTGTGTGTACAATGTGGATATGCTGGACAATAGGAAAACCCATGTCTTGGGTGCGACAGAGCAGAATGGTGCAAGATTTCATTATGCCACTCAGAATAGCCTGCAATGTAAAACTCATGAAGGGATCATTTCTGAAATTTCCTGTTTAGTAATTTCAGGCTGCAGTTGACCGTGGTCCTGACACTGCAGAGAATTACACCAGAGGTCAGCGGAACCACTGTAATAGCAGCTATCTAAATTGGAAATGCTGTTCATTAAATTTAGAAGCTGCATCACCTACACTAACAGAAGAGGGCACTCTTGATCTAAGAATCTCATGAACTACCCCAAACTGCCAAGTCTAACATCTAGTGGTTTCCCTTTATGCCAGAAGTTAGCAAACCTTTGTGTGACTGATTAGATAATGAATATTTTCAGCTTTGTGGCACATACAATTTATGTCACATCTACTCATCTCTGCTGTTGTAGTGTTACATCAGCCAAAGATAATACATAAATTATAGTTGTGACTTTATTTCCATAATTTTGTTAACCAAAACAGGTCTAATTTGACTCTTTGACTGCAGTTTAAAGAGTGCATTTCTAACTCTATCTACTATAAAAAGAAAATAATCAAAATGTTTTAGTAAATTGGAAACTTCTTCCCAAATGACTCTAATCAGAAGGAAATTAAACACAACAACCCAAAATGAAGTAATTATTGATAGGGACCACGTGTAAATAGAGCAATTTACCTTCTACAATAAACAGACAATTGCTACTGAAACTATTCAACTCTAATAATTAAGTAATAAAGAATGTCGATCCCAGGTTTGGACAAGAAAAGTGCAAAATGAGCCTAGGCAATCTTGTTGTACCAGAAAGTAGGAATACATTGAAAAAAGATGGGAAACTTCCAAGCAATAAAGGGCTGACAGAAGTGGCATTAATTTAAAATAAATATGATTAAAGATTTATATATAACCCTAAGAATAAAATAATGCATGAGTCAACACTGATATAAATGAACACACAAATATGTAAATATAGTAAGAGAAAAACTTTTCAATGCAGTATAATTTTAAAAATGCATGAAGAACACATGATGAAGTTTTTAAAAGCCATTATTTGAAAGTAAATGATCTTTATAATAATTATTTCATGAAAGGCACTTTAATGGATGGCAAAACCAATAGATGAAATTTTGTGGAGCTATAGGACATTTACACAATCTCAAATACCCACAAATTACTTATTAGTAACAATAGGGGAAGTTAGTTACTTTACAGGGTAAAACCTGGCAGATACTACCTTAATCAAGTGATCAAAGTAAATATCAGCAGAAAACAGAACAAATAAAAATCATGTACCATTTGTCAAGATGCAAAAAGTAGAACACAGATTCAGTTTTGGTTTTGCTTTATTTTGTTTTTCCAAAAGACTAGCCTGAAATTTACCACTAGGAAATATAAAATTCAAATTGGTGGATATTCCATAACATAACTAGTGGATTAAAACAACATTTTATTCTGGTTTTAACCTGTACCTATCTATTGCTTATTATGTATACCATAATTTTTTGTTTGTGTTTCTTCTTCAACAAAATACCCACTATTCCATTATTCTGTTGGTTTTAAAATTGATTTTCAGGACATATCTATTAAAATACAATTTTTTGGCCAAATGCACTGAACATATTTGATTCAAAAAATTTTAGCAATATTATTTAATGCAATGTTATTTACATTTTATGAAGCATAACTTTGAATTCTTGCTTAAATATTTTATACTGTTCCAAAATTGTAAATATATGCTATCTTATTACATCTTAATGTTTTAAATCTTTATTTTTCATATCTATGCTTTTAGTCTTCTGCCTGAAATTATTTTTGTGTGTGTGATAGGGGAAAAAATGTGGTAAAAATAATTATCCCAACACTAGATTATTCAGGGTATTCTATGGAGATAATTGTATTATCAATGGAATATGATATTTCTATTTTTTTTCTTTCTGGCCCCCAGATTTCCAGTACATTGTACTTGTCTGTCTAGAATCATCATTCAGTAAATAATTAAATGGGGCAGAGTCAGTATATTCTACTGCTCTTGATTTTAAGAAGAATGCTCCTGACATTCCAACATTAAATAAGATAATGACACTAGATTTGAAGTAGGTATTCATTACTCAGTGTAGAGAAGTTTTCTGCTACTTTTGGTTCATTAAGAGCTTTTATGATTAATGAGGAATGCACTTTATTGAGTGCCCTTTCTTCTAATGAAAAGATTAAATGGTATTTCAGCTTAATCTTTAATACAGTGTAACTACATAATAGGCTTGCTAGTAGTAAACCAAACTTGTATGCCAAGGACAAAATCAATTTATCATTATGTACCATGTTTTTTAATAGTTGCATTCATTTTAGTAATATTATCTTAAGGAAATTTTCACTGATTTTGATGTGTTGGTTCAAAGTATAATTTTTCTTTCTGATATAATTCTTGTCTAATATTCTATGGTACAGAAGCAAACTCCAATGAGACAACAGAAACTTAGAATAGGGATCAAACATTGAGAAAAGTCCTCTGAAAAATCCATCAAAGTGTCTGCTCACACGTCCTCGGAGCCCTTTCTAGTGGTTCTGAAAAGGGGAGGCTCCAGCTCTTCCTGGTCTGCTGCCTCTGGGGAGAGGGGCCCATTCAGGGACAGGGGGAAGATTCCCATCACAGATATGGAAGTAAAGGGACCTTGCTGTCACACCCATGCCTTGCCCACCCAGACCCCCAGGGTGACCAAGGACAGATGGCATAAGATGGAGTCAGAAATTATATTCTCTGACTAAATGAAAATCAAATATGAAGGTAAAGTATTTCCAGACTAGCAAAAAATCTGAATATTAGCCTATTCCTTGGAAGGAATACCTTAACAATATACCTTCCAAAAACAGTTGAAAGTGAAAAATAAATCCCAAATCAAACACATATTAAGAGATTTTCCCACTGAATATTAAAATTTTGGTTGAACTGGGAAGCACCACATCAATAACAAATGATGTAATTAACAAATTGGGAGATTATTCAACTGGTTGAATTAAAATAATATCTTCACTGTGTATCTTAAGACGTGCTTAATTATTCCTACATTGTAATATTCTGTCATTTCCTATCCTAAATCAAAAAAGGAAATAAACTGTTTCCTCACTGGCTTCTACCACTACACACTGTCTCATTGCTTTGCTCCTTATGAAGTAAAATAACTCTCAAAAGTTTAATTTCTCCCTCATTTTTCCCATTCTTCTCCTCTTGTTTTCTCAATTTTAATAATTTTATTGAGACATAACTCATAAACCTTAACTTTTTTCTCTGTGTACATATGTTGAAAGTACAATTTAACATGGTGATTTTTAAAATAAATTCATAGTTTTGTACAACAATTACCACAATAGAATTTTTTTACCTCTTCTCTAAAGAATCCTTATACCTGTCAGGAGTAATTCCTCATCTATCTCACTTTCCCCCTCTCCCAACTCTACATAACTACTCATTTTTTTTTTTTTTCTGCTTTGACTCCATAGAGGTAGTCATTCTGGACATTTCATTTAATTTAAGAAGCCATTAAATCAATCAGCTATTGATACATCTAAAGTTTGTTTAGGAGCTGACTCAGTGACACATATCTTTTATCTTGTTCAAAAATGTACTGTAGATATTACAGAATAAATTTATACATGCTGGAGTCAAGATAATTTGGCATTCATCACATCAATTGTCAAATGAACAACAAACAAAATAAACACATTTTAAAGTTAGAAGAGATTAGCAGTTTAAAATTAGTGAAAAGCAGCATGAATACACCATTTAGAATAATGGATTAATGAGACAGGTTTAAAGTCCTCTCAGGTGGTCAATAGATGCTCCTGGATAAAGCATTTGGAACTAACAAGGTATTGCATTTTGGAATAAAGTTATCATAGCAATCGATACTGTGTGTAGTGGAGCATTAGACAGCATGTAAACAATGGCTTGTCCTACCTAAATATTTCAAGGGAAAGTAGAGAGTAGATGGGAGGCAATAGAAAACCAGATCTTTGTTGAAAAAGTTGGTAAAAGTTTAAAAAGAACATGTGAGAGTTGGGGATTTACTATCTAGCCAGTATGAAGCGTGTAACCTATCATCAAACCTTGCTGAAAGATAAATGAAAAGAAAAATTAGAGTTGTAATTGATTGACATTCATCACAAACATAATATTGAATGAAAGAAGGTGGACACTAAAGATTATAAAGTATATAATTTCATTTAAGTATATTTAAATTATACAAGTAATATTAATCTGTTGTGTTAAAAACTAGTTGTTATATGTGGTTGGCAATATACTAAAGAAAAGCAGGTATAAGAGAACTTTGGAGGCTTGTCATTTTCCATTTATTTATAAAAACACCTCTAATTATATTTATACTGCTTTTAAAAATACCTTTTTTCAAGGTACTTCAATTTCTTTTTTATTATTTTATTTTTATTCTATTACAGCTGTCCCAGTTTTTTCTCCTTTGCCCTCTTCCGCCCACCCTCCCCCGACCCCAGTCAATTTCCACCCTGTTGTCCATGTCCCTGGGTCATTCATATACATTCTTTTTCTGGTTGTTTCCTCTTCTTTCCACCATTATTCCTCTTCTTCCTCCCTTCTGGTAACCATCAGTCTGTTCCATGTTTACATGCTTATGGTTCAATTTTGTTCTTCAGTTTGCACATTAGATTCTTCTTATAGGCGAGAGCATATAATACTTGTCTTTCACCAACTGGCTTATTTCACTTAGCCTAATATTCTCCAGTTCTGTCCAAGCTATCACATAAGGTAGGAGTTCCTGTCTTTATTCTATATAGTATTCCATTGGGTAAATCTACCAGTTTTTTGATCCACTCATTTACTGATGGACACTTAGGCTATTTCTAGAACTTGGCTATGATAAATAACACTGCTATGAACAGGGTGCATAGGTTCTTTTGAATTGGCAATTTGGGATTCTTAGGGTACAGTCTCAGCAGTGAAATTGCTGGGTCAAAAGGCAGTTCCATTTTCAGTTTTTTAAGGAAAGTTCATACTGTTTTCCTCAGTGGCTGCTTCTGTCTGCATGCCCACCAACAGTACACTAGGGTTCCCTTTCTCCACATCCTCAACACTTGTTTGTTGATGTACTAAATGATGGCTATTCTGACAGGCGTGAGGTGGTATCTCATTGCAGTTTTAATTTGTATCTCTCTGATGACAAATGATGTTGAGCATCTTTTCATAAGACTCTGGGCCCTCTGTATGTCCTCCTTGGAGAAGTGTCTGCTCAGGACCATTGCCCATTTTTAGTTGGATTGTCTTCCTGGTGTTGAGTTATATGAGTTCTTTACATATTTTGGAGATCAAACCCTTGAACATTTTATTCACTGCTTTCCTGTCAATTATCAATTGACTTCTATTTGAGATAAATGAGGATCTCTCTTACAACCTACAATTTTCTCCCTATCCAAAATGCTGTTATGCTTCAACATTCTTAGATCATTGACTGATCAGCACTGACATGTCAAACAGCCAATATTAGTACTTCCATTTCTTGTTCAACAAACCATTGTCTGTCTCTCTGCTCCCCACTCTGGATTAGTGTTCTTTCATGTACTTATATTTAAGTATAACGTATATAAGAAAATGTACCTTTTATAGTATATAGTTCTATGATTTTCACAAATGGATATAGTCAAGTGACAGCTCCCATAATCAGGATGTAAATTTCTTTAGTGTGTACATTTATGTTATTTATGTACAATAAGTATGAGACCATCATGACTAGGATGATGATCTTATAAGTGTACACTTTCAATATACTTCCAATATATGCAGGGGTTGGCAAAAGAAAGTTTACTGTTTTCAGTATGCAAAATAGTTTATTCTTGTATTATTAGTGTATAATATTCCATGTGAGCAACTGAAAATCTACTTTTGCCCCACCCTCTGTATTACTCCACTGCCTTTTCACTTTGTTGTTTCTCGTGTGAAATTTGTTGTAATTTCAACTTATATTCTTTTGACATTGCATGACATTTTATTCTGTGGCTGCTTTAAAATTTCTACTTATCATTGGTTTGGAGAAATTAAATTATGATGATATTTATTATGGATAGTGCATGTTCCTTGTAGTTTTATTTTATAGAGCTATGGCTTAATAATTTTAATCAAGTTTGAATATTCTTTTTCAAAATATTGTTGCTGACTCTTACTTTCTCTACTCTCTTTTGGGAGCTCCAACTATGCAGATATTATTCCACTTGGCATTAGCTGTTGTTTGCTGATGCAGCTTCATTTAACTTCTTTCTCTGGGCTTTATTTTGAATCACTTACATTGTTATATTTTTTAGGTTTATTAATCTTTTATTATATAATATCTAGTCTTCTGTGAATCCATTTTCATTTATTTTCTGACTCAGTCACTGTGATTTTAATCTATCGACACTCATTTTGGATTCATTTAATAGCCTTCACATGTTTATGTAACTTTTTGAACATATTGGATACACGTATAACAACTCTTTTTTTGTTGTTTGATCCTTCTAATACCTGTGTCACTTCTGGATCAGTTTTGATCAATTAGTCTCCTCAATAAGGATTGTATTTTCTGGTTCTTAACTTGCACAATAATTTTTGCTTGTAGGTCAACTTTGTAGATTTTACCTTACAGGGTGCTAGATATTTTTGTATTTCTGTAAATATGTTTGAACATTACCCAGCGGCAGTCAAACTACCTCAGTCTATTTGATTTGAGGTCATGCATTAAAGATTTATTAGATGGCAACAGTGCAGCATTTAGGCTAGACCTGAGTTGCCCTCACTTCTAAGACAAAACCCTTCTGAGTAATCTACCCAATTCTCAATGATTCTGAAAGTTGCCTACTTGGTGGGAATTAGGTATGATTTCCAGCCCTGTATGAATACTAAATACTGATTTTCTTTTTCCAGTTTTGGATATGTCCTTTATGGAAATATTAGTACTCTGATTAGTATTCTAAGGGGCCCCTTTGCATATTTTTGGACATTTTATTTTATTTACCACTCTCTCAGTTTGTCATTGTCTACCTAGTCTCTTAGCTTTATCTCCACAAATCGGGAAATTTTTGCAGCTCCATCTTGGTTAGAAAACAGTCTTGAGGCAGTAAGGTGGGATGACTTAATGCTTTTCTTATTTGTTTATAATTTCTTAGGGATTATTGTCTTTCATTTCTTAATATTATGTCTTAGAAAATCATTGCCTCACATATTTGTTCCAATTTTGGGGATGCTTTTTTCACATGGGAGAGTAATTCTGATCCCTGTTATTCTATTCTGAAAGATATGAGGAAACTAGTCATATGAATATTTTAAGAACGCCCAGGCAGAAGAACTAGCTTCTGAAAGAATAGCAAGGAATTCAATGAGGCTAAAGCAGAATGAAAAAAAAAAGTCTACATTATATATTTTTGAACAATTACTTCTCAGACAGTATAATGTTTATACTTAACTTCTAAACTAATGTTTTGTAGGGAAGTTTCAATACAGAACAAGCAAATGAAAATGGAACTCTATATCTACCATCATGTCTTGGGAAACAAGAAGTTTGAGTGTTATATAAAAAAGTACTGAGTATTGTTACTTGGAGAATGAGTAATGGCCTATTCTTCTAGAAAATATTTCTTTCTCATTCTTATGCAATCACTTAACTGGAAATCCTTATTAATTTATTGAAAGTTCAATACAAATTAATTCATTTAAGTGTTAAAAGCCTGTACATTTGCATAAGCAGCTATTAAAATGGAAGTGACATTGCATAGATACCACATTCAGGAGCTGGACTGTATCCAATATACACCCCAGGGTCTAATTCATAAATATATCACCTTTCGTAAATGTTATAAAATATGTGATAAAAGTGAATGGCATGTCTAGACTTTGCTTAGATTTCTATCCTCATTATACAAATTTGATTCTTAGCTTTTAACCTTCCAAAAAAAGAGTTATAAAATGGAAACAATAATTATAACTAATTCTAAACTGAACAAGATTTAAATGTTCCTTTTTTGGCTAATAACTCATTTTATGAAATATTTAATAGCATAGTTACTCTTAGTGAGATCTATAGCAAGTCTAAAAGAACCCAAAATGAAAAGTGAATACAAAAGCAAAAAAATAAAATGTCCTCAGCCCCAGTTTCTTTACTTCATGCTCCACCATCAATAATTATTGCTGTCTCAGAAAAAGTATAGAATTTTTCATGTCTTTTCTAGTTATGAACTACTTATCATTAAACATGTTACAATGCAGTAAAAATATCTGCAATTTTTGTTCCTCTTTGAAACAGGCCATTCTTTAGGAAAAATATTTTACATAAAATTTATTTAAAGTATATATTAAAATTGTATATATAAAATACACATATATATTAACAAATTGTGCAATTAAAAGTGAATATATTGGGACATGTCAGTGTAATATTGTGTAACTTACCCATTTTAGAATTAATTCCAAGTAAATATATTTCAAAAATAAATATAAACTAGACTTACATGACAAAAGTGTATTAAGTTAATCCATGATTTTAAAAAAACATTTATTTTATACACCATGTAAAAATGCTTTGAACATTAAATTAACAGCAAGTACATTTTATGGAACACCCATTATATGCCAGGTACTAGGTTATTTGTGAAAGAAAAAAGTCAATAAAAAATGTAACTGATGTTAAGAGAGTCTAATTTTACCAAGAAGGCAGGCAAAAAACAAAAACAAAAGCAAAAACCTTTCAAATGTGGTAATTACTTTGGTAGTAGAAGAGAAAACTCTACAAACGCATCTAAAGTGCATGTATTAAACTCAGGAAATATAAGCTGGTGGTAGAAATATGTAAGCTGATGACAGAACAATGTATAAAATTATCAGGGAGATTGAACATGGACAGATGCATCAAAGAACAGATTACATGGCATATTTGGAGATACAAACGAATTTTGAGTGGTGGATGGAGAGGGTGAAAGTTAGAGAATAGGAAATGAGTTACACCAAGTCTTGGACGTGAAGGTCATGGTACAGCCAATAATGAATTTCCCTGTGGAAAGCCCTGCAGAAAAATTGCATAAGTTGTGATGGGACATAGCTAATTAGTAGCCATTCTTAGGTAGGAGCTGCCCGTGATGGTGTTGAGGAATGCTGAGAAAGGGATGGAGCTGTAACTGGCAGGGACATCTCCAGCGGGGGCATTCAGGGGTTTTCCTGTCTGGAATGTTAATAGAGGTGCCTAAGCCATTAATGGGCCTGACCAGGCTATGCAAATAGCAGACAAATGTTTAGATAAGCCATTTGTTAACCTTTGAATCCTGGGACCTCTAAATCCTTGTACCAGCCTGGTGCCTTGTTTCTGATGTTCTGTTTCTGATATATTGATGAAACCCTATAAATACTGTGGAATAACAAAGAACGGAGTCCAGAATTTGGATCTTGTCTCCTCTGGGTCTGCATGCATGAATAAATCCCACTTCGCAAACTCCCAGGCCGTCTGAGTCATGTTTTCCGTAACATTTAAGTAATCTCGCTCAAGTGATTTTGCAGAGCATGATGTGAAAGAGAAAAAAGAATGAAGTCAAGACAACCAGCCAGACAGTTTGTTACAGAATTTACTTGAACATGACATTGCTGAAGACGATCATGGTGGAGAAGATGGTAAAAGAAATAGATTGGAAAGAATGTGGAGTATGTAGATGTGGTGACAACAATGGGAAGTGAGAGGCAAAGGAAAATAACGACAGTGGAGTCTGGCTTCCACGTCAGATCTGAACAAAGAGTGTTCGCAGTGGAGGGGTACTTCACATGCTCATTTGGTTCACTCTAATGAAAGGATGTATAGATAAATAGGTATAAATAAATAATTATTTTGTGTTATCATAGACTTTTCATTTGTAAAGAATTAAAAAAAATCATTTAGAAAAGCATTCGAAAAATCATGAAATCAAGCACCTTTCCAACGCTTGAGTGTCCTTTAAGGTGATTTCAGGATTTCCTGACTCCAGGATTCCTGGCGTAACAAAGGTTATTGTACACGATTGCAGAGCAAACAAAGGTTTTCAGTTGACCAACGATCCCATGAGTGCCTTTAAATCGATGGATTGCTTGGGTTCTTGATGTTCTTGTACTACTTGCCTTTTAATATGCCCTTTTAGACAAAAGTTAAAGACATAAATCTATATATTAAGAAAATTAGGTTGGAAGTAGTAAAAACCAGTAATTTAAGACAGGTGTAGATGGCATCCCCCCTCTGAACAAACACATCAGTGAGGTTCCAGCTGAAGGAGTGGCAAGATGCCAGGTCTGTCTGGAAAAGAGGAAAACACAAGGATACTACAAAAACCTAAAGGCTCCAGTAACTACAGTTTTAGCAAAGATTAAAACAACACAACTTTCAGATGAATATACCTCACAACAATGTCTACTTGCCTCAATTCCCATGACCTCATATACCATGTTCACCTTTTAAGTGTGCTAAGAGGTTTCTTTCTTTATTTTTTAACCTGAAGAAAATAAACAAGCCTAAGAAACCAGAACTCCTATATGACACAGATGTTGAAATTAACAGATAGAAAATTTAAAGTGACTGATTAATATATTAAGAACTCTAATAGAGAAAAAAAATTGAAGAGATGAATAATGAAAACAGAGATGAGAACAGAAAGAAACAAATAACCAGAAATAAAGACGCTGTAGTGTAAATGAATAATACCTTTGCTGAGATCTTTAAGAGACTTGATACATATGAGGAAAAAAATGAGTTTGAAGATATATTACAAGAAAAAATATTTTTCTGACACTATTACTGAGGGAATTCATTGTCAGAAGATTCATCATGCAAGAACATGTTAAAGGTGGGGGACTGGGGACGGAATGAGACTTTGCTTGGGGAGACAGATGCACTGTGTGCACTGTGCAGATGATGTTTCATTGAGTTCTACGCTTGAAGCCTGTGCCATGTTGTGAACCAATGTCACCCCATTAAATTCAATTTAAACATTAAAATTAAAATTAAAAACATAGTTCTTTAGCAAGAAAGAAGGTGATAGAGGAGAGTAATCATAGCCACACAAAGACAGGGACAGCATAGGAGGAAGAATAAACATTTATTGTGACACACAGCAAGAATTCATCATAGTTCATTGCAGGATCCAAGGCTGCACAGCATGTGTCCACGCTGACCGTGTCCTGCATTCCAGGGACTGCTAGGCATGTGGACTCTGCGGTGAAACACTCAGCTTGAAATCATGCAATGTCACGGCCCTGTTTTCACTCCAAATATGAGCAGGAAAGTATACGTGATTATTAAACCTTCTAAAGTCTTACACTGACATAATTGAATGGAAGAAAACAAAATGTCTGAGTGTAGGATATACATTCTTTGAAAAACGTCCTGTTTTTTCCCATATCTACTTTTTCACACATTCTTTTTTTTTAAAAGATTTTATTTATTTTTAGAGAGGGAAGGGAGACAGAGAGAGAAACATCAATGTGCGGTTGCTGGGGGACATGGCCTGCAACCCAGGCATGTGCCCTGACTGGGAATCGAACCTGCGATGCCTGGTTCGCAGCCCACGCTCAATCCACTGAGCTATGCCAGCCAGGGCCTTTTTCACACATTCTTACATATCATTTCAGAAATAGATTATTCTTCACAATTAATTTGTGCTATATTTATAGTTGCCCAAGTGATAAAATGAAATCCTAAGGATGGAGTTTCTATATAACAAATAGCTTTCCATTATACTCTGCCCTGTAAATCTCCCTTCATGTGGCAGTTTTAGGTTTGGTAGGTTGTTGGTTAAGTCCAATATTGTAACTGTCAACTAAAGTAAATTTAAATGGAGTTTTAATTCCCTTTATTAAAAGTTAGTTATGAAAGCTAGAAAGGAAAATACAACCTTGTTTTTTGTTAAAATTTCATATCATTTTCAATGTAATTAGACTCTACTTATATATAAATGAGATGTTATTTTTTGCCACAATATTAGGCATTTTGATCAAGTGGTTCATATGTGCAAATCTATCATGGAGTTTATATCCCACAGTTTGCTTGAATGAAGATCATTCTTTGCCTCATTGTTTTCACTTAATAGTTTAAATATGTTTTCAATGTCCCTATTATGGCCTGCCATTCTCCCTGTAGAGTTCTGTTCTCATTCTTCAGCAAATGAATAAATGTATGGTTAATTTCATGTGTAAATTCCAGTACTGCTGATGGGAGCTAGTAACAGAGCATTCATTGCCCATATCTTCCAGCAATGATTAGTGAAACGTTTCATTTCTTCAGATTTCAACCCCTAGAGCTGAAATGTGCCACTTTTCTACTTCAAATGCACAGTTACATAAATTAAAGCTGCTTATAACAATGCCTTTTATCCTCACTATTTTTGGTTCAAAATTTTTCAAAACCAGTGAATACATAATATATTTTGAAGGTTTTTCTATACAAGTCAAAAGAAATAAAAACTACAAAATAATGTTTAAACATTATTCTTTCATATCAACTTTGATGTTCTTTAGTACCAATTTGACTAATTTTAAAAGCATAAAATGTTCGTATTACCTTTTATTTTATTTAGCTATGCCTGGAAGAAAGATTATTCAAAATATTTTGCACCAAGCCCTTCTTCACACGATTGTGTGTGTCTCACCAGGAAGTTTTGGAAACTCCCAGTCTTACTGCTGAAAGTTAATTCTTCACTGCAAAGCACAATTGCCCCCATTTGGCTCATATTAAAATGAAAACGTAAAGGATATGTGAGCATTGTGCCACAGAACCAGCAGGAGACAATAAATGCAATGATAGCAGAGACAACTGAAGAGAGAATCCCCATTCAGCCTGGAACTTTGTATCATTATGGGATTATTTTATATCTAAGACCTCCCTAGTACCTTGGCTCTTAAATTTACAAAACACCATGTCTGTGTTAAAGTTGGCCTGACAAAATGGAAGATATATTAAGGTCACAAAGTTATATTTATACACAGCAGGTCTTCATAACACTAAATCTCGCATTCCCTATTTCATTGCTGAAGGCAGAAACTTATTCTTGAGTAATCAAAACTCCCTGAATTACTTTCTCATATAAATTCAGAAAAATTGACTTCAAACTAATTATACTTTTAATAAATTATGTTATATTTATAGTGTAATATCATTTGTATCATATTACAATATAATATAATTTGATGTTATTATATTATATTATTAATTATATTATTATAATATGTTATATTATAGTATATTATACATTTAATAATGAAAAAGATTATATAGATGTTTGTTGCTCCAGTTAGATTGTAAACACTAGGAAGATAAGAACTTTTTGCACTTTCTTCATTATTTTGTCATACCTGTACCTAGAATATGTATGATTTAATATATGTTGACTAATTAATATTTGTTGACTAATATGTTGACTAATATATGTTGACTATTAAATGAATAAAGCATATCTATAGATGGTAGTGATATATATATATATGGTGTGTCTTTGGCATTCCATAGTTGTGTTTTTTGTAGTATAAGTTATCCCCAGGATTCTCATTATTTTTTTATTTATTTGTGTGAAACTTTGTAAATTGTTGCCTTTCCAGTGAAACTCAAGATTTTAAATATTTATTTATAAATATCTTCAAGTATAGCTATTATAGCAATAAAACAAAGTAAAAAATAAAAATTAGTTACTTGTTAAATGTTCTTATTTATATTTAGGTTATCTATGACAGCTTATATCTCAACATTTAGAAAGTATTTCACTTTAAAAACATAGGTTTTTAGTAGTAAAAAATATTTTTTTCTGAAATTCACTTACTGAATTTATTTATGCTGTTGAACTATAATAAAAATAATCAAACTTTTTTGTCTTTCTTTGTAGTGTCTTTGTCCAGTTTTGGAATTAGGATAATGCTAGCCACATACAATGAGCTTGGGAGTCTTCTCTCCTCTAGAATTTTTTGAATAATTTGAGAAGGATAGGTGTTTTTTGTTTTCCCAGAATGTTTGGTAAAATCCACTTGTGAAAGCCATCCCATCTGGGTCTTTTGTTTGTTTGTTTTGAGTTTTTTTTTTTTTTAACTACTTCAATTTGACTAGTTGTAATCTATTCAGATTCTCTGATTCTTCCTGATTTAGTTTTGGAAGATTGCGTTTCTAGAAATTGATCCATTTCATCTAGATTGTCCAATTTGTTAGCATATGGTTGTTTATAATATTTTCTTAAAATCCTTTGTATTTATTTAGTGTCCGTTGTTACCTCTCCTCTTTCACTTGTGATTTTATGAGTCCTCTGCCTTCTTTTCTTGATGAGTCTGATTAAAGGTTTCTTGTTAAAGAACCATCTTTTGGTTTTGGTGATCTTTCTATTGATCTTCAGACTCTATTTTGTTTATTTCTGCTCTGATCTTTATTATTTTTTCCCTACTACTCACTTTGGGCATTATTGGTTGTTCTTTTTGAAGTTTCTTTAAGTGTAAAGATAGATTGTTTGAGCTTTTCCTTGTTTCTTAAGATAGGCCTGTAATGCTATGAATTTCCCGCTTAGGACTGATTTCCTTATGTCCCGTAGATTTGGGGTTTATGTGTTTCCATTTTCATTTGTTTCAAGGTAACTTTTGATTTCTTCCTTGATCTCATTGTTTACCCATTCATTGTTTAGTAACATGTTACTTAGCCTCTATGTCTTTGTGTGTTTTTCAGTTTTTCTCTTGTGATTGATTTCTAGATTTATATCATTATGGTCAGAGAATATTTCAATCTTCTTCAATTTATTGAGACTTATTTGTGTCCAACATGTGGTCTATGCTAGAAAATATTCCATATGCACTTGAAAAGATCATATATTGTACTTCTTTGGGGTGAATTGCTTTAAAGATTAAATCAATTCTTTAAAGATCAATTAAATCCATTTGATCTTAATGTGTCCTTTAAAGTTGCTGTCTCCTTATTGATTTTCTGTCTGTAGTATCGATCCATTGATGTCATTGGGGTATTAAAAATCCCCTACTATGACTGGATTACTGTCAATTATGCCCATCAAGATTTGCTTTATATATTTAGGTGCTCCTATGTTGAGTGCATAAATGTGTCTGTTACTCTTAATATTAACTTAAAGTAGTAACTGAATGAGTTATCATGTTTAAGGACTTAATACAGGGAAAATATTTAATCATAGTGTTGATGGCTCAGAAAAGCAGATATTGATTATGCATGATTTTTATGAAGTGGCATTTTTAATTATTTGATTTACATTTTTTATGTTTTATATATATTATCCTTATGAACAAGCCTATACTTGAAATTTCCTTTCCGATTTATACAATCATTCTCAAGAAAATAGGTACAATAAAATATATGATAAAGTTCTTACTAATATATTTAAATGAAGAGAATCAAATAATGTGTATTCTTAAGCACATTTTACTTTGATTCTCTTGATTTGTATGTGTATGTGTACAAATATGAGGTCTATCCAGAAAAAGTCCCACCACTGTTAATATAATGAGAATGGTTTGTGCGGCATCAGTGTAACCTGGCAGCCAAGGAGAGTGGACTGGAATGCACATGTGCGAACAATGGTGACTTCGCTGTACTAGTCAGTGGGGCCAGTGGATGCTATTGAGTGAGCATGTGTATCGTGTGACCATCACATTCAAAATGACTGACCTAGTAGAGCAACAAATCTGCATCCAATTTTGTATTATACTTGACTATCCCATTGCAGATACTACTCAGATGGTTCAGAAGACCACAGTTATGGGCAACTGGTGATTGGCAGCTTCATCATGATAATGTATCTATCATGTATCATGTCTCATGCAGAGTTTTTTTGAGAAACATCAAATAACACAGGTGACTCAGTCCCCCTACAGCCTAGATTTTGTGCCTTATGATTTCTGTCCTTTCCCAAAACTAGAATCACCTTTGAAAGGGAAGAGATTTCAGACTGTCAATGAGATTCAGGAAAATATGAAAGGGCAGGTGATGGTGACTGGGAGAACTGTGTGTGGTCTCAAGGTACCTACTTTTAAGGGAACTGAGGTGTTATCATCCTATGTACAGTGTTTCTTGTATCTTGTATCTTTTTCAATAAATGTTTCTATTTTTCACATGGTTGGATACATTCTGAACAGGTTTCATATGTGTATTTGCATATATATATGTATATATACATATTGTTTTATACATAAACATAAACTGTATCTATATATAGTTTTTATATGCATATATATAAACAGCATGCTGAGAAGACAATTCAAAGTAGCTGCACTTTTCCTCCTCTCTTCCCTGCCTTTTCTCTTTCTCTTTCTCTTTCTCTTTCTCTTTCTCTTTCTCTTTCTCTTTCTCTCTTTTTCTCTTTCTTTCTCTCTTTCTCTTTCTCTTTCTCTATTTCTCTTTCTCTCTCTTTTGCTTTCACTCTCTCTTTCTCTTTGTCTTCCTTACTCTCCAAAATCCTTTTTAAACTTAGTAGTATATTCTTCTTCTGCCTCTAAATGTAAAGTTGTGAATGTTCATAAATATTCAGCTCAGTCTTGGCTCTTAGAAGGTCCCACAGTTACCCTAAATTTTTTTCAGATTCTTCTAAAGTCAGAAATCAGAACATCCTGACAAAGTCATTAATTTTAATAACTCTAACGTGGGAATTTTCCTGGTTTCTTTAGAGGTTTGCTGCTAGACTTCTTTCAAAGGATCTTTCATGACAAAAGTAATGATTATTTTTGCCCAAGAATCATTCCCAATTCACCATCTATTAGCTTTTGACTCTCTCTCAGTCCTCTTGACCATTAACAGAATTTTCATTGAAAAATTTATGTATTAGGGGTGTTCTCTCCTTGGGGGCTTTTGTACCCACACTCTGTGGGAAGCAATCATGCCTTCTGCTATCCAGTCTCCAAGAGTGTAAAGTGATTCCAGTGCAGACTTTATCTTACTTCAGAGGCCTCTTTCTCTGTTTTTATTGAGTTGATTGGAGTGGCATGGGTTAACATATTTATGCAGGTTTCCAGTGCACAATCCCACAACACATCATCTGTGCACTGTATTGTGTGTTCACCACAGGGTGTCTTTATCTTTCTTGGGTTATGAGTTAAGCAAAACCATGTTGTTTTCCCATTGATAAGAAACTCATTTAAGCCCTGGCTGGTGTAGCTAAGTGGATTGAGCGCGGGCTGCGAACCAGGCATCGCAGGTTCGATTCCCAGTCAGGGCACATGCCTAGGTTGCAGGCCATGTCTCCCAGCAACCGCACATTGATGTTTCTCTCTCTCTCTCTCTCTCTCTCCCTCCCTTCCCTCTCTAAAAATAAATAAATAAAATCTTTAAAAAAAAGATTCTATTTATAAAAAAAAAAAGAAACTCATTTAACATTTGGCCTCACTTGGCCCCAAAGATGTGCCCATCACTCAGCTTGAGATAAACTGACCAAATGTTTCTCTTTTCCCAAATACGTAGGGGAGAAAGCACTGAGGTTCATGGCACAAGAATAAATTTCTCCAAATAATTTACTGTTCAATATTTCTTTTAACCCCTTTATATTCTTAAAGTGGATGATACCATTAAAGATTTATGGAGCCTATTATTAGTGAGATTTTTGAAAATCTGCATTTTTAGCTAAACCGTTGAGTTTGAAATTTTATGTATATTTTTACCTAGTAACTAAGCATGAATAAATTTTATTATTATTTGCCTGGCTGGTATGGCTCAGCAGATTGAGCACTGGCATGTAAACCAAAGTGTTGCTGGTTCAATTCCCACTCAGAGCACATGCTTGGGTTACAGGCCAAGTCTCCACTAGGTGGCCCTTGAGAGGCAAGGCAACCACACATTGATGTTTCTCTCCCTCTTTCTCCTTCCATCAGTGTTTTTTATCTTTTTTTCTCCCCTCTTCCCCTTTCTCTAAAAATAAATAAATAAAGTCTTTCAAAAATTTTATTATTATTTTAATCATAACAGGTATATAAAATGTTATTTTCATTGTAATTTATTTTCTGAGCTGTCTAGTCTTCCTCAAAATAGGAAATTAGAACTTTTTGTTACCTAAAATTATTTGTTGAACATTTGTGGATATTTATTCAATAGTCAATTTTAATATCTTAGTACGTCTAAGAAAATAATACAGACATATCATCATGAAATTAACAAACAATGATGTGTTGGTGAGGATATAGAGAAAAGGGAACCTCACATGCTCTTGGTGAGAATGCAGACTGGTGCAGCCACTGTGGAAAACAGTGAGGAGTTTTCTTTAAAAAATTAAAAATGGATATACCATAGGACCCAGCAATTTTACTTCTTGGAATATATCTGAAGATAACTGAAACACTAATTCCAAAGAAAATATGCACCTCTAAGTTCATTGCAACATTATTTACAGTAGCCAGGATTTGGAAGCAGCCCAAGTACCCATCAGTAGAGAGTGTATAAAACAGCCATAGTACATTTACACAATGGATTACTACTCAGCCATAAAGAAGGAAATCTTACCCTTCATAACTGTATGAATGGACCTACAGAACACGCTAAGTGGAAGAAGCCAGTCAGAGAAAGACCAGTATCATATGATTTCTCTCATATGTGGAATCTAATGAACAAAAGGAATCAATAAGCAAAAGAGGGACAGACTCACAGTTGTCAGGGGCGATGCAGGAAAACTGGGTAGGAGTGGTAGAGGATTTAGGAAAAAAAGAAAAAAACCCTCATGGACATAGACAACAGTGTGGGGATTGCCAGGGGAGGAGAGAGGAAGAGAACTGCAGAGGAAATAAGTAGGGAAGGAAGGAGACTTGACTTGGGGTGGTGAACACACACTACAGTAAACAGATGATGTGCTATATAGATTGTGTTCTCGGAAACTATAATTTTGTTAACCAGTGTCACTCCAATAAACTCAATAAAAAGAAAAAAATAATGAAATAAAATGCAATTTCTATAGTTTTACATTTTAAATCTTGTACATACATGCTAAATTTTATTTTGGTCTTCCATTCCTTTTATTTATTGTCATTGAGAGTGTTTGATATTTCATTTCTAATCTCATCATTTTTATCTCATGTATAAGTAAGTAAAATAAATTCTGTATATTTTAAACTCTCATTGATGGAGGTAATATTTGTTTGTGGTTTTCAAAGAATAGATAATCAGATCAATAGGAAAATTTAATCCATTTCAATTCTAGATATCATTCTGAAAGCCCTGAAATGTGGGTAAACCATCTTATTCTCACTGTGACTAATTTTCTTGGAACAAGTACTTTAACAAATGTTATAGAATCTCAAGCACAGAAACCTGACATCATGACTTACCAGACACGCTTCCATGCTTACTCTGAAGACACCAATGTTTATATTTTATTCATGATATATTTCTTTAAAATTAGACTTACATCTGTTTTTTTTCTTTTCATTTTTGAGTCCCACAGGAATCATAAACAAGTAATGTTTAAAATAACAGAGTCATTATCATGTTCTTTAATATCAGCTGCCCTTTTATTTCCTCATTCACTAATCAAATCACCATTCCTTAGATACTCAAGAAAGAAATGAATGCAATCCTTGCAGAAATTTCATGTCTTATGTACTGACTTCAATAAGTTAACCTGATTCCATTTTCATACACAGGGTGGGAAAAAAGTAGGTTAGTTGTGAGTACATGAAGCACAGAGTTTATTCTTGTATTATTATTTATTAGTTTTATTATTTTCCACACAAACAACTGAAAACCTGCTTTCACTCCACCCTGTATTTCTTGATAACTCCAGTTACCATAGTATTGTTGTATCCCCTAATTCTTTTTTGGGGGGGTCTTCACAGTTTATTTTAAAAATGTCAGTTCATTGAATCATGTAAAAATAAGTATGCAAAAAGTTTTCTCAACAAAACATATAATAAAATGTAAATCCAAACATATCAGTCCTCCTTTTAAAACTGTTGAAAATATCTTAAATAGATTCTCTTCCTCTACTAATATTTCCCTAAAATCCATTATTTACATTGCAATTAAATTAATATTTGTATTCTGACAATCTCATATTATAAAGCCCTTGTGTACAATAAAACATTTAGTTTTAAGTACAATTCTTCTTGGCTAATGAAATATGAGTGACATTTTTCCTTGTAATACAACCACTTAATCATAGCAATATAAGTTGCAAAAGCAGTTTAATAAATGTGTTAAATAAAATAAATTGAACTGAACTACTTGACATAAAAAGTAATAATCATTGATGACCTTTAACATTTTATTTATTAAGGCTATCATTATTTTTAAGCAGATTGCAAATTATGTTTTATGTCACTGTCAGTGATTAAAACCACAATTTTTTTCTCTTGGCTTGCAATTCACATGGTTTAATAATATGTACACATAGATATTTTTGCATAGGTTAAATTAAAATATTTTTCCTGCATATGTTTACCACTAAGGCTCAGGAACCACCTTTTTAAATGATCATTTTCAAATCTGGGCCAGATGGAAAACTCCAGAACTACTCAGCCACCTCCACAAAGATGATCTTCATTCATCTGTCTAACAGGCACATCAGAGTCTGTGCCAAGCTGATCTCATCTTCCCACACAAATATCCTTCTGTTGAGTTTTTCTCATGAAACACCATACTACCCTCCCTGTTGCCCAAACCAGAAGTCAAAGCATAATCTTAACTAGATTACTCAAGCAACTGTGTAACTGAATCTTCTTTCCCTAAAACTCATAATTGACACTGTAATTAAATTGACTTTTGTATTCTGAAAATCTGATCATTTCTTTGCTTATAGTAAAAGAGTCATTGGTAATGAGACACATACCTAATTGTCCAGTAGCTGGACAGTGTGTTGTTTTGTGGAATCTGACTAATCTACAATTAAATTCTAGGCCTTGCACTTATGTGATTTTGGAATAAAATTACTTACCATCTATTATCCCAGTTTTCTCATATCTAAAATAAAATAATAATACAAAATAATTAAAATGTAAAGTGCTTAGCCCAGTGGATCATACAAATAAATGCTACGTAAAAGTTCGAGGTCTGTTTATTAGTGACATCTGTTCTCATATTATTTGTCCGTGGATCAGATTAGTATCATTTCTCTGTTATCATCAGATATATCAGCTGGCTATCTGCCTTAAATGAGCTTGGAAAAAGAATAATTTTTTTATACATAGTGTCATTTTCTACAAGCATACTGAAAGGCATAGCTCAAAAAGCTTATTGATAAGATGAAATAAGATAATGCATGTAAAATTTCTATACAGGCAGTGAGGTAAACTTATGGTGTGTCATGAAATTTTAAAAGACAGAATGTGGTTTTAATTGTTACCTGAGCTATTAGCTAATCCTTTGAACCACGACACACTCCTCAGTAAAAAAGGAATAAAAATATTTTCTAATTAATCAGATAATATATGTAATATGTTATATGTAATACCAGGGTAAATGCTATTGTAATATGTTCAACCTCCATGTTGAAAGAAACGAAGTATATTTAGAAATAAGAAATACACCAGAAAAATATTTGTTTTGGTATTCAGCAATGCCAAAAAAAAAGGGGGTCTCCTTTATCCAGTAAAGCAAACCAAAACTATTCAAAGAAACCCAAAGCAATTTCTTAGGTAATAATGTGTGTTGTCAGATGAAATTTATATACTTAGGATATGAAGGAGGAAAATGATCTGTTTAAAATATAGAGAAAATTATATTTACAAAAAATAGCTTATTTTTTTAAAAAAACTGTATAAAGGACAAGTGCATGTCAACATTGTTTTAACCATTACATTTTGTTCTGGCTTTTATCAACTTCATTTTACTGGGATAAAAGTCTTAATTTCTATAATAAATAATTGAGCGTGAGATTTCCCCTTGGTTCTACATATTAAGCACACAGTAATGAAAGCATTTTCACCGTAACTATAAATTATCTTTTCAAAGTTCAATATCTTGGAAAGTACTTCTCACCAAAATAAAGGAAAATAAAATAAATTTGGCCATAACCTATTTGTTTCAGGCTTTTTTTTT
The DNA here is from genome assembly GCA_004024845.1 of Tonatia bakeri. Classification (NCBI taxonomy): domain Eukaryota; kingdom Metazoa; phylum Chordata; class Mammalia; order Chiroptera; family Phyllostomidae; genus Tonatia; species Tonatia bakeri. The sequence goes on along the minus strand of PVIA01000285.1, from coordinate 434,590 downwards.
CTTTCTTTCAAGAACAAAAGCTATGAGCGAGTGTTAGTACTTTCTTCAAAACTGAAATTGCTTGCTAAATTGCTTTCTAGGCACTAAGTCAAAATTCTTTTAGACATGAATTATGTGAAAAACATAAGCACTTTCTTGAAAACCGTGTCAGTGTTCCAAGCATTTTTATAAAGGAAAGCTTATGATTAATACAGGAAAGTTAATTCTCCTTGACAATTTAATCGTCTTGATTGTCCAATGAATCCAGTATTCCTTGAACATATGTTTGAATCATAAATAATTCAAGTAGTTCGGCAAATCAAGATCAAATGTAATCATTGTGCACTGGTCAGGCTCAGTGAGTTGTACATATGAATATTGGGTAGTTCCTCAATTTTGGAAGTCCCAAATCGTGGCATGACAACCTTAATAGTAGCTTAGATATTAAAGGCTCCTGAAAAGAATTGCTCTAAATAATTGAATTTTGAATAATAATGCACAGAAATACATTTTAGGAATAAAGCTCTTTTGAGGCCCTAGGGCTAGCTACAGGGCTTATATAGAGCTAGCTGTAGGTGACAACATCGAGCAATTCCTAACACCTCACACCTTTATTTCTCGAGCTATTTAGCACAAACAGACAGAAGCTGTAAGTAGAGATGAGAACAAAAATGGAATCTGGGAGAGAAAGATAAGAGTAAAAATGGAATGTATTTTAAATAGTTTCTGTCTGCTTGTGCTGCTAAATTTGTTAGGGAAGCACTTTGCAAATTTTATATGTGCTTACAAGTAATCTGAAGATCTCTTTAAAATGAAGCTTCTAATTCAGTCTGGACACAGGTCTGGACACAGCCTGAGCTTCTACATTTCTAACAAGCTTTGAAATATCACTGTAACTGGTCCCTGGGCCACACTTTTTGAGAATAACTGTGATGATGATAATAGACTATCCCTATGGCAACGTTACTTTTTTTTGGCTTTGGGGTCAATGGGATGTTATTAGTGGAAATGGCATGGCAGTGCCCAGGGGCCCTGCCCCATTATTGAAACCAGCTCCCCTTAGGTCTTTCTATTCTTGACTGCTGTATTTTTCTCAATAAATATCATTTTATCTTTTTCTCTGTAATACATGTATACATTTTGATATTTATTCTCTGGTTCTCAAAGGAGAATGTAAGTTCTATAAAAACAGGAAATTTTGTGTTTTATTTTTAATTTTTAATTTCTATGGCAACCATAGAATATGAGCAAAGTTAGACCAAGGAAAGCTCTTCTCTGGGTTTTATGCACTGAAAGTGGAAGAACAGTCCTTTCTATCCTTCCATGTTGCTAAGTGGAAAGGAGATAAAGTACACTCATTTATAGGAATGTTCCCAAGCAGAGAAGCATTAAGAAATATCAAGCCTACCAACACACAAATAAGATATGAGTTGGAGAAAAGCAGTTACTCTTTCAACACATGGATCTATTTATCCTTAATAGCAGTTTTATCCTATGCTTGTTTGATTTTAGAAAAATAGAACCCATACATAACCTATTTAGCCCAACTGCCAAAATTGTGCAATAGGTCCTCAAACTCCTCCGAGTGAGAGCCAAAGCCCTTACAATAACTTAATAGCTCAAAGCCTGTGGCTTTGAACACACTTTTTAACCACACTCTTTCCCTCCTGTCCTCACCGTCTCTACCACTCTCCACTCTGAGGTTCCTTGAATAAGAAAGATGCAGTCCCACATAATGGCCTCTGTACTGCTATTTCTCAGCAGAGAGACATTACGTTTTTGGTTTTCATGGTCAATGGAAATGGCGGCATGGCTGTAGGAAGACAGTGGCCCTGCCCCATTAATGAAAAGAATGCCTCTTAGGTTTTTCTATCCTTTTCTGCTCTATTTTTCTTAATAAATCTTTTTTTTAAATGTTTTCCTTTGTACTACACAGATTATGGGGTTTATTCTCTGGTTCTCAAAATACAATGTGTCATAAAAACAGGGGATTCTATTTTTTTTTTATTTTTGTATTGCTGTATCCCCAGTGTCTAGATTGCTTGGCAAATAATATGTTGCATAGATATTTCTGAATGGTTGAACAAATAATTGAATTGATACAGATAGCATTTTTAAACTTTCTCCATTTCATTTTATCATTTTTATATTTCCAGTGATAAGATAAAAAGCCTATTGCCTGATAGATACTTTTTTTTCCTTTTGAAGAAACTTTATGATGTTAATATGTAAGATATTTCTTTACAGTTCACTTAATCTCAAATCAAAATTGGATTTGATCAGTTACTTCAACATTTAGAAGTTGATTTCCAGTTAAAGTAGGTAATTATCCTTTAAGGTGTACATTTATTTAATTATGTATTTGCATATTATCTTACCTTCATCTATCCTATATTCTACTCAGAAACTTCTATTGCTCACACACAGAATAACCCCATTATGTCACCGGTGCTGTATTTGTATCTTTCTACAGTTCTGTCTATTTTGGCCTCTTGGATCAATAGAAACTTGGCACAGTCATAGAAGACTGAATTTGATCTTTTCCTCAATTATTTCACACATCACTACTGGGAAAGCTGAACTTGGTCCCCAGCATTAAATTTTTTTTGTCTTGGAAACCCTACAACGGATGAAACTCTTTGGCAATTCGAATCCCGACTCCCGCAGACCCTCACGTCCCCACACCCACTCTGCTACCCTTAGTGTCAGCAGTGCTTTAAGCTCAGGAAAGTCAGGTAAATGGAGTTGAGGGTGGAAGGAAAAGGCAATATTTAGGTCTCTTGTTCCCAGGGGTTGTCTCTTCATGGATGTTCTTGACAAATAACTTCATGACCAAATAACTGCTGTTCAGGATTAAATAAAGCAAGAAATAAACTGAAATTTGGCCTGACATGTTCTGGTTCATCTTTCGTTTTTATACATTTCACTATGCACGACTCTCAGTTTTTTAGTCACACATCAACATGAATGTCAAAGTTGTTTCTTTCTGGCCAAAGTATTAGTATATGTAAATAATGAAAGAGTTTTGAGTTATTTTGCATTATCTTGTCTAACATGATTATCTTGCCTTCCATTTACATGTGCAATATTCATGGTAATAATAACTATCCTCAAAGGCAATCTGATACATCATGATACATGTGTTATTATTTAGCTATAAATCTCATTGGCCCTTTCCAGGACTTCAGTTAATGGCTTTATGCCAAACATTTATTTATTTTGCACTGGAATGTAATTCTTATGCTGTGTGAATAGTGTGGTGAGAAAGGTAAAGGAGCATGCAGAAAGTGGCCAAAACCAGTTAAGGGAGCTTGAAAGCAAAACCTTAAGTTCACTATTGCCTTAACCAACCATATGCTGAAACTCTCTATGGGATCCTGAGTTAAAACCACACGACGAAGCTGCTCCTGGATTCTGGATTTCTCCTGCTTCCAGCTGCTAAATTCTGAGATAATTCTGTATGAAACATTAGATAACTAATACACTGTAACATAAAAATGTGAAAATGTGCAAAGTAATGGTATGCATCATACATTAATACACAAATATTCAGTGATTTTAAAAACTCATTTAGGTTTTAGATACCATATAAGGGTGAGGGTCACTCCAGTGACATAGAAAAATTAATAGTTTCTTAATATATTGAGGTGATATTAAAAAATAGAAGACATGGTAGACACTAAAAATATTCTTTTTCTTGTCATTCATTATTCTTATTACAGGATTAGAAAAAGTCTGAGAAATGAAATATTCTACCATTATCTTAAAAATATAATTTCATATATTTTCCTGAAATAGTCTTAATTATGCTTACATACCAAATCTCAAAATATGGTAAAATCATTCTAGAAGTGCTAGTATGATCATCAGGAAAGTTAGTTTTATTTAATCCATATATTGGAAACATAAAGACAATTTAGAATACCTTTTAATTCAAAACTGCTATACCACAATGGTACCTCATTAAAGGCGGAGGTTGAAATAGCACGAGCTCCTTTCAACCTACCATTTTGAGTTTTCTACAGATATTGGAAACTGTTTGCCTATCATTCATGCTGACAAAAACTTGCTTGAGATCATGTATCTTTTTCCATTTAGCTTCTTGTTATTCTTGTTATTCTCTTATTGTTATTAGTTCAGTTATTTGTGAGCCATAGGAATACTAACTACTTCTTTTCTTTGGAAAATCTCCGGCTTTGAAAAACAAAAGTCTCAATAACCTTTTCAAATGTATAATCACTGTGCAGGATGGTCTCCTATTTATCATTAATAGAAGGAATTATAACAGGCAGATAAAATGCATCATAAAATTAAGGCAGACTTTGCTTCAACAATAACAGCAAATTACTGGACTGAGATAGAAATCATATTCATTGAGTAAAGAAACACTTGTGTTAATATTTCCAACAATTACACAGGATATTTTTTGTCTTCATCTTTCTTTGCACATTTTGAAAAGGACATACACAAAGCTTTTTGCTATATAATAAAAGCTTTTTTGACATTTGTAAGCGACAAGAGGATTATCTTGGAAAGCCTGGATAGATTGGTGAATGTACTTGTTTTCTAAAAGTAGAATCAATTTTTATAGTACTTTGTGTGTTCTCAGTACATACTGGTATCTCCTGCATTCACTCATGTTTGAAGATGGAGTGGGAAGCAACGAAACAATTCACATCGTTTGGCAGGCACAGTCACATGAACACCTACGCACAAACACCATTCACACTTAATGTTTTGCAGCAATGTAATTGTTTAAATGGTCCCACATGAGTAAATAGTAGATACTATTTCTGAAAGAATAGGCATAAAGCATCATTTCTAGGGCGTGAAGAGAGACTGTTCTTGGAGTTTTAGAGGGAAACAAAACAAAAGAAAACGAAACATGGTATTTATTCTTAGTGACTTGACAGGAGGGTGTTCTCGTGAGATCCTTAACAGAGGAATAAGGACACATCTTACTTACATCAGTGTTTACTTTCAAGTTAACATTGAGCCTATTTGTTTATTTTTAATTTTTTAAATTTTTTATCATTTATTTATTTAATTGTTGCTCAAGTACAATTGTCTCCATCTCCCCTATTTGTCATAACTGCTAGCACAGTCTTTCCAATCTCTCCCTTTATTGCCTTACTACAAGTTTTGCAGCCACCTCACATGGAATAGTTAGTTCACAAGGGACACAATACACTCCCTGACGCGTCCTTTAGCTACTTCACACCCTTTTATCTATAATATCCAATTTTTTATTTTATGTATTCCCTTCTCAAAGCCTTGGTTCTGAATTTCTCATACTCACCATTACCTCAACCAAAATTAATTACATTTTGGTGGTGTTAGTGAAATACTTAAACACTTGTTATAATGATTTTTTTACTTTTTTTTAAACCAATATTTGACTATGAGAGCCTAGAGGGCAAATGGTTTTTATCATTTGTCTTTTTAACCTTAGCACCTGAAGGAAGGGATTCAGGAAAACCTACTCAGTGTTGACAGCCTGCTGAATGATTAGTAACAAAAGAAGACATGAACCAGATACTGCATGAAATATACAATATTACATTTTCTAGAGAAGTAAAAAAAGTCTTGGATTTTTAGAGGTTTAATTAGTTCATTTTAGGGTATGAACTTTGCCAATAAGAATAGCTAAAAACCCTATCCTTTAATAAAGTTTGTTGGCTGATCCAAGAAAACTCTATGCTACTTACTGACTAATTGACTTTGATAAGACTAATTAAATTCTCCCTCACTGAAATCCAAATTGACCCAGATATCTGTGATTGGCACACATAGTAACCATGATAAGCATGTTCTTCAAGGAAGAATATCCTCAAATTGCTTTCGGTTGGATCGGAGAATGTGGGAACAGAAACATGGTAAATTTGGAAACATAAAAATTATAAGAAGGCTCTTTTATTTAAAACAATTATACTGAATCATAAATAATAATATGAGTCAATATTATTTATTATTCAATAATATTGAATAATTTATGATTCAATATTATTGCTGTATTTGGTGGTATCAGATTTCTAAAATGCAACCAATAGGAAGATAATATTTCAGGTGCCATCATTAATGTTGGTGTTATTTGATAATTAAACAGTGGTTTTTACCACCTAAGGATACATTCTTATCCCAAAGGGAACAATAAAGTAATGGATGATTATTTGAGGATTAATTTAAATAATTAGTCATACCATTCTTATCTGGTTAACTGCTCTGTTTTCTGATGGTAGGATTTCCTCTGAAGTTCTGTTAGTGTGTGTGTGCGAGCATGTATTTTCTTTCTTCAAAATAAAGTTGAACCCTGAGATGAGTTATGTATTCTACTTATTCCTCATAAACATTTCCAGCTGATTTTATCTCCTTTCTTTTAACAAATAACCCAAACCACTGCCAAGAAATTAATCAACGTCCCAACCAAGAGCCGCGAACAACAGAATATTTACAGTACCATTACCCCTTTCTGTAAGTGTCTATTGTTTTGCTTGGCACACTCACACCCTCATTTCGCAAAGAATTTGGCATATGGCTTACTGTTTATATCCTCACTAATACCCCTGTCATCATTCTTAGTCATTGCCACATTGGTGTAAGCCGAATAGGACCCCTTCATTTCTCATTCCCATGGATGCATTCGAGACTTGATTGTTAATGACTGTGACATCTGAACTCCTGCAACAGCCTATTTTGTGCCCAGTGCATCCTAACTTTTGAGCTCACTTTCTCTAGCACCACATGGAAACATTGATTGGATCTCATCAAGAACATCAGTACATTAAAACTGTCTTTTCACCATCCCACATCATTTCATGTTCTTATTTTTCTTCTTACCCAACACAAGTCTAATGAATGGTCATTATAATGATTCTCTATTTTATTTTGCTTTGTTTTAATTTAATTTAGTTTATCCTCACCCATGGAAAGGGGGAGGAGGGGAGAGAGAGACAGACAGACAGACACTGTTGTGAGAGAGAAACATCAGTTGGTTGCTTCTCATGCACCCCAACTAGAGACCAAACCCACAACCCAGGCATGTGTCCTGGCTGGAATCAAACCCATGACATTTTGGTTTCCCGAATGACACTCTGACCTACTGAGCTACACCAGCCAGGACAACGATTCCCTCCTTTAGACACCATTACCTCATTTATATATTTTTTTCTACTCATCAGAATAAACCTATAGAAATATGCCTTTCAAGCTTTTAGTTTCTGTGGTAGCAGAATTCTAAAATGAACCTGCGTGCTTCACACACTGCATAGAAGTGGGAGCACGGCCTGAGAATATGAAGCGATATCACTCCCATGGTTAAGTTATATAACGAAAGGGATTTTGCAGATATAATTATGACCCCTAATCAGGTGACTCTGAGTTTATAAGGAAAGAATGTCCTAGGTAGACCTACTTAATAAAGTAGGCTATAAAAAGAGATAAGAAGTAGGGTCAGACTCCTTTTTCTTTAAAACATGTGGGTATTATTATGTATTGTTTTTAACTTCTGAACATCAGCCAAAATATCAAGGAAAAGGAGAAAGTACTAATTAATATTCTATTACATGCTCATGCACTGATACTTTTCACCTTAACATACGTTTATTTTTGTACTTACATCTCTTTCCAACTATCAGATTTCTGAGCTGTACCTAACGGACAAAATCAAATGGGCTGATGGTTGAGGTTTCTGCTTCCTCAGCCCCACTCTGAATCTACTCCAACAGACGTTTTGCTCACCAGCTCATATTGCCAATAAGCTCTGTGCCCAATAGACAATATTTAGTTTTTATATCGCTTGGTTTCTCAGCAGAATTTGACACACTCCAACTTCGAGATATCCCTTGAATTCCAGAGTTCTATATTTGACTGACTACACAGTAAATCCACTTATTTAATAGGCATGTCAGTGTATATCTATGTATACACACACACCTATGGCGTACAGAGTCTAAGGTTACCCCGATTCTCCCTGTTTCTAACATACACATCTTTGTGAAATACTTTCCCTTTGCAGAGAGTTGGTATCTGGGATTTTCTTCCAACAAATAAAGGTGATAAGATATCACTTTTGTGGTTATGTTACGTATAATTGTAGCTTGTATCTTGATAGCAAATTAGTTTTTGTTCTCTATTCTTTGTTGCTTTTGAGAAAGCAATTAGCCATGTGGGGAGGCTCATAAGACAAGACACTGAGCCTAGTTGCGGGCTGCCAACCAGCACCAGATGAAGGCAGTGAGGTGACATCCCGCAAGGTCCAGAATTTTGTCATCACATGAGCTGAGAAGTGAACCCATCCCAAGTCAGACCTCAAAGGAGACCCAAGCCCTGGCTGACACATTGATGGCAGCTTTACAGGCGACCCTGAAACTGACATCTATGTCCTAATTCTTGACCCACAAACACTATGTGGCAAAAATGTGTTTTTCTTACTTATAAGTTTGTGGAATTTTGCTATATAGCAATAGATAGTTAATACAGATATACAGTTCATATCAGGAGTGTGAGGTCACTGCAGCAAGTACCAAAAATTGTGGGACTTTGCTTTGAAACTGAGCAGTAGGCCATGAATGATTTTACCACAATATTGTAACTTCCATCTTGCTAGCTGACTCTATTTTTGACATTTCCCTTGCAAGAGATACACAGCAAGAAACTGAGGATGTCACCTGGCTGAAAGATGGCATGAGCTGAGGCCCTCAGTCTGACAGCCCACAAATAACTGAAATTGGAAGCACATCCTTTCCCAGTTGAACATTAATAAAGAACCCCAGTTCTGACCAGCATAGCAATTGCAGCTTTGAGGAGATCCTGAAGCTAAGCTGTGCCTGGACGTCTGTGCCACAGAATCAAATGTACATTTTCTTAACCCTGTGAGGCTTAATTTTATGTGTCAACTGCACCGCGAGGTGCCCAGATAAGTGTCCTTTCTGGGTGTGTCTCTGGAGGTGGAATGAGATTAGTGTGCTAATGGTTGGATTTAGTAGATTTCCCGCCACAATAATTGGATAGATATCCAATAGTAATAGTAGATATCCATAATTCATGGATCTGAATAAAACAAAACAAGGAGAAAAGAGAAATGCATTCTCTTTTTCCTTTCCTGATTGCCTGTTGAATTTGGGCCAGGATCTTCTCCTGTTCTTTGAAGTTGGATTTACACCAGTAGGTCTCCTGTTCCTCTTAATCAGACTAGAAGCACCCTGCTGGCTTTTCTAGGCCTCCTGCTTATGGGTGGCATGGAGCATGAGACTTCTTAGCCTCCATATGCGTGAGCAAATTCCTAATCATAAATAAATCTATGGATTAATTATAATTTATAAATTATATACAATTAATAATTACGATTCTTATATGCTCCATATGTAACATATACATACATATTTCAGTTCTATTTCTCTGGAGAACCATGCCTAACACAAAACTACTGAGCTTAGGGATATTTGTTACACAACCATGTTATTAACTAATAAAATGTCCTAAAGAGATTCTTTGTTTTCTATTACTCCCTAAGCTTGCTTCTTTCTAAGTATTTTATCACGTTTTAATTGGCAGCACATTCAACTTAGTGGCTCCATAAAATTTGTTGGAGTAATTCTTGAATCCTCTTTGTCTGACATCCTGAACAATGCTCAGAGTGTCCGGCAGATCGAGGAAATAAATCTTTCCCACCACTACCCTGGCTATGCCCGTCCAGGGCACCAGTTCTTTGTTTTTTTCTAGATCACTGCGATGGCTTTGTAAGAATACAAAAAAAAAAAAATGTTTCACTGTATCGTTGTCCATTTCTGTGGTTCTATGCCCACTGCTACAGTTCTCTATGATGTCTTCAAAATGATAGTTTTGTGAAATAAGTCATTTTATATCTCAATACCTCCACAGCACTTATGTAAACAGAAGTCTCCCCTACGGCCCGCAAGGCTGTTCACATCCTGATTCGTGAGTGCCTCTCCAACCTAATTCTCTGCCAGTGTTTTCCTAGCTCACTCTGCTCAAACTGTACTGTCCTCTCTGTAGCTTCTAAACATGTCACAATGGTCCCATTTAAGTCTTGGCATCTGTTCTTTCTTCTTATAAGGAAACTGTTCCCCAGCCTCTTTGTGAGTGTTACCCTCTTTATTTTAGGACTTTACAAAATAATCCCGTCCTCGGAGAGTTCTTCACTGGCCATGTCATCTAAAAGAGCTTGCCCTCATTCTCATGCTCATTCTCACGGCACCCCTTACTAGCTAATCATTTACTAGCCATCCTTGCTGATTTCATTTTTTGTCTTCCACACCATCAGAGAAAGAAGGCCTATAACTTACTTGTTTCATTCATTACTAATTACTAAGCATCTGGCAATGTACCTGCCATAATAGATGTTCACTAAATATCATTTAACGGATGAATTAATGAATAATTTAATCTAATTGGCATCAAGTGAAGCATTATTGTTGACTGAAATTCAGGTGCATCTCTGCCGAACACAGTCACTATTCTAGCACTCACCTTTTAATATTATAGCTTAAAATTTTAGGTTTTATATTTTACCTTTCCTGCTTGATTTATTTATCAGGTTAAATAATGTTTGACAATTCCTATGTATTTTGTTTCTCAGTAGTAATGTTACAACATTATTGATCCTGTGAATTATTTTATAAATAATAACATCCGATTTCTTTTCATTCATATTCTATCCTTTGCCCTCTTTCTTTTTTAGTTTAAATTTATTGGTATGATTTTCAATTATTTACTATCAGTAATAACTTATAATCTGTATTTTAGTGACCAATACTTCTTTTGTAATTTAGAGTCCTTTCAGGCTCACAGGCTATGGACTAGCCCAAAATAGTGTCTAACATTGATGTGAGTTTAGCTGTTTGCCCAGGCATAGATGCCCCACAAAGAAAGAGTAAAAGTACATGAATGAAATATTACATTTTTAATTAAATACCATAGGGAATTCTTCCAATATGGTAAAAAGTATAATACATAATATTGAAGTTATGGATACTGTATTTTTATTTATAAAATCCTTAAATAGCAAGGAATAATTTTAATCTAATTAGAAGATATTTGGTATTTTACATTTTGTAAATATTTATCTTATATGTTATTTCCTTTTAGATAAAACTGTACTCCCAGGTTTTGATATAATACCAGCTCAAGAAAGTACTCTGTAATGTTTCATGGGACCCTGGTCGTATCTGTATTGTTCACTGCTACGTTTCCAGAAACACACAGTGTCGGGCACATAGTAGAATGCCAGAGTACTCTTACTTAATGGTTAAATAAACCAATAAACTGGATCTTAACCAGGAGTACCTGACCTTTTGTCATCTCTAGGCCACACTGGAAGAAGAGTTGTCTTGGGCCACACATTAAATACATTGTGACACATAATCACACACACACAAAAACTCATACTATTTCAAGTAAATGTATGATTTTGTGTTGGGCTACATTCATAGCCATTCTGAGCCATATGGGGCCCGCGGGCTGCAGGTTGGACACCCCTGTAACCATACAGAAATATTTTGAAGAATGCATATGATTTATATATTTGATGAAGATTGAGGCTATAAATTATATAATTAGATGTGTATGTCAGTTACATGTTAATCTGTTAAAGAGTTTACATGCCTTGCTATTCTAGTAAATGCATGCCTGATTTTCAATCTCCAGCAGTAGAAAACTAACATAAAAACTGCTGTTATAAAAGGCTGTATGGTACATAAGGATATATAAATGTGTGTGTGGAAGTTGAGTAGCCAAAGGGTAGACTCTTTTGATTATCAGTTCATTGCCTTCATATTCCAATTCACCCTGTGTATCTTTTTTGTGTGTCACTGGAGTTCTATCTGAGAAAGAGGTCTACTTTGAGAGATAGGCAAGTGTTCTACTTTGTCAATACAGAGGGTGAGAGGATCAATGAAAGAAGGAGACTTACTAGTTAGTAATTTTATTTGAAAATTTTCTCTGTTCAAATAATTGATGCGATATCTGTCCTCTCAATGTGTCTTTACTAACATATCTAATAAATATGGATTGTCCAAATATGAGTCATGGAATTTTCAACGCTATTTTGTTAGGAATGTAGGGAGCAAATGTTTTTCTTTAAGTTTAAAAAGTGTGCCCTGGCTGGTGTGGCTCGGATTGAGTGCCAGCTGTAGTAGACTGTTCTGCATGGCATGGGCCCGGCTCACACATGGAGATGCACAGGATGCACGCCCACAGATAGATTCTCCCATGGGGAATCAGGCCTGCATGTACCTAGGCCACACTATGAGTCTTGCTTTTTGGTAAAACTCCCTCACCCTGAATTGAGGACATTTACTGCAAAGCAACTTCCTAAAAACCATGCTAAACCTTCCAAGGATAAGTGTAACAGTTTCAACCACTTTTCCCTTTTCATTTGCAAATGTCCCTCTTCTGTGATGTGATTAGCAGCATTGGCTCCTTTGTTTTCTGTAAAAGGTAACCACCTAAAGCAAGCTTGTGCATAGTTAATGAGGACCTTCTTGTAATGTGTCCAGTATGACAATAAAAGCTCATTGGAGAAAGGGCTGAGGCTTTTGCACTCCTTGAGAGAAAAGCCATGCTGTCCCTTTTCCTCCACCAGACTTGGTAGTCTGTGTGAATGTTTCATTTCATCCACAATGACTCAGACATTGTGGGCTTGTGTCTGTGTCACCAGCCTCCAAACCAAAGGACTACTGGTTCGAATCCCAGTCGAGGGAGCACATGCCTAGGCTGCAGGCCAGGTCTGCAGAAGGGGGCACACAAAAGGCAACTACATATTGATGTTTCTCTCCCTCTATTTCTCCCTTCTTTCCTCTCTCTCTAAAAATAAGTAAATAAAATCTAAAAAAAAATTAAGAAAAGTTACTTTTAATCCAAAATTAGTTTTAAAGTAACTAATGCCTATTGGGAGAAAATATGCAGAAAATGAAGGGAAAATCAGAGAAAATTTAGAATAAAGGTAAAATTTCCATCAGGAGCTGAAACAGAACAAAATGATTTTTCCACCCTTACAGATAAATGCTTCAGCTTGAAATAGTAAAAAAGATATATGCTGGGAGGACTTCATTAATAGTGACATTGACAACTTTATCTGGTCTTTTACTATAAAAATTTTCAAGTCCAAATTGTATAGACTGTTTTGTTGTTAAGAATAACATATGCATAATATAATACTGCTGTAATTGTTCTTTTTCAGAATTGTAAGTATCATATTTTAAGGGTATATAATAAGGAAATAGTTTTACATATGAAGTATTCAAATAATAATACATTATATATTCATGGCACAGGAAACTTACTTCAACTTAAAAACTATTTGGTAGTTATTAAATTGCCAAAATATTTGTTTGTGTACTGAAATATTTTGTGCATAACAAATACCTCAATTGTTATCTTCTATGTATTTACAGTAACTCAAAATGAACCTATTTATAAGAATTCTATAGTGAAGCATAACAAATTTTACTTCTTATTGTTTTTTTCCTGGAAGAGTTTACAAATATCATCTGAATGAAGTGTCTACTCTTGCCTAAAAATGTTATGTAAAAGGGAAGCTGGAGATGTCATTATGATACATAATTTTATAGATGAACTATATAATGCTGTGCGCTAATTTGTAATTAAATTTTAGTTTGATTGTGATGAATAATTAATTTAATATTATAACAAATGATGGTAATTATATTTACGAAGGTAGTTTTTGTGTTATCATTGTCTTAAAAACTGATAAATCTGAAATAAATATTTTCAAGGCAATTAGAAAATATATAAATAAATTTATCATAATTATGACCTCAAATGATAAGTGAACATGCACAGTATATTTATTTATGCATATATCAGTTATCAGAAACCATCAGTAATTTGTATATAATTATGAAATATGCATAATTATACATAATGTCTGTCCAGAAAAAGTACAGCCATCATTAACATAATGAGAATGGTTTGTGTGGCATTGCAGTAACCTGACAGCCAAAGACAGTGGACTGGAATGCACATGCATGAACAATGATGACTTCACTGTCCAAGTCAGTGGAGGCAGTAGAAGACATTGAGTGAGCCTGAGTACTGTGTGACCGTCACCTTTTAAATGGCTGAGCAAGTAGAGCAATAAATCTGAATCAAATTTTGCATTAAGCTTGAACATTCCTCTGTGGAAACTATTCAGATGATTCAGAAGGCCACAGCTGTGGGCAGCTGGCCTTATGGGTAACTGGCAGCTTCATCATGACAGCACGCCTGCTCATGCATCACATCTCATGCAAGAGTTTTTTGGAGAAACATCACTCACCCAGGTGACTCATTCCCCCTACAGCAAAGATTTGGTGCCCTGTGACTTCTGGCTTTCCCCAAACTAAAATCACCTTTGAAAGATAAGAGATTTCAGACTGTCAATGAGATTTGGAAAAATACAACCAGGCAGTTAATGGTGACTGGGAAAACTGTGTGAAGTCCCAAGGTGCCTACTTCAAAGGGGACTAAGGCACCATTGTTCTATGTACAATGTTTCTTGTATCTTTTATCTGCCTCAATAAATGTCTCTATTTTTCATATTATATGGCTGGATACCTTCTGGACAAACATCATATATTGTTTTATATATATATGTATATGTATATATGACATGTTTACATACATAGGAACTACCTCATTTTTCTGGAAATAATAATCATACTATTATACTGTTATACTATTAAGTTACTGATCATATCACGTCACTCTTTCCACCAGTTCCTAACAGAATCTCCTTATTCTTAACTGTTTAACATGTTGTCAGATTGTTAGCCTTATAATTTTTTGTCACCACACATCTAATAAGGAAGAAAAGAGGTGAAATTAGGGCAAGAGAAACTTGCTCAAAAAATGCCTATATCCTGTTCGGTACTCATGACAATACAGTTTATTTTGAATAATACAGATGGTGTATTGTTCCAAGAATGTTGACTGAGGGCCCATGTTTAACTTTCCCAAATCCCTGTGAACAGCATTAAATCTATACAAAATCTGCCTCGGGACAGAAAATGCATGCATGTTTGCATACTGTGGGGATAATGGCTGGAGAGAATAAAACACATTGGTTCAACAGAGCAAAGCCTAGGAAGCCACGGCCTGGAGTGCTCTCTGCAGGAGATTGCTGCCCAGATCATTATCTCTATTCTCTGAAGAGGCAGACAAGCAGAGTTGCTTGTGCATGGAGGAAATCAAGGTCTCTAATTCACAGGCTGTCTAGTGAGCCAAGATCATTTGGGCCTGTGTTAGTGTCTCAGTCTTGTATTATCAGTGCAGATGACTTACTCAGGCCCAAAAGCAAAGCAAGTACCTGAAAAATTGCAAGAACTACCACGGGAGATGATGGGTTCTTTATGTGAGTGATTATTTTACTCAAAAGCTCTCTTCACTTTGCCTCAGAAATGAGGGAGAAGAGGTCTGTTGTTGGCTTATTACCATCCCTGTGTGTTGAAGTAAATTCAAGCACTCAGTTCGCTTACACAGAACTCTGGTCAAATGTTCCACCAAGAAATAGATTTCTCTAAGGGCTTTATTTTTTGACACAGGACATCAGACAGTTGGACAAGAACATAAAACAGAATGACCAAAATGAAAACAAACAGAATCATCAAACCCAATGAGGTAAAAATAATTAAGGAAGCAAGATAAATCTTTTAATAATTTTTGAATTAAGTATTCTTAAATAAATTTGAGAAGACAGTATACTCAATAATCATGATGGGGCATCCTAAAAGAAATCAGAAAATAATAAAAGTGTATAAAATATAATAAACTGTAAAAATTTAAATAATAAAAGAAATACTGGCAAATAAAGCCAAATAAATGATGTAGAATATAAAATAAAAAGAGAGATAATATAGAATAAATTTAAAATGCATATATAAAGAGAATAAGTTTAAAATATATATGTAAAATACATATATAAAAATACATATATAAATTTTAATACACATATATATCAGTACCATGGCTTATCACCTATGTAATGAAAGTTTGCAAATGAATGGAGAATGAGAAGAGAAAAATATCAAATAAATACAGGAGAAAGCATTCCATAAATAAGTACTAATATATTAGTTTTGAACAGGGTGTATGTCAAATTAGAAATGTACAGACAGACATATCCAAAATGAATTGCATAACTTCACTAGTAAAGAGACAATCCTCTAATTTTCCATGATACACAGTAAATAATATCTTTAAAAATGCCTACCATTGCCATCAGATTTATGAGAAATGCTGAACACTAAAATAAAATGAAGAAAAAACTATTAAATATTTGAACTCAATTAATTTGTGCTTAGATTCATTCTTTACCACATAAAATTTTAAAATTAATGGACAACATAAAGATATTTTTTGAATAATCAAGGACTCAGAAAGTTTACGTGTCATTCATCACTTGTGTAAAAAGGAACAGCTTCATAAAGATTTTTTAAAAGTAAAAAGAAAGAGAAATATGGGTTCTACTGCCAAAATTTAATGAAAGGGATATAAGGTGATATCTGTCCAGCAACTCCTCTGTATAACAGCAGGAATCAATAGGGTTTGAAAATGATTTTCACCATGAAAGTGGATTCATTTTTTAAAATAATGTGATTAGGAGGGTAAAAACACAGGTGTTGGAAATAGCAAACTACAAGCACACTAAACAAAATGTGTCCTATAAGAGCACATTTCAAATACAAAAGCAAATTAAAACCAAATATTAAAGGAATCAATATGATTTATGAGAAGAAAATTGATTTGATACCGTTTTCTAGAACCATGTCCTTGGAGGATCGGGGTCTAAAGTTAAGCATGATTGTTTTTTTCTTTTCTATGGGTCTAACCTGCAAGCTATAATCACAAGCTATTTAATCAGTTGAATGGAATTACCAGGAAAAAACATACACATTGTGGGGATTAATCAAGTTATAAGATAAAACATATACCCTGTAATCAGAGGCTTAAAGGTCTTAAATTTTAAACTTTTAGTTTATAGGCTAAGCAATCTAAATCTGCAGGCCTCAAATTTATGACTGCCACGTTGTACTGCAGATGAAAATAGTAATGTGAAAATAACAGGTTTATCACTAAGAGTATTCAATTTCTCCAATCAATCCATAGAAAAACACAGAAGTGAAATACACTGAGGGAAAAGAATCTTAAAAACGATAAACTTTGACAGGGTTAAATTTGCCATACAGTAAGCACAGTTGAAAGGTGAAAGAAAAGCCCGTAGAAGTTGATGCAATAAAAGGTTTTCATTTCCTTATATCACTGATAAACAATTGATTTTAAAATTCCTGAGAAAAATATACAGTCGTAAGCTTACTATTGTAAGATGGAAGGCTCACAATAGAAGGGGCAGCTGTTTAAATAGGAGTTGAGGACAAATTCAAGTCTCTCTACTGTAAAAGCAGAAATTTCATATTAGTGATTGATCGAACAAAATACCTTTACAACTGCTTTAAGAGAAAACAACTAAAAATACTGAAAAATATTTTTAAATACTTTAAACAAGCTCATGAAAGTTCAAGGAATTCTCAGGCTGATTCTAAGAGAAACTGGGAGCTGAGAAAAGTAAACACAGCATCAAAGAGGGTTTTGGTCGTAAGGACATTGCTAAATTATTTTTAAAAATGAAGGTTTCAAAGTTTTGACCAGTTCTTGTAGTTTACAATTCAAGAAACAGAATCGCGAATTCAGCCATGTATGAATTTAATAAGAGAACTTGCACCATGAAACTACTCCTAGATTAAGGGTGAACAAAAATAACTCCCCCACGGCTGGGGGTGTGAAGGAAATTACCTTTGGCTTGAAAAGGGAGTGGGTGGAGAAAAGCAAATCTACACCCCTGGAAAATTAAAAATATAAAGTTGTCTTTACTTAGCTTTGCCATCGTCCAAAACTCAAAAAAAAGGAGGTGATACTTATTTTTGAGAGAGTTATTTGTTAGTCACTGTATGTAATGATCAGTTCTTTATGGGAGGTCTTATAGTGCTTCCGGTTTATAATTAATATTACAAATAAATTTGTGATTAAAATTAACAACTCACTGTAAAAAACTATTAAACACAAGGAAAGAAACCACCATAACTAGAATTCAGCTGAATAATTGCCACATAGACTTTCAATATAGGAGTTGAAGATAAAAATTAAAATTAAGTGTGATTACTATTTTCACATAAAAATTACATGTTTTAAAATACATGAGGAGAAACAAAAAAATTATATGGAATTAATCTTAGAAAATAAACTATTAGAACTTTAGAAACAAAATACTTAATAATTGAAACTGGAAATGAACACACAAACTTCAAGGCAGTTTTACTATAGAGAATCATAGAATTGATAAACTGAGATACATATTTGAAGAAATGTTAACATAATACAACACAGATAGTCCAGAGATATGGAATATGGCTCAGAAGCTAGAGATTTGAAGTAATACATTGTAATATATGTAATGTAAGTCTAGTTGGAATCCCCTTTAAAAAAGGAGTAAAAAATAACGTGTCTATATTAAAAAATTAATATTGGAAATATATCTAGAAAATATGAAAGAAAACAACCAAACATTCAAGTAAAATAAATTTAAAAATCAATAAAGATAAATCTACTTATAGAGTTGTTTTAATGTGTAATATTTCATTTTTTTGATTTTAAGTATGTATTTATGAATAGCAAGTTAATCTTAAGTTCTTATCTATTTTGTATATATTTATATGTTATATTTAATATCTACACTCATTACTTATTTGTATTTTATTTTCTATATTTAGTTTTTTCATTAATGTACCTTTTTACATTTATTTTTATTTTGGTTTTATTGATATTACATTTGTGTACTATGATAGTGTGTGCATGCCATCTATTATATTTATTTGTATTGCATTTCTCCATTTATATTTTCTACATTAATATTTATCTATTTACATTATTTTGAATGCATAAGTTTGGTATTTGCGATGTAGCAGATTATCATTTACTTACAGCGCAAAACCATGGTGGTTTCCCCATGGTTAGCCCTCGCCTCCTGTGGAGAGGCGGTTAGAGCCAGGTGACCTGCCAGTGTCACACAATGCTGCATATAGAGGAGGCAAGGGCATGAATCCTGGGGTTATACAGAGAGTGACAGCTGTGCCCCCCACTCTCCGCTCCTGGGAGGTAGAGAGAAACCTTTGGTTTTCTACTGTCAACTAATTCTCCTTGAGAACATAAAGGGGAGGGATCTCGGGACTTTACCATTCAGGAAGTAAATATATGTCTCTGAGGAGCAGACAGAGTCTGCAGTTGCAGTGAAGTTCACGACCATCTGCAAAAAGTCTCTTATAGAAAGTACAAATGGATAGTTACAAAACAGTCATGGGGGTGTGAAAAGTTCAGCAAAGGGAACATAATAATACTGTAATAACTGTGTGTGGTGCCAAGTGGGTACTTGAATTATCTGGGGGATCAGCTTGTAAATTATATAATTGTCTAACCACTATGCTGTACACCTGCAAGTAATATAAAAGAATGTTGAATGTCTACAGTCATTGAAAAATAAAATTTTAAAAAGTATCCTACTACCAGGCCATCAGAACTGTATCCCTCTGAGACTCCCAGTTTCTGTGTGGTACAAAAGGACAGTGCAAAAAGGTGAATTCCTTTGTCATATACCCAGAGACACATGTCACAATCATTCTGCTGTTTAATGAGTTCCTCTCTTTGAAGTGATATATTAAGCAGTATTTCACGTTGATGAATCAAACACGCTGTGAGCTCTCAGATAGCATTGCCAGCAGGAAATGTAAATTCACATCCGCAATGTGTGTATCGATTCCATTTGAGATAAATCACTGTCGTTTCTCTATTGGAAGGAATCCGACACAATCAACTTACCACCACGTGTCTAGACAGTCTCCTCAAGGGTCGTTTTCCATTTGGCAGGCTGGACTTTTGACAGGACTGGAGAGTGATGGTAGCTAGGTCAATCTCGGTGCAGAGGAATCTGTGCTGTTGGAACCATACACAACCTCAGGTCCTTGCCACCAGAGCCACTCCATGCAGCTGGGCTAATGAGCACCAGACGACTGGATGTTATCCTCTGACTGAGTCCTTCAGTTGGTTTGGTTGTTTAATACCTTTCATGGTAGATAATCTATGCAGGGAGTTCACATGAAATACAAAGCCCTTCTTACTTCAGTCCACTCAATTGATTCTACCCATAAAACTCTTACAAACAAGTATCTTTATGCCTTTTACCGTTTAATCTCTCTACTCACTAACTTATGAACAACCAACCAAAACATTTAACATTACTCTTTAAATCTGTGTGTATTTTAACCACACCACCCGTTTTTTTCCACTTGGAGTGAATAAATAGGTAGATTCCTCCAAGTTCTGCTCACAGGGGCAGTTTTCCCTCACCTCTCTGTCTCATATTATTTCAGCCCCACTGTACTCCTGAGCAGGTCTGCAGAGCAACATAAGATGTTAGGTGCAAATTGTACTGCTCCCCTCAGAGGATGCTCGTCTGCCTCTCTCAGTTCATTATGAGAGAACAGCACGCCTACAGAGGTGAGCAGATGGCAAGGCATCAGTTAACCAAGCCTGGCTGACACGTTCTTGGGAAACTGGTTTGTGCAGCTCTGTGGTGCCCTGGGAACCTACATATGCTTGGTCTGGGACCTACCACTTTCACGTCACTGTGGATTTCTGTAGGAACAGTCCAATATTATGGGATAGTGGCGCCAAGGGAACCCTCTTCATCATTGCCAGTTCTGGCTATATAGTCAATGCTGTTTCCTGATCATGGACTCAACATCTAAAATGCCTAGTAACTCTCTAGAAGTGCTCTTTCCAATAATATTAGGCCAGAGCCATGCAGTGCAAGTCTGCTCTTGTGATGATCCATACATACCCTGCACAGCATCTCGCCTCACTGCAGGGATCTCACATGTAGTGCTGCTTGCACAGTAGCCAGGGCATGCTTCACTGGTCTCTGCTAAACCTTTTCACAGGGTTTATTTTTCACCTTCTGGAGAGCCTGTGTCCTCCTGAAGTCTGCAAGATATTTCCTACTTCTTGCACATGCGTTCTGATTTACATGATGCAATCAATATAATGGACCAAGGTATTATTTCAAGCACATCGAGTTGGGCACAATCTTTTTATAAAATATCATGATAGAGGGCAGGAGAGTTAATACAATTCTGGGACAAGACCAGATATGTATCTTGCTATTGACCCTGCATAAACATAAAGTATTTTTAATCCTCCTTTTTGATAGGAATAAAAAAAAACCTCCCTGACAATTTGAACTATCAAACAAAATAGAGGCAGACTCATACATAGAGAACAGGATGACAGCTATTTGGGGGGTTAGGGAGTAAAGGGTTTGAGCAAAAAGGAAAAAGGACTCATGGACATGGACAATAGCATGGTGATTGTGGGGGTAGGGAATATAAGGGCGTTAAGTGGTGATGGAAAAATATAATAAAAGTTAAAAACTAAACATCCCTGATGTAGTAAAAAACACATATTCTGAATGAATGACCATGTACTATGTTCATGAGGCTGCATTAATCAGCTCTGTAATAAAAAAATTCTGCACAAAATTGAAATTTAGACTATTTCTTGGTTGCATATGTGTAGGCAAATATCGTCGGCCAGAATTTATTTCTTTTTAAAATATTTTTAAAAGATTTTATTTACTTATTTTTAGAGGGAAAGGGAAGGAGAAAGGGAGAGAAACATCAATGTGTAGTTGCCTCTCGTGTACCCCCTACTGGGGACCTGGCCTGCGACCAAGGCTTGTATCCTAAGTGGGTATTGAACCAGCAACCCTTTGGTTCACAGGCCAGCACTCAATCCACTGAGTCACACCAGCCAGGGCCAGAGTTTATTTCTTCAAGAACCAGAAACATAAATGAAGTGTTATATCATTGTAACCATCACCTCAGCATGCTATGAGTCTTTAAGGTAGCCATTCCTGTGATATGATTGATATTGTTTTAGAGTTAGCATTTTCCCTGAGTTTGGGGGGTGGCCATTTTGGAGGTTTTCAATATAAGGCTTCTGTTGTTGAGCGAGCGTGACAATTCCAATTGCAGAGTTGAAGGCGGGTAAACAACTACAGGGTGCACCCACTGTAGAGCAGACCCGCTGAGCAGTACCTGGGTTAGCACTCCATTTATCACGTGAACCCCCTTGTCGCAGTCACATGGAGCTGGGAACGTGATGTGCTGATGCTGTGAACCTCTGAGTATAAACGGAGAGGTGGACTCTGCTTTCAACAGTATCTTCACTGTGTGAACATTCTCTTTAGCACAGTATTCGATTATGTGAGTAAATGGCTGTAGATCCCTCCGGGGGAGGGAGGACTGGGAAACCACTGCCCTGTACTGCCATGCTTGTTTCAGGGGCTTTCCTCAGGAGGACCTGGCTTCTGGTTTAGTCCATGAATTCTGGGTCAGAACACTGGCTAGACATTAGGTTCAGGATTATGATGTTTCATTAGGGAATGTGTTCTCAGTTTCCCACCCATCTTATCTTTAACTGCTGTAGGTGTTTCACTTGAGAAATCCTCCTGGTGGCTATCTCTTTTTCTTGTCCCCAAAACTGACATATTCTAATAACCATCTTCAGAGTTTTTGGAATCCCTCACTGGCTGCTCCTCTGACCTTGCTGCTTATTTCTGTTTTTGGAAAACACTGTGCCTCTGATGGTTAACTCTCATCCTTGACCTCCATAAATTTGAGATTGTGTTATTAGCATTGCTCTAATAAATTTCAGTTAGGAAGTGGTGTCTGTCCCACTGCCCCAGGCTGCAGATGACAGCCACATCTGAGCCCTTCACCCACGCGGATGCCCCTGTCACCAGTGTGCGTCTTTTCATTGAGGAAAGAAAGGGGTGTGCAGGACACCCTCCTGCATGTACTGTGCTAACGTGTGCTCAGGTCAGATGTGGCATTTTCAATGGACTGGGCCTATTTCTCTGAGCCTCTTGGTTTCTCCCTTTACCATTTGCCAGGCCCATCACAAATGCCAGGTCAAGCATTTCTATTATGTTTAGTGGGGCCATTATTTTATCCAGTCCTCCAAGAGCCAAGTAATAGCACATTGTGCCTGCCAGGGTTTCACTTCATGTGTCATTGAGCAATGATGCCATTTTCACAAAGCTCTTCCTTTCAACATAATGTGCCATTTTACTCGATCCATTTGGATCCGCGGGATGCTGACACTCTCCTATTCCCGTTAGATAGATCTTACAGTATTGTCTATGTGCATAGTCCTTTTGCCCTTTAGTGGGGCCACCTGATATTGTGTCTTGAGCATAGTTACTGATCTGGCAGGGGATGGCAAAGTTAGGGATGATCCTGAGCAGGGCACGTGTTGGCATTCAGGAGAGAAGAGGCTTTGTCAAGTTAGGGGCACCGGGGGCGTTTCTAAATGCCCAGAGAGTGAAGGAAGCTCTAGTGTTCCATCTCAAGGCTCAGGGTCCTATTCTTCCTCCAAGCAGGGCCATTGCCTACTAAAAACTCAAACTTAACTTTGACTCTCCTACCTATACAATTAATTTCCAGGTCTTAAACTCAGTTTATTTGCATTGACCCCTCCCCCACTGGCTAATCAACATGAGACCTTTATTAAATCTGTCAAAAAAGACTCTCTGACTCTCATATTGATTTTAATCTAATAATCAATAATCTTCAGCTATACAGGGTAGGGCACAAGTAGGTTTACATTTGTTCGTATGGAAAAATAATGCAATAATTAACCAATAATCATAGAAGAATAAACTGTTTTGTGTACTTACAACTAGAAAGCTACTTTTGGACCACTCTATGTATTATCTTTTCCAGTATTTCAGCAGGAATCAGCAACCCTCAGTTGCAGCCATCAAATTTCATTGTCTTTATAAATTCTTTCTGAACCTTTCATATGCCTTAGACTCTCCACTTGTTGTGGCTTTAAATTGAGTCAACCTAGTTAGGGCTAACCTGTTTCTCAGAACTTCCTTACCTGTATGTTTTTGGTTAGAGCAGGCCACAGGAGACCTTTTTATGTGAAGTTTAGAAGAAACATAAACGAAACAGAAAAGTGTTATGTTGCTCCTATTTGTTTCCCTTCAGAAGTTCAGTGAAGATAGCTGTGGAACTCACACAGGTCCCTTATCTTCTGGCTTACCTCGTTGGCAGGGAGCAGCATGCTAGCCTGTAAATGCTGCACCTTGCTGTAGTTTCTGCAGCTTCTCTGACTCCCAGACCAGATGTGTGTTTAGTCGTGTGTCAAAGGGCCCGGCTCCTATGGAAAACTCACATCACCAGGAGCAGAGACAGCAATAACTGGCATGTGTTCTACTCTGTCTCCCGAGTTTCAGCTCTTATTTGTCTTCTCTCTAATTGCCTTCCTTGTGGACATCAAACTCTGCATCAAATATAAACACAACAGCTTTTAGACACAATTGCATAAGATCAAATCTCTGACAACGTTCCTTATATATAACATCAAGTTGTTCTTCGTTGATTAAATCCTGACTGATACAGTGCTCACCAGTGCCATTATTGCATTCCAGCTGACCACAATAAAACTTTTAATAATGTCATTACTAAAGAATGCCACAGGCTATTAGTGATGAGGCCCTACTTTGTATTCTACCAGCAGGAGAGATCTAGTCAAAAATCCCTTTGTAAGATCTGCTTCATTATACCAATCAATAACCCCACTGTCTCATGTCATTTCCCCAGAAAGACTCTGAGACAGACAATTGCTGGTAGGAGTTGTGTTGGAGAGCACTTTCAAGCATATCACCATCGGAGACTGAGGGGCTCAGGACTGGGCCGAAGAAAAACTTCCTCTGGATTGAGATTGCAACAGAGGCCTCAGTTCATCCCACAGGAGACCTGGAGCTGGGGTGGCCCTTCGGAGAGTCAAGAATGATGAAGAGTCTGAGATTTTAACCGACTTGCAAGTTAACTTATCCTCCCATGGTTTTATGGGTGTTAACCAAAAACGTGAGATTCCCAGACCAGAGATACAGTGAGCCGCATGAACGTCAGCATATTTGTGTCGGTTCCCTTTGCCACCAAATCCCACAAGGTGAATGCAACAGGTACAGATGAATGGCTGCACACACAGTAGGTTGTCTTACAGAACAGAGCTAGAAGAGAAATGTGCAACTGCAGGAAGTCAAATCTTTCGTAATGACAATCAACACGCCTGTCATTGTTACTGAAGGAGATGCTATCTCTGTCTTCCAAGACTTTAAGCAAACCTTCCTTTTCCCCTCAAAGAGATGCCCTTACTCTATCTTTCAAATCAGGTCACTAGGCACACATATCTAGACAGTCCTTGCTTCCGCTTGAAATATGTGCAGGGAAGAGAAAGAGCTATGGAAAATTGCCCAGCGATGCAGAGTTATGGAGGTAGTCGGGAAGGCTGGCCTTTGAACCAGCTGGTCACTGGTTACAAGTCAAGTCAATATCAAGAAAGGGATCTGGCTGCGAGTCATTGGCAGACAGTGGTTCTGGTGCCTTGGGAAGCAGGGGTTTCGTCTGGCGGCTGGAGATTCTTTCACTGCGTGGGCTACACATGCCAGAGCATGGTCTATAAAATGTGAACGTGTCACTCTGTGAACCATTGTCATCTTCCCTAGTCTGTGTGTTCTTGAGCCCAACCTGGCACAGATGTATACTACCTGATTTCTCCTTCCAACTTCACTTCTTACTTTTTTCTCCCATATCTTTATTTTTTCCCACTAATAGTTTGAATCCACACCGTTTCATTTTTAGATATTTACTTAGTCTTTCCTGCTCTGTCTTTTTATTATGATAGTAGGTAAGATGCTAAAATAAACTTTCTCTTCCTTTCTGCATCAGATAAACAGATGGCTACTTTAACACTGTGAGATACAAGAGAAATTAAATGAATTCAGAGATAATCATGCAAGCACTTTTATTTTCTGGCATAAGATAACTTTATCTATGCCTACAAATATATTTGACTTTTAAAATTATGTAATTATATACTTATTTTCATTTGTCAAAGAGCTTAATTTAAACCAGATGACTGGATTTTACTCTGTTGTAAAGTTTCCTCACTGCAGTTAGAAGCCAAAAATTCCTGAGGACCCAATATGAGTATTTCTCGTAAACTTGAGAAATGGCGATTGCTCGTTACTCTTATCAGCATCATGGAAGTAAGATTGTCACATTTATAATTAGCTATCACCAAACCTGGTTGAATATTTAAATCACCATAGGAATTTTGAAGAAAACATATTTAAATCAATACAAATTGAATTCTCATATCAAAAAAAGAGTCTCTTCGATCAGGCCTACCACTGGGTTTTGTAAAATTTCTGTAGATTTTTCTAATCATCCACCAAGTTTTGAAGATATCGGATGATATCAATTGATTAAACTCTTATATTATATCATCTGTTAATGATCATAGGAGAATATTAGCCCCTATGATTCAAAGAATATTGTAGCTTTCAAACCAAAAAGGGTATCTGTGGGGATTTTCCCTTTGCTGTTAGTTAGCAAATGGTATTAGCAATCATAAAACTTCTTACCAAACTTTATCTAAGGAAAATATCACCTGAATGGAAGGCAGGCTCTAGCCTTTTCCCAAAGGAATTAAAAGAGTAGAAAAAAAAGGCCTTAATTTTTGTTAAATTGACAAATGCAGATAACTGTGAAATGGCAATATTTTAACCATGGATAACATTTCTGCTGATTAATCAGAGATCTGTTGAAAATACATGTACTGTTCAAAATAAACTTATTTTAGCTACACTCTTGAGTGTGTTTCTTATGATTATGTGTTACCTCATAGTATGGGCATTGATATTGTTAAAAATACAATTAAATGCAAAATATGTTAATCTAAGATAGGCTTGTGTGTGCACACTGCTGTTTAGTTACTACCAACAAAACCTGCAGTGGGACAGGATTGGAAAGCATCCCCTCACGCACGGGGACACGGAGAAGCAGTTTTTAACGCGATGTTCAGGAATCATCTTGCCTTCGTGTTTGGTTCCTGGCTTCGTTTACTTCAGCTCTGATGCTCGAGTGTTGCCCGAGGTCTCCCGTCGGGTTCCTCAGAGGCAGGCCAAGGTAGACAGTTGTTGCAGGAATTTTATTGAAAGGTATCTTCAGCAATGTTACTATGAGGGAATGAAAGAATCAGTGACTTGTTTTGGTTTGTTTCTCTCTAGAATGGATAATAGTAAAATAAGTAAGTTCAGCCAAGCGTTGTACAGGTAGACTAGGTATAATAATCTCTGACATAAAAAGGTCAGAGTGCTATTTTTCTGTCCTTTACTTTTCATGCATACAATCATACAATTTACTTTATTTGTATTATATTTAAAATCCTGAGAAATACTAGTGTGCCATTTTCTTTATATATATGAGTACCTATGTTTATTGACTTCAAAGTGAGAAGAATGGGTGGAGGGAAGAGAGAGAGCGACAGAGAGAAATTGATCAGTTGCCTCCCACACATGCCCCAACTGGGGATGGGACCTGTTACCCAGTTATATGCCCTGACTAGGAGTCGAACCCTCAACCTTTTAATGTAGGGGATGATTCTCCAACCAACTCATCCTCACTGGCAAGGGCCTGGTATGCAATTTTCTTAGGAAATAGACTGAACACTAAAATGAATGCACTTGTAAATAAATTAATAGCATAACTATGTGAATTCATTATACATTTTGTATAAAGTAGACCTTAGTATTATTTGACATGTAAACTATTAATTTTGTTCATTTACCTAGAGGTAATATTTTATTGACTAAGCACATTCAAATCCCTGCTTCATTTGTTCCAGAATATGTACCTTTTTTTTACCAGGGACTTTATTAAAAACTGTAAAAGACTTGAAATCACAATTTTTATTTTAAAATAGTTTATATAAAATATAAAATAATTTTATAAAATATGAATTATTTAAACAATTAAAAAAAACAAGAAATTGTAGAAATATATTATCTACGATAATACATCCTAAGCTAAAATCAGTTATAAGTTTAGTGTATCTTTGTATTGGATATTGAAAAACGATAAGAATTAAATAATGAGGAATTTGTGTTCACATATCTGAGTTAATGAAAATATAGGTTCAGACACAAGAGTAACATATATTATAATCAGAGAATATTAATTCACTATTTGAAGTCATTGTCATTTACTCATTTTTGTACAGACTTAATGTAGCCTATTCATAAGACTTATTCTGTAACAAGCTTGGGTCAGACCTGAGGTACTGTGCAGGCTGACTGGTGTTAGGCGACACTGCCCCCTAGAGGTTTTCTGAATATTCCCTGAAGACAAGGTTCCTGCATGTCAGGAAGACTCATGAAATTTCCTAACTGCTAAACAATGTTAACGAACATAGCAAATGGATATATATCTATTTCCCTACAAGTGGTGTATATGAGTTCTGAGAAACATATGTAAAAAAATAGCAGTAGTTTAACAACTGGAGTGAAGAGCTATATTGATAAGTCTGCACTCTCCTAAGAACAGCTCTGTGACGGTTGCTTCAGGTGTGAGTGTCAGAAGTCTCTGGGTTGTGTAGAACCGGCCTTGGAATTCACTCCATCCTACCACTCCCTGTAAAAGTGTAGCACTCTCTAAAAAAGGCTGTGCCGTGAAGGAAAACATGGCCTGACTTTGGGGAGCTATTACAATTGAAGGTCAGTGAAAGATATTAAAGAATAGAGTGATGTGCTATAATTTATATCAAAAAATAATAATGCAAACTATAATATGGAGAATGTATTCCAGTGAGGCAAGGAAAGCATTGGAATAACCTGTTAGGTAACTATGGAAGCTCTCCAAATTAAGACGGCTTGAACTAGGCTGGTGGGATTAGAAAGCAGTAGATAAATTAAAAATATGTATATGTATATATGCACACGTATATTAATAATTGTAATATAATTTAATGAAATATTAAAATATGCACCTTATATATATGAGAAAGAGACTGTGAAATGAAGTGTTTAGATTATGCTTCAGATGATCTGAGCTCTAGATATAGTCACAGACTTGGTTCATAAAATTAAAACAAAATGAGCAAAACAAATTACATATTAATTAGTAAATTAAATTATTAATAAGAAGCATATCGCTACCTTTTATTATCAGTATTCATATTCATTTATCATTCAATAACAATACTCATAATGTAAAAGTAATCTGGGTATAATGAAGAAGAAAAAATAAATTTATGAAATAAAGCTACGATGTATTTGAAATAAAGACAATTCTTTAACTAAATTTTGAAAACTTGACATCATGCCTCAGCATTCACGGCAGTTACCACATCTCCTCTTTAAAATAAATATTTGATTTATTACTATCTATAGTCATAAATGTGATTTTTGTAAAGGTCAAATGTTTTCCTAAAAATTACCTCACCTCAATGATAAAGTTTAACATAAACTGTGGTAGCATGTACCCCATGATCTAATGTGATCACAAATTTATGTAAAAAAATCAATATAATAGAACAAAATAGGAGGTTATTGAATTATAAAAAGCCCATTGCTGAATGACAGCAAACATCACAGAGGAAAAATATATACAAATTAAGGTCAATGCATCTTTCATCACATAGCAGATGATCTATACTAATTGGGAATTAAAAGTCAAAAAACATAAGTCTTATTGTGAAAATTTAAATTGATATTCAATTTCAGGCTTACCTAAATGTATTGGTTTTCTGCAAACTAAAATGTCAAAATTTTGAAAGAGAATACTTTGGAAAATATGCTTGCTTTGAAGGCTCCCAGAATAAACACTAAATTAAGAAAAGAAAGTGGTGAGTGCATCGTGTAAACTTGTATGCCTTGCTTACTTATACACACTTCATTTTCCCAAGATAGGATTCTTCAGTTGACAGGTGTGTTTGTTTAACTACTACCCTTGGAATCCAACGTATGTTCTCCAACATTGTGAGGGGTTCGCTTCTTTATTTTGGAAGGATGATGACAATTTTGTTAAATATTTAAGAGAAAGTCTTTAACAAATGTAAAACTGTGAACCTGCTTTATTTTGTTAAATGTAATTGGTTAAACAATCATTTATTTTTCTTCCTTTCCAAAATCAATGGAAATGACAGTGAGGTATTGAAAAAGACATAGACCCACAAAGAGGAGGAGAGGGAGAGAGGGAGCGAGGGGGGGAGAGAGAGAGAGAGAGAGAGAGAGAGAGAGAGAGAGAGAGAGAGAGAGAGACTGAGAGAGCCAAGAATAAGTGTCGAAAGATTCATTGTTGTGGGAATAGATGGAGAAATACAGTCACAAGCTGTATAATGTTTCAGTCAAAGATGGAGCATGCATGCATCCGGCTGTGGTCCCATAAAATTATAACGAAGTGAAAAAAAATCCTAGTGCCTAGTGATGTCATAGCCATCACAACAGGGTACTGCAAGGCATACTTATAGCTATTATAAAATAAGTATATAAAGGAAGAAATATTTTTGTATAGCTATAGAATGTGTTTGTGTTTTAATGAGAAGAGGTTAAACAAATCAGAAGTGTATAAGGTAAAAATGTTACAATAAACTTAGGCTGATTTATTATTAAAGAAAGAAAAATAGCCCTGGCCAGGTAGTTCGGTTGGTTGGAGTGTCATCCATATATTGAAAGGTTGCCAGTTCGATTCCCAGTCACCATGCCCTTATACCTCACGCACCCTGCTTGTGGGGATACTAAACGAGTTGTTTACGATCTACCACTTTGCTATTCTTGTCTTGGTAAAGCTACTAAACTGCGTAGTCATCTTTGCTTTAGCTAAATTTTTAGATAAATACGTCACAGCAGTAAAGTCCTCATTGTCTAGTTGAGGCGCTTGGGTGTCTCCCATTTGAACGTGCACGTAACTGCAACGCTGAGATGAAGTTACAAAGACTAAAACAGGGCAGAAACACACCAGCGCCTGAATGGTTCATAACACCTGCTGTCACGGAACAGGATTCCCATGTACCTCAACTAGACCTTGTAGAAGAAGATTGAACACAACACCTGAGCTTGGTTAGGCATAGAAAAGCTTTGGTTTTAATAACGACTTCCAGGAAGATACAAAAACGTCTATGTCAAGATAGCCTGGAATTTTAAATGTCTAATGACAGCAAGGGTGGCAGACCATACCTTAAAATCACAAAAACATAGTTCTGCAAGTATCACTTGACCCTGCATTTTACTATTTACAACTGTACAACACATACAAAGTGGTAATGCCTTTTCCTAACTATTGAAAATAAAAGCTACCTTATTGATAATCAAAAAGATTTTTTCAATGTGTAATTATTTTGTGTCTTGCCTTGTCCTTCTTTCCATATATGGTGCATTTTATAATTGTTATGAAGAAGCCACTGGACTATGCCTTATGATAACAGATATTAAAAACTCAGCTATATTAAAATTGTCTCCTATGTCATTCCAATTTCTTAAGTAATTCAGAAAGTACTCCTGCATCTCAGCAGTGCTAGAAACCCCTGGAGCACTATGAAATCATGATATTAATTGCAAATGAGAGAAAGGATATGCATTGCAAGATGGTAATACAATAACTTGAAATTAATATGTATCTGTAAATATTTAAAGTCTAAAAGGAAGGCAGTTATTATGATTTACTAATAATTTTTTGAGATTAGTTTCCTTATTTTTAAATTAGGGGTATCCTTTTTTAATATATTTTATTGATTATGCTATTACAGTTGTCCCATTTTTTCTCCCTTTTATTTCCCTCCATCCGGTACCCCCCCACCATCATTCCCCATCTTAATTCATGTCCATGAGTCATACATGTAAGTTCTTTGGCTTCTCCATTGCCCATACTATTCTTAAACTCCTAAGTTTGGGGTATCTTTATCATAAATGCTGTGGTATGTGTTCATTGAATTATTTTACTTAAAGGTGTCTCAGTTAATATAGGTTCTAATTAAAAATGTTTGCTATGATTATAGTGCTAATGATAAGTCATTTAAATTTTTTGATTTCTGCCATGATGGGTGTAGCTCAGTGGATTGAGCCCAGGCTATGAACCAAAGGGTCACCAGTTTGATTCCCAGTTAGGGCACATGCCTGGGTTGTGAGCCAGGTGCCCAGTGGGGGCCATATGAGAGGCAACCACACATTGATATTTTTCTCTCCCTCTCTTCCTCCCTTCTCCTCTCTCTAAAAGTAAATAAATAAAATCTATTTTTTATTTCTACAATTAAATTCTATAGCATGACAAAATTTTGTTACACTACCCTACCATGCTCCCTTATCCTAATTTCATTATATTCATCATAGTGTAAATAATTTTCAAGGTAGCAGTTATGAAACTGGAAGACACAAATCGAGAGGTCCTCATGGATATAGTTCACACCTATAATTTGGCTTGTTTCTCATCATTCTCCTTATCTGTCTCTCAGCAAGCTAACAATAATTTCTTCAACATATATTTTAAAAGGACATTTTTAAATTCTAAACACCTTGTCCTTTCAGTTGCATTAAACTGTACCAACTATGTCTTTCTTTGTTTTCATTTTATTTTGGTGAGAACAATTAACATTAGATTTTATCCTAACAGATTTTTTTAAAACATACAACGTGGTATTGCTAGCCATAAGCGCCATGTTACATGGCATACCTCAGAACTTGGTCTTGCTTAATGGAAATTTTACATCTGTTGATTACTCACTCCCTAATGATTCCACCCAGACCCTGGCAACCACCTAAATTACAGTCTTTGCCTCTATGATTACTCTACATACCTCACATAAATGGACAAATGCAGTATTTGCCTTTTTGTGAATGGCTTATTTCACTTAGCATAATGTTCTTGAAGTTCAGCCAATATGTCATATGTTGCAGGTTTTCTGTCTTTTATTAAGGCCAAACACTGTCTATTGTATGAATATAACACATTTTCTTTATCTGTTAATCTGCGTATGGGCATTTAGATTGTATACACATCTTGGCTGTCATGAACAATGCTGCAGTGAACATGGGAGTGCATATATCTCTTCAAAATCCTCATTTCAAACTTCTGGATTATATACCCAGAAGTACTTTTTGTTGGATGATGTGGTATTCTATTTTTAACTTTTGGGGGGGCACCTCCATACTCTTTTGCATAGCAACTGCACCATTTTGCATTTAGCAATAGGGTACAATAGTTCTGAATTCTTCAAATCCTCACCAATACTTGTCTTTTTTTTTTCTTTTCTTCTTTTTCTTTCGTAATCACCATCCTAACAGACCTTCATGATATTTCATTGTGGTTCTGTTTTGCATTTCCCTGGTGGAAAACCTTTTCATATACTTGTTGGAACACATGAGGGAAAGCTTTTTGACATTGATCTTGGCAATGATTTCTTGGAGAGAACACTTAAGCACGGGCGACAAAAGTAGAAATAGACAAGGAGGACTATATCAGAAAAAAATGACTCTGCATAGGAAAGGAAACGACAGAATAAAAAGGCAAACAACAAAATGAGAGAAAATATTTGCAAATCATAAATCTGGAAAGGTGCTAACATTGACAATACTTAATGAAGTCCAGCAACCCAACAGCAAAAAGCAAAGGGTAGGGCAAAACAATCCTATTATCCCAATTTAAAATAGGCTCTTTGCTTCATCATAATATTCTCTTCCAGCTCTTAGATGTCGTGCTACTTTTGGCGCTAGACCTCCCTCCCCTCCAGCTTCTCTCTCCACTGACTGCAGCACATACATCCCATGTTTCGGTGACCACATTTTCATCTCTGCGTCCCAGACCTGTAAATACAACTGGTACACAATACCAGTACATCTGTGAGCTACATCAAATTAATGATGCAATATTTACCTAATATTTTTTTCTTGGCATTTATTACATCTGTAGTTTTATATTTTTAATATATAAAATATAGTTTTATATTCATCTCAGCCACTAAACTGCAGACTCCAAGAAGACAAACACCATTTTAATTTATTCAATTTTTAGCAAATTGTCTCATATACAAAATATTTTAACTAATATATAATTATATAGAAAAACGTGTACACAATAATTAAATAACTATTTTTACCCTTAAGAAATTTGTGGCCCCAGCTCTTTGTACTGGTAATCTCAAGCATGTTAAGCACGAGAGTAGAAACCTTATATACAACTAGATTTGGGTTTCTCAAGTGTGTAGAGGGTGATGGGATGCACTTTTAATGTTATTTTGTATTATCAGTTATGAATTTGACCTCCAAGAAAAACAACTTTTCAAACATAATTTTAAAATAAGGTTTAATTTAAACTCATAATTTCATAGGGTTCCTGTTTAGTCCAATATTCCCTTTAAAAGCCAGACTTCCAGGCTCTCTTCCTGAAGAGGTTCAGTGCCTGTAATAAAATAAAAATTCTTATAAATATTTAGAAATTGTCTAAACTATAACTTTACATAAATGGTAAGAATTAATTTGGGAAACAAAAAATTGTTTATAATTAAATTGCACATCATCTTATTATATTGAATACATTTTATGTTCTTTGTTAATAATAGGAAAGATACTCTACATCACCAAGTCAAAAAAATCAATATAAATTAAGTTGAAGCTTGAGAGGGTGGCTCTGTTCAAAATCAGCGTTGATTTAAAAATCAATGCAAGTTTAAACAAACATGTTATGTTTTATCAATATAGCATGCATAACAGTAGGACAGGGTAAAGTATGTAAAAAAAAAAAAAAAAAGATTGGAAGGAAGAAAAAGAAAGAAAGAAATCCCGATAGCAAATAGGTGAAAAGGTATGCACATGATCACCATCAGCTTGGTGACCAACCAGGTGATTTACATATCTGTGGCTAAGAAAAATGTTCTTAAACCTACATGCATGCATATTAATTTAAAATGTTTCCTACTCTAAGAATGTTGTACAACTGACCATTTTTGTACAAAATTATCATTTTCACTATTGTTTATGATATCCATCATCATACAAATTTATAAGTTGAGAAAAAGAAAATAAAATCTTAAAAAAAACTAAAAAAAAACCCAAAAAACTGTTCACTGAACGTAACATAAAAGAGTGGATTGGTGAACTTAGAAGATTTTCGGTGGAGTGATAAAACGTAGTTTTTGTTTTTACAAAAACAACGTAATGTTTTGTTTTTATTTTTTATTTGTTCAGAAAGGTTATTTATTTTTAGACAGAGGGGATGGGGGAAGGAAGAGAGGGACAGAAACATCAGTGTGTGGTTGCCTTTCTCATGTGCCCCCTACTGGGGACGTGACCTGTAACCCAGGCACGTGCCCTGACTGGGAATCAAACCGGGGACTCTTTGGTTTGCAGGCCATTGCTCAAGCCACTGAGCCACACCAGCCAGGGCGTGATTTTTTTTTAAGGCAGAAGACACTATATTTTGAGCATGTTCAAAATAATCCAGTTGGCAAAATGAAGATGATTATATGAGAGAAATGAACTGTTGATTGCATTGCGGAAAAGTGAAAGACCCAATGCACTGGTTTCCAGTGAAATTAAAGACATTTTAAAAATAAATTTTTAAATATAATCTGGAAGCAGATGTACAAATTAGTTATTTTGAATATAGATCAAATATAGTCAGTAACAACACCCAAGAAATCAAGGGATGTAAAAGGAGGATGTAAGTTATTGGCTCAAGGTCGCATAGTCAGTAAATACTTGATAACCTAACCAGGAGTGCTTGCTCTTACTTTTTGTGCTTTTCTGTGTCTTTCCTTCCTATCTTTACAGCGTGTCCACTGCCTTTCTGGGTGTGTGTCAGTTCCTCTCTGATCTAGTTCTCTAATGTCCTCCATAACATCCCTGAGAACCTTGTAAATTCCTGGCAACTTCATCAGAATCCTTAGTGAAGCAAATCATACTTAGTGAAGCAAATGACCGCTTTTCTTCAGGCTAGACCTAGTCTTGGAATATTTTTAAAGTAAGACATTTTAAAATAAGACACTAAGAGATTGGCACTACCTGAAAATTATTCTGCAGCTCTTTCACTATGTAATCAGACTGGTATTAACACTTAGATTATTCGACTCCGCCTATAATTGTGTATTTTCTAGAGGGAAATATGGACACAAAGGCACTTAGTACCAACAAGGTAATCCGTTTTATTAATGCTTTTGAATAAAAAATCATTGCCCCAGGATAGTGCCGATCTTATCTCCCTTATCACATATCAAGATGGTTTAATGGGCAGGCATTTCAGTGGTCTTCAGTGATACTATTGCAATTATTGAAATTTTGGACAGAATATCTGAACACTGAGTCTTGCTTTTCCTTTTTTTTAATTTCCATTCTTTGCATAGACTAGTTCAATGTGAGATCTAGATATTCTTCAGCCCTTTATTTATTTTGTTTGTTTGTTTTTTGTATGCCATGCAGATCCAACCTAAGAATGTTATCATAGAAGGCTGGCAATACCCAGAGATTCAGAAAATTGCTGAAATTTGTTGCTTTATATAGTGACTGCCGTATACCCTTCTCTGCTGAAATGATATTTTCATGTTTGCAAGCCATCAACTAGATCTCCCATACCCGTCTGAGATGCTTTTCTATGTATTTGACATTGGAGGAAAAACAAGGGCTTCCCCTGATCATATGCTGTTATTCCTACTTTCACATTGAGCTAAAGAATCCAGTGTTCTAGATTCTCTCTCTCTGTCTCTCTCTTTCTCTCTCTCTCAGTTTCTGTCCCTCTCTGACACACACACACTCTCTCTTTCACACACACACACACACGTGCACACACAAGGCTGTCCTAGTTAGGATGTCTCCCTTTCTGTACTGCCAAATAAGTTGTCTACTCTACAATTCTGCAATTCCCTTTTCTTTAGCCCACTTTCCCTAAGTTTTAAAACATCAATCTAGTCTCAGAAATGTAATTGTAATTCTTCTCACAATGTTCCTTTCTTATAACTAGCTCAAAATATAAAAATTAAAATCTAATAATTGCCAATCATTTTTCTTGGCTTCCACTATGACACTTTTCCTTAAATATACCAGAACTCATGGCTTTGTACCCACACGAAGGAAATCAGTAAATTTAGGTAAAGTTCTGAAAAATTTACACTATAATTAACACTTCTCCTTTTGCATGTTCCATATTCTCATTCCTTTGGAGAAAACTATGCCAAAGTACTATTTTATTGAAGTTTAATGTCAAATCCAACACTATGTAATTAGCATAAACATACAGCAGTAGAAAGCAAGCCCGCTAAAATGTTAAAGGCTTTAAAATCTTATAACAGTTTAAATATTTTACAATAGTTTAAAGCTGTGACTACACATCAACAACCAGTGAATAGAGAAATGAATGCAAACATCAATCAGAGGAAAACAACGAGTTATACTTAATAGAGGGGAGTGGTGAAGAATTGCTTCTCCCCGCATCAAATGATTAAGAAATAGAATGCCCAGCTGTGGCACATGTGGAAGCCCCTCTGAATTATGTAGCTCTGAGGTTGAAAATCAATATACAGATGCTTAAAAGTTTGAAGAGACACTATCAACTACTGGGAAAAGTGAGATAATCCAGGCTGAAAATTACAGCTTATAGAATTTTTTATAATTATTTTCAATTTTAACTAGTCCTGAAGAAGATGGTGTGCCTCTGAAAATGAATAGAGTGATTTTCTTACAATGAGTATTATTCAACAATACACAGTTCATATATTTTTCCACTGCATTTGTGAGAAGACCCCACTCCATCCATCTAAAGGAATGAAAGTTATTTGCTCATATAATTGACAAATTCAGAAATAGAGAAGGCTATAAATAAGGCTTTACCCAGCAATTCAGTGGTGCCACCAATGTGCCTATGCCAGGAGAGCAAGACTTTCTTTATTTAACATTTGGTAGAGAAATAGATTACTCTTCACCCACATAATCCTGAACCTGTTTCAATGGATAGGAGAATTATGTGTACTGAAGATTTTAGTTGGACTAAAAATAGACCAGAGCTGAACCAAACCTTGTGAAAATGAGGTTAGATCATATAAATTTTATAAGCCAATCAGGGACCACCCTTAATGCTGATGATGTCATTTCCAATTTTTAGAGAGCAAATAACCTTTGAAAATGTACAAATAAAAAATCTAGGAAAGTTCTTCTAATTCAAAAAATAACAATGTAGGAAAATATTTAATTGTAATTCTGATAGCAAAGATGTTTCTTGTTAATATTAACATTTTTTGAGGGTTACTTTTAGCCTTTTTCTTTTCCAATTTTATTCTTTGCCTCGTCTGTAAATATGCATAGGTAGCATTTGGTCATTTGGTACAAGTAATAAGAATGCTGAATAGCTACAGAACCTTTGCTAAGCAGGTCTATGAGTGCCAGATATTGATCTAGCAATGTTCTGGCTCAAATCCATTTTAATTTGCTTTCCATTTTTATCTTTCTATGGAGGCTACATTTCTGCCTAGTATGCTAGAAAATAAACTTATTGTTAATTATAGTGCTTGTGTTTCTCCATATAGCTAGTAAGGACAGTACTGACATTGAATTTTACTGTATAAAATAATGTCAATATAGAAAATTAATATGATTAGATTTTAGACATGAGCCGTACCCTTGTCAT
This sequence comes from Tonatia bakeri, assembly GCA_004024845.1. Lineage (NCBI taxonomy): Eukaryota > Metazoa > Chordata > Mammalia > Chiroptera > Phyllostomidae > Tonatia > Tonatia bakeri. The sequence goes on along the minus strand of PVIA01000285.1, from coordinate 396,032 downwards.
TTGTCTCACCACAGGGGAGATTAAAAATAGCTATATGCTATAGTCTAGGACACAGGATCTCAAGACAGTCTTGGGTAGCTATTTTATATTATGGCACATGCAATGGGACATAGGCACATTGCTAGTGTTGAGTGTGGAAGTGGAATATGATATAACTTTCACTACTCCTATATTACAAAATCTTAGAAATAGGGAAAGTACAGAACACTTTTTTATTATCTCAAAGTTACTATTAGGCAAAATAAAACTCACTATATACATCATTATAAATTTGAAATTCATCAAATTTAAGAATTGTCTCTGTATCATCCTATAATATATTAAACAAAAGTTACTCCACTTAAGATTATTGGTGGGAAAATGGAAAAGCCTACTAATTTGACTTACATCAGGCTCATCATTAGCTTAACCATGTCTGTGTAACATTTTAGAAACTGCTGGGAATATATATCAGAAATTTTCCAAGATAAAATGTTAATCAGTTAGCAGATTGTCGTCAGTATTAAGAGGCCAAAACAAGACATTGTTAATTTTAATTTGTTCTAAAAGTATAACAGTGGTTACCCTTACAAAAAAATGTCATGTCAATTTATTTATTTAATTTTTTAAAGATTTTTATTTACTTATTTTTAGAGAGAGGGGAAGGGAGACAAAAAGGGAGGAGAGAAACATCAATGTGCAGGTGCCTCTCACATGCCCCCTACTGGGGACCTGGCTCACAACCCAGGCAAGTGCCCTGACTGGGACTCAAACCGGTGACCCTTTGGTTCGTAGGCCAGCACTCAATCCACTGAGCCACACCAGGGTTAATTTATTTATTAATATAGTATATAAATTATTATTTTAGTAATGTTTCAAATGTACAACATTGAGCTTAAATTAGGAAAGTATGTTACCTTTCAACATGACAGATTACTCAGAATTTATAAAAATAAAAATTATAAACATAATTACATTTATTCATTGTGTTATTTGACTACAATTGACTGTCAAATAACAATGGTATTTTGTAAAATGCAATTAACTGCAAATAATTTAAATATGTTAAATGAAGGTAGGTCATTTTGATGAATTAAAAACAATTTAACAAAGATATGGTCCTGTATAATACCTATTGTTTATTTTCTATAAAGCATTGTTTTAATATTTTTTACAATGTTTTAGTTGTTTAGGGGAGAGAGTTAGAAGTGGTCTAGATTATTCCATCATAGTCTTCTTTCATTAATTTTACAAAATGTGTGTGAGTTACTCACAGAGGCCGTCAATCAACTAGTAATCAGACCCACACACTAAAAATATTAAAATCAAAACCACAAAAATCCTGGATTATTTTTTTCCATTTCTACCGTGTAGTTAAATAAAACATGTTAAAATCATTTCTGCTTGTTAATTCAAACTCCAAGACAATGCAAACTACTTTCTTCAACATTTATAACTTGTAAGAAAGCAATATCATTACAGAATTAGGCCTAGGAATCAACCTCTGAGAGTGTGAGGAGTGCAAAACTATTTTAAAAATTTTGCATGTCTTTCTAAATCAACATGTATTTAGTGTGTGCGTGCATATGTGTATACATATATATATATATATATATAGATGTATATATGTGTATATACCTATCTATATAGACGAGTATTTTTAATGTTAGCATAGTGAGGATATTTGGGGGGATATAAAATAACATATTTAACTAATACCATATGGATACATAGGTTTTTGCCATAGTCATAATAACAAATGCATAAACATCCTACATCATATTTATAAATTGCATATTTGTAAAATTTTATCTGCAGGATGAATTCTTAAAAGTTAAATTAGGCACATACGTGTAATCGCATGTTGACTCTACCAGGAAGTCATTGCAGTTTCCAAACCCATTAACAATTATGTAGATAAATCAATTTCCCTTAAAATTTTATTTACTTTTAAGGAATTCAAGAAATATTGGCATAACTTTGCAAAATGTTGATAGCATCTCCCATATTTTTAAATGATTGGAAAGCTTGAAATTAAATTTTGAAATGTGTGGACTAAAATTAACATAAAGCATTTATCAACTATTTAATTTAATATGCTTGTTTAACATTGAAAAGACTAATGATATTATGATATTTAAAAACATTGAAAAACTATACAACCTTTTTTTTTTTAATTTTTTCATTGTCATTCTAAGTACAGTCTAAACCTTATTTAAGGACATCCTTTGTATTTATGTCAGTGAAATGTAGAATGTCCTGCTTGATGTCACTAGTTGGAAAGCTAAAGATACATAGTCTTCTAAGGTGACAAGGAAATGTGATATATGGATTATATGCATGTTGGGGTCCCGGTATAAAGTTTTCTTTATATGATTAAATAAAAACATTGGCAATTTATCTTGTGTTTCTAAGGCATTCTGGTATTCATAACCTTAGTAACAAATGTTGAACACATTGATTTGTAGTGATTTCTCTCTCTATCCCTCTATACACACATACTCGTGTGCAAACACACACCATACACGGTGACATGAGGTAGAGAGGGAGACAGAAAATCACTTAGTTTCACTCTGTTATTGCATTGACCAGACAAATCTGCTCATGCTTTTCCTATTAAAATTAATATTCTTTACAAAAAAGTAACACATTCTTATATTTACCATAGTCCAAATTACAAAAGCTTTTATCCGATTGATTTTGAAATATATGTGTCCAAGGAGAATCTATGAATTGAGTGTCTCTTAAATCCCTTTGCCCTTACATCAGCCAAGACTGGCTGAGGCACCCTGTGCCTCAGATGGGCAGGGTCACCACACTGTGCCCCATCACCTCTCCATGGACATGCTGGCATTTGCTGTTGCGGTGTCGAGATCATCTTATCCACCTTTGTTTTGCATTCGAGTAACATCAACTAACAGAAAGCATATTTGGTCCCTCATTCAAATTGAACTGAGAGGAATTCACTCCATTTTCAACAGATTTGCTCAAACATTTAATCCCAAATTAAGAACTAATCTACTTCCTGTTGTTTTCGGCTATGTCAAATAATAACATTTACGCATTGAAAAGGTGGAGCATTTATGTGGATACTACTTTTATTAGCATTGAGTATTACATTAAACTTTAGATTTCTGTGTGGCAAATAAAGTTAAGTTGAATTCTTCTCTCACTCATTTTCTAATATGTAACCTAAACATTCTCACACCTGTTACCTGGATAACAATACATAATGCATTATGTCCAGTAAGTTTTATTTACAGAAATTATATAACTGGGCTTCTGAATGCAGGTGCAAGTATAGTTTTTTAAGTGTACAAGTTAAAATAACTGTATATTTTCTGATTTTACATAGTTAATCATGCTCAATTTAAGAGGTGATGGGATAGCCTGGAGGATATAGAAAATAATATAATGCACAGGGTGGCACCACGAGGAAATGTGTTTACTTAGAAGAACGTTATGGGAAACATTTGTCTCTTGCTTCCTGATGTTATTTCTATGAATCATTAGTTCTCTGTACCGGGAGCCCTCTTACACATAAAACGGGAACTCTCACATTCTTCTGACTTGTTACCAGGCTCAAGCTGTGATGACTGACCCTCTTATACCCGGATGGCCTACAGAGACGTTCCCTGGCTGATTTCAGATTCACTTATTTTTTTTTCCACAATAAGAATGTTAGTAAAATAGGTGGGAAGAATATATCGAAATGAATTTCCATTTTCATTTCTTGCCCTCCAGGTATTTTCCAACTGCAGCGTTTCATTGTGGTTGCTGATACAAACAAGAGCTGCACCTCTTTGCTCTAAGCCAGTCAGGGGTCACGATTTTAAATGGAGAAATAATAGAAGTTTTTGATCACATCTCACCACATCAGCGAGACCTGGCCTGGCCCCCTTAGCCCCACCCACCACCACAACCTACATGTTACAATTCAAATAGTTTCTTCAGAACCCTGGATCCCCTTTTCTTCATTTATTTTTTTCCATAGGAATTTACATATGTTATTATAGTAGGTAAGGTATTCAATTATTTTCTTAGTTGTATCTCTTCTAAATTATCACAGTTTGCTTGTTTGTTTGTTTATTTGCTTTTATTGTTCACCAACATGCCTAAAATGGTACCTGGCAAGTAATAGGAAAGTAATAAATATTTGTCAAGTAGAATAAACTATTTTGTATAACTCCCATTAGACTGGAAGAAAAGCTGTGGTGTTTCCTTCCACACTCTTCAAGTAGAGAACAGAGTCAAGGACTCTTATGTCACTCACTCACAAGAGAAGACTCTGGCACCATGCACTAGAACGGGTGGTTGGAAGTGTCACCTTAGTGCCATGCTGTATCTTGATATAGTTCAAGAATGTGTAATTGAGGACAGTTGCTTAACATCTCCACACCACATTTTCTTCATCTCCCATTTTATCTCCCACTTTAACTCAGTGGACAGGATATAATGTGGGTAAATGATTCAGATAAATACAGGGTGGAACAAAAGTAGGTTTATAGTTGTATGTCTGTGAAACACAGAGTTTAATCTTGCATTGTTATGTATTATTTATTTATTATTTCCATATGAACCACTGTAGACCGACTTTTACCCCATCCTGCACTTTCCTTACAGGTTCTTTTTTTATCATGGCAGATATTTGTTTTTTCTTGCAGTGAGCTCAGCATGGAAACCAACAGCACAGTGAAACTATATAGTATCCTGGATTCTTTATTATTTTGATTATTTTCGATTCATGGACAGTCACATGGCTGTAAAATTAATCTGTGAATAGTATAATTTTTCTCTTGATTGACATTAAAGATATTACTATCTAAAACTGTTATGAATTAACTCATAACTCAGTGAGCTAAAAAAAAAGGTTTTTTTTTCCTATTCTTTCTCTTTAATTTTCTTGTTCAGTCCCCATTGTTTCCTCAGAGTATATTAAAACTCATATGGCAACAGAAGTATCGAGAGACTAAGTGGTTAGCCTGGGTTTTAAACTGTCCATTCCACTTGGAAATAATATTGTGCAAAAAATATTATACTTCAAAAGTCTGCAGAAATCTTTGTATTTGGTTCTGACTTTTATTCATGCTTTGTAAGTTGTGTAGATGTGGGGCTCATGATGTAATAGTTTCTGTAATTTATTGCAACTTTGGAAAAGTAAGATACTTGAGAGCCTCTTAGTTAGAAACATCCTTTTTGAAAGTTCTTAGGTTAGTAGAAGATCTTATATTAGAATATGACAGACTTGTATCAATTATATCAGGAACTGGAGTATATACACAAGTCTGGTTTGGGTAAGACATATGAAAGGAGACATAATACACCACAATTAAATTCTATTTATAAAATTAAAGTGAGTAAACTCATTTTATTAAGATGTACTTCTCTATGGTAGTGTAATATTCAGGAAATCTCTCTGAACATAGGAAGAAAATTTCATCCTTAATATTGTGACATATTAAATTATTGCCAGTAAACTATTTGCTCTTATATGGAACTGACTTTATAACCCTGTCTAGTGAGCTTGAGTGAACAAAAGGGGAAAAGAGAAGTATAATTTGAAGTAGAAAATAGAATAATGACTTCCTGACAATGAAGTAATCTTAAGAATGCTCTCCACAAATACCTAGAGCTTATTAAAAGCAACTCCTTGGTACAGAAAATGTGTAATTTGAACCTTCTTTTTAAATGCCTTAACTCTTCCAAAAGAAGTGAGAGCGGAGAAGGCAGATGTGGGCAGGAGTGAGCATCTTCCTGAGCCAAGACCTAGGCACTTGGGCGAGAATCACACTCACACTTCCACACAGAAGACGCCTAAGTTTGATTTTTTTTTTCCTTTCTGTTATTAACAAGAAAATCACAGACTCAAAATGGTGTCACTAGTGCTAAAGCCCTTGATACCAAACCTAGATTTAGTACTTGACCTAATTGCTGTTTCAACCGCTCCCAGAGACACCACCTCAATCACCCAGTCTGTGATTTTCTAGTCAACACCAATGGATTAATCCCTCACACAGGTGCTCTCCCCAACCTTCAAAGAAAAGGCAAACTGTGTGATAAAAACGTTTGCCATTCCTTTCCCCCCAAACGAGATCCTGATCTTTTGTTAATAGCTTCCTTGCCCCACCTCCACCCTCCATCCTATGTAAACTTTCCATTGTCTACAAGTCCTTATAGGGCCCACCTGGTTGCTAGAAGGAATGTTGCCTGGTTTAGAAATGACTGGAATGGCCTAATAAAGCCCATTAGATCCTCAAATTTACTCTGTCGACATTTGTTCTTTATGACTCTACTTTTGTGTTTCTCTTCTGAAATCCCCCATTTGTTCTTGTACATAATCCCATTTTCCCCAGTAACTCCTTAACAATAGTCAACAATGTGATCTTTAAAGTATTATCCACAATTTTCAATTTCTAGGTTACCTGTTTCCTTTACTAACCCGTGTGTGTGTGTGTGTGTTGTCCTGTGGGTTAAAAACTGTTGTTTTTTTGTTCTTTTTTCCTTTGTTTTTGTATTATAGATGCGTTATATAAAACACGAATAGAGACAGATGTAAATAAGTTTTATCCCCAGAAAGAGAATGCTGCTGCCAGGAAGGGAATTCATTATATGGACAAGAGCTTCCATGGCACCAGTGAGTGGGATTCACAGGTGGTCACCGTGCCTGCCTGCCTGGCCCATGACCCGCTGTTCTTCTTCCCTTGAGTGTGGGTGGGCCTGTGAGTATGATGGGAATCCCTCCTGTAGTTAGATTACAGTATATGGCAAAAGGGAGGGATTTCTGTTGATGCAATAAGGTAACCAAAAAGGTTAATTCAAAATAATCAAAGAAGACTTTATCCTAAGTGGATCTGATTTATTCAGTTAGATAGGAATCCTTTAACATGGTCAAAGACTCAAAAGGGAGAGAGACCTTCCTTCGAGAAGAGAAGACTTCTTTAGCTCCCTTTGATAAAGTAACTTGCAATTTAGTGACACTGCAGGGACCTCTGGCTGCTGAGAACAGCTCATTGGTGACAGCAGGCAAGAAAACAGGGACCTCTGTGTTACAAGCACAAGGAGCTGACTTCGGCCTAAAAGCATGTGAGCTTGAAAGAGGAGCCCAAGCCTCAGACGGAAGCCCGGCCCTGGCCCACAGCTTGCTTGCAGCCTAGTAAGACCCTGAGCAGAGGACCAAACTAATGGGCACCCCAGATTCCTGATGCACAAATACTCAGATAATTAAGCTGTGTCCCCCGAACCTGCTAAATGGTGATAATGCCTCATGTGAAATAGAAAACTCATGCACAGTTTTCATTGCAACTTTAGATTTATTTCACTAAGGCTCACATGTTCTGAGAGTGTGATCAGGGCTTTTTCAACCACAACACCAGATTTCTGAGCTCTGGGAGACCTGTCTATGCTCTGCAGTTCCACACTGGTTTCTAGTTCGTTGCAGAGGTTGCTTGTTTCCCACCTCTGTTCCTGGCTTTTTTACCTCTGGAAATTCTCTCAATGCCCATCACTTTGCCTTGTCTCAGATTCTGCGTACCTCGGGGGAGTTCTCACGGTGTTATTGCCACTGCCTAGTAATGGGTAAGAGCCCTGTGCGCCTCAGAGGCCTTTCTCTGAACCCTTCTGTCCTGACCATAGCTTTTGTTGGGCTGTAGGGCCATACACCCAGGAATGGCCACGTGTGCTTTGCAGGTGATACCTGTCAGCTTGTGTGCTCTGCCTCTGGTCTGTTAAGGGCCACTGCAGTGCATTTCTGAAAGACCCCATTAAATTTAGATCAGTCAGAGCTTTCCTGCCCTGTCCCAAGACTTCAACTGGCTATTGCTGCACTCTAAGAAAGGTTCTTAGGGGGATTTCTCTAAGTCACTCTCTCCTGCCTCAAGCCATGGCAGACAATAGATCACTACTGTGTACCGTATCAGTGTTTCTCATTTTCTGCAGACTTTTTTTCTTAGCAGTCCCTCATAAAATGTTAATGCCATAGATAAACTGTACATCTGTTTGCATGCTGTGTGTGTCTGTGTTTTATACATAAAAAGAGTAAGATTTTTTTTCATCTCTCAAGAACCAATTTTTACCCTGAAGGGTGGCAGTGTCTTGCTGAGAATGCTGAGCACCGTGTGAGAGGAAACTGGTGGGTGGGTGTTTTGATCATCTCCATCTTGCTGGTGAGCGATGGATTCCCACCCTAGGGTAATGAGGTTGGCTAAACGTACGACACGCAACGCTGGATAAATGAAATTGATGGCCGTTTATTTGACACATATCCTCAGTCATGGGAGGAAAAGTACCTGTCATTCAAGGTCGCCCAGGAGTTACACTTAGGAACAGAGTGAACATCCAAGACTTATGAGATTGGTTTCAAGAACTCAAAGCATCCACTGGTTCCCATGGGAAGATGTGATTGACTTGTTTGAATGATTTCACAGGCTGGCAGGGAACCAAAGCTCATTACTCTGTGGTTAGAACAACTGCACTGATCTGTTGATAAAGAGTATTGTTTGGCTAGGAGACCTTACCTGTAGAAGCACAATTAGGAGGGGCCCTTGTGGTTAGGCCCTCCAGGCTTCTTCTGATTGTATCAGATGCCAACGCAGGACATAGCATTGGACTAAAATTTTAGGTCTTCTATCATAGTGAGGATGAACTTGCTTTGTGCCTGGAGTCCTTTGGAATTTCAATTCCTCCAGGTGGCTTCCCATCGCAATTCCACTGTGACTGCTTTTTACTTACCCCTTCTGTGGAAAATTCACACCTCTACCCACTGTGGGAAAAGGAATGGTATCAGTGAAATATCTCTTCATTCCTGAGGCTCATCCTTTTTGGAGTTTAAGTTTCATTGCATCTCTAGGATTTGTAAACGCTGATATTTAGTTTACCCAATTTATCAGCATTATTAGTATGGGAACAATGCTTTCTGGTGATATTCTATACCTAATTAGAAGGATGTTAGATATGTCTATTTTTAGGAAATTAATGAGGGTAAGTATATTTCAAAATTTACATATTTTAATTAAAATGGTGGTAGTGAAGATGGAGAAATAGATTAATAGAAATATTTCATATCATTCTAGATGTGCTTAAAGCAATGTAAGACTCATGGACGATGTTTATTAATATTAAGAACTAAGTTTCCTGTGGCAGATATGAAGAGGTGTGATAGGTGGGGTAATAATGTCTCCTCCCTACACTAGAATGTCTGTTTCTAACCCTGGAATTTGTTAACACGTTACCTTATGTGGAAAGGGGGATTTTGTACCTGATTGAGGTTATGCATTTTGAGATGAAGAGATTATTTAGGATTCTCTTGATGGCCCCAACAATAAGAGTTCAGAAAAGCATCAAAACACCCCCTGATAAGGTCAATGACAGAGAATATGTGGCTATGGAATAAGGTGATAAACATCCCGTGTTATTGACTTTGAAGAGGGAAGATGGCGTCCTAAACCAAGGAAGACAGATGGTGTCTAGTAGTCAGCAGTAAAGGAAACAGACACTCTCCTCACACCTCCAGAAGGGAGCACGATGCTGCCAACACTTTGATTTTAGCTCAGTGAGACCCACGGTGAACTTCCAAATTATGAATTGTAACATAATAAATTTATGTTGTTTTAAGCAACTAAATTTGTGATAATTTGTTGTGGCAGCAATAGGACAGTCACACAAGGGATGATAGAAATGTTTGTTCTTTCCCTAGCATTAAAATGCTAATTATACACCATAAAGCATGTCAAATCCAGCTTATTGTAATGGAAGAAATGTTCCAATCCCTTCACAAACCTTTCGGGTTTTTAGTGGAAGAAAAGCTCTGTGCTTTGCAAAGCTTTCCCGAAGTCTTCCCAGGTGTCTTTGAGCTTGGGTAGTTGCTTTTTCTTCTGCATTTGCATAACTTATTTATATATATATCACATTCCACACTTAATTTCGCCAGCAGAGTTGTAGCATTTGTTTCTCCTTTATGTGGTATTTAAAAGCACCATATGCTATATTTTATAAACTTAAAATGTTTCCCTTATATAGATAGAAGTTTAACATTTGCATGACTCAAACATGTATGCCAATAATGTGTTCCAGTCACATGTAACCACCACAATGAGAAATATGTACAGGTCCCTGGACACAGTTCCATCTCTGAAGTCAATCCCTGGAGTAGGACGAAGCCAGTTCTCCATGCAAATGTCCAAACTTTGTCCCAGAACTTCCGTTCAGCTGTCCCTGGAAATTTTGCAGGACCCAAGGTGGGAATAAAGATATGCCGTTAACTTGTGTGCCCTGAGTGCCTGTCTGGTTGGCATCTTCCCCAAGGCAGACCTCCCTCTCATTGCGTATACTGAGGTGTCTATTTTCTAAGATATAATTCTTATTTTCCTGCGCTAACGCACTGCATGAGTTCATTTTGACAGAACAGTGACAGGAGAAAAATCTCCTCAAGCATTGCAATCTTATCTTTAAATGTTTAGCTTACCAAAATCACAGAGTTTATTCTCATTCCCATTTTGTAGCAACAAAGGCAAGTTTTTATAAAACTACAAGGGATAACCAGGGGCACTGGGCCTTACATACCCCTGACCAAAGGCAATTTGAATTGGAAGGTGGATGTGGAATTTGAAAGAGATCTTTGAGCATTAGAAACAATAAAAACAGAAACAAACCACAAGACAGACAAAGAAACAAAAAAAACTGAAGCCACTGAAAATAATAATAATTACGATTTTACAAATGGTACAACCAATTTGAACTGAAGAGTAAAGGAGTGTATTTAACACTATTGGGTGCTAAAATTATATAAGATGGGAAGAACCATGAGTGTTCAGCATAGAGCTCAAGTATTTGTGTTTTGTCTTATTAATTGATTTCTGGGTGGAGGTGACAACAGAAAAGACAATTTATCCCAGGCAAAAGTGTCACATGGTAACATATGGCAACCTGAAGGAGAGAGAGGGGAGGGGAGAGAGAGAGAGAGAGAGGATTATACCTGATACCTTAACCAACAAAACAAAACAGAACAAAACAAAATCCTCTGAAATATCTATTAAACATCTATTCACTTATGTTTTAACCTATCTATAGGCCATTTTGAAATCTCATTTGTTAGGGACACAGAGTCTGAAAAACAGAGAATTTTGTTAAAGAAATTCACAAGTTTTCTTCCTTATTGCTATTAATTATTATTATTCTTATGAACCTAATAAAATGCTACTAATTAACATATGCTAATCTTATATTAAAATGACACCAAACTAAATTTTTAGATGTGCATTGTTTTATAGAACACTTTAATTTCCACCACAGTGGCCATTTTTCAGATAGTGGTACAGAACTCATAGCAAAATAGTAGCTGAAGTTAGGATCTGGTTATAAAATCCTCATTTCTTGTGTGTGTTTGGGACATTGTTTCTTCCCATATCTGTTTTCATGCACAATTCAGCATGGATATCACTCTCAGGCCGCCTTTTCCTACAAGCCAGCCCCTCCTAGTGTGTCGGCATGAGCACTCAACAGTCTCCAGGTGACTTCTCTCCCAGGGATATTGAAGGAGCCATTTCATCCACAGGACACATACAGGATGTCATCAGGAGTGTTCTTAAGAAAGTATGATTCTCTTTACACAACATATACAAGCTTCAACAGAAAGTAAAATAGTAGACTTTGTCAATGCTTTGCTAAACTAACCAGGATTATAACCATTTCTGACCATATCACATGGCCACCAGAATTTTCTTCATTTACCCTGAAGGATTCCAGAACACTGGTCCACATTTTCTGCTTCCTACCAGCTTCTTTCTTTTTTAGGGACCAGGCTCTGTACATGCCTTACTACATGGATTAACATCTCCCCAATTGTTTATTTAGCAAAGCAAAACATCATCGAAGCTTACTATATATGAGGGTTCCTTCTAGGTGCATGGAAACATTGATGGGAAAGAACAAAAAAAGAAAAAAATATTTGAAATAACCACATATGCTTTGATGGTGAAGAACGTACAACAGACACTAAAGGTATCACATGATTTTATTATAAAGAATCAAGAACTTATAAAATATAAAATGGAAAATAATTGTGTTAGTTTGGGAGTGATTTGCAATTTTATATTAAGTAGATGCATTTGTTTTCCTATTTTAGATTACTATTTATTATATAATTATTTTTCATTGTTTTGTTATTCAAGTATGGTTGTCTCCATTTTTAAGTTGACATTTAAACCTGTTTTTGGAGACTGCCCATCTACTGCCACTGCCCTCTTTTAAACCTCATACCTAGTCCCAAAATTCTTTTATCTAACCCTTTTAAAACCCTTCTATATAACTAGTACGTGGTCCCAATCAACAATGTCCTTAGCCTACACTCTCCAGATGAAATGTCGTATATGTTTAATCCTGGCTTTTTCACATGTGTCATCATTGTTTGTAAACTCTCCAAGGAAAGGTGTTTTGAGGAATAAGTTGTATGTTTACTGTGGAAAAGGTGACTGTCTTACTAAAAAGAGGAGACAAGCCAAGGAAACCTGGTGCATATGAAGACAAAAGTTCAGTAGTATCAAAGTGTAAATAGTTAAATGAGTGGAGAGAGAGAAGGGACAAACAGGAGGGGTTAGATCCTTCGAATTTGACATTCAAGAAAATCACACTATGTAAACTGCCCTGAGTCGAGTTAGAAGCAAAGTGGTCACTTGTGAGATTATCCAATGGTCCCAGAAAAAATATCATCATTAAAAGGTTTAATAATTGTTGAAGGCAAACAGTTATGAGCTATAATGGAAATAAGAAGTAGAAGTCACACGTTTAGAAGCCAGGATTATCTGGAAATGCGCTGGTCTCTCAGGAGAGTACAAAACAAAAATAGTAATAATATAGCTACTGGGAATAAGTAATTTGAATTCCTTCCCCACCCCTCATGCCTGCAGTTTTACTTTTTGGTTTCAGTTAGCCATGGTCAACCAAGACCCAAAATCATTAAATGTAAATTTCCAGGAATAGGCAATTCACAAGTTTTAAACTATGCGCTCTTCTGAGTAGCATTATGGAATATTGCGAGTCTCACACTGTCCCGCCCCGTCCCACCCCAGAGGAGAGGCATCTTTGCCCAGAGTCTCCATGCTGCAGCTAGTACAGGCAGTGAGCTGTGCAGGGGCTGCCCTCTCAGTTATGGAGATGACGGTTGAGCTGTCGCAGTGCTTGTGTTCCAGTGACCCCTGCTTTACTTAATAACAGCCACAAAGCGTAAGGGCAGTGGCACTGGCTGTTCAGACATGTCAAAGAGGGTCTGTGAAGCGTTTCCTTTAAGTGCAAAGGTGAAGGCTCTTGACTTAATGCAAAAAAAATAAAATAAAAAAAGGTTGCCCCGGCCTCTAACACCTAAGGTGAGAACCAAGTTTGCACTGGTGAGATTGTGAGGAAGGAGAAAGGCATTCATGCTGGTTTTGCTGCTGCGCCTGAAATTGTACCTCACTTCCCCATAGAAGGATGAGACAGTATTGTGAGATATTGTGAAGGAGAGACCACATTTACACAACTTTACAGAGTATCTTGTTATAATTGTTCTATTTTATTATTAATGCTGTTATTCTCTTACTGGGCCTAATTTATAGATTAAATTCTGCCATATGGATGCATAGGAAAATACATAATACATGTGGGCTCGATAATATCTGTGGCTTCAGGCACCCACTGGGGGGTCATAGAACACATTTTCGAAAGCTAAAGGGAACTATGGTGTATAACTTTAATAAGAACATGATCCACAAAACGTTGTAACAATCGAGAAATAAACATGTGTTCCTGGGAGGAGCAAACAGAAGCAAAACCAGGTACTTGAAAGCTAATAACGGTTACAGAGACAATCTAATACTTTTCAATCACTATTCCATTTATACAAGAAATAAAACAAACATTTAAAAATGAAGTGCAATTTTATATATAATATATAAATACCACTTTAGTAAAATAATTTGTCTATCTAGTTTACTAGAGTTATTTTTTCTTTATTTTTGTTTTACCCTGCCATTCAAGAATTACTAATTTAATAATGGACTTTTTTTCTTACACAATCATTTATTTAACAAGTGTTTATTGAGTAGCTAGGTCAGGCACTAGATAGAGGGAATATAAGCAAAACATTTCTCAGTTCCTAGAACTTCACTTTATACATTTTAAGTCATTATGTTGATATATTCTAAAGTAAGTGAATGTTATTAGGTGTATCATCCAGATGTGACAACTGAAGTAGAGAGAGGTAATAGGACTAGTTTTGATGGTTACATGACTAGTAATTGGCAAGACACTGATGAGTTTGTTTCACTCCTTACATGTAATTCCTAAATATCAAGCACTATCAGCACTAACAGAGTATCACAAGAGTAAACTATGTGATCAATATAAAAATGAGCTGGGAGAAGGCATGAGAAAAAACAAAGAATTCTTGCAAAATAGGTAAAAAAATAAGACAGTAAAGAGAGTAGGAGGTAAGATACTGCTTCTCTAGGAAATGATGAGTATAAAAATAAGTGCTGGCAAGGATGTAGAGAAAAGGGAACCCTAGTGCACTGTTGATGGGAATGCAGACTGGAGCAGCCACTATGGAAAACAGTATGGAATGCCCTCAAAAAAATAAAAATAGAACTGCCTTTTGACCCAGTGATTCCATTGTTGGGAATATACTATGAGAATCCTACAACACAAATTCAAAAGAATGTATGCACCCCAATGTCCACAGCAGCCCTATTTACAATAGCCAAGTGATGAAATAGCACTTGAAACAACTAAGTGCCCATCAGTAGATGAACGGATTTTTAAAAAGCGGTGATACATTTGCATGATGGAATACTATGCAGCAGGAGAAAAGAAGGATTCCTACCTTTTGCGACAATTTTGTGGCATGAATGGAACTGGAAATTATTATGCTAAGTGAAATAAGCCAGTTGATGAGCCAGTTGGTGAAAGAAAAATACCACATGATCTCACTTATAAGAGGAATCTACAGACAAAATAAACTAATAAGCAAAATAGAACCAGAGACACAAAGACATGGAGCAAGCTGACAGCTGCCAGAGGAAAAGTGGGAGTGGGAATGATATAAAGACAGGGAAGGGATTAGTTAAAGAACATATAGGAATAACCCATGGACATTGGCAATACTGTGGAGATTAAGTGTGGGAAAGAGGGGTGAGCTGAGCAGAGGAGGGAAAAAATTCCCTCTTTGTCAGTATTTCAGGTTTCATGTTTTTAAATACTTGATACACATTGTCCACTAATATTTTCTCTACAACACAATACTAAATATTAATTTGTGACAGTGGCCTTGATTGTTATTCTCTATGTTAGCTCTGTTTCAAAAACAATCTTATGAAATAGTTGATGGAGCTGTTTTGATGCAGTAACCCACCAGACTATAAAATAACTAAATCTGACCTTTAGCAATCTGAGTGTACTGTATAATTTTCCCTCTCCCTAAATAGATGCTAAAGTATTATTTTCATATTTCAAAAATGCTTTCTTAAAATTAATGTGTACACTTATATAATAATATATACACATAAATACTTCACACATTCACATATAAATACTGTTTAGCATAATTACAATGTAGCTTTTTTTATTCACTCAGCTATGATTGCTTCTAAGTTAACAAGAAAACTTATTTATGGTTCTCAGGTGAATGAAATAAACTTTCAGTCCAAGTTCATGCTGAAGACTTTCTGTACTTGGTTTCCAAGCATTTAGATAATTTATGAGTAAACTCCAGAGATTCTTTACAGTTTTCATGCAGATGTAGTTAAAGTTTACATTGAAATGAACATCAAACAATTTCTAAACCTAAGTATCAGGTGTTCTCATGTAATTGTTATGAACATTTTATTGTAGTAGTATATGGGCTGTTACTATGCACTACTATGCTTTGGAGGGACTTTTTCACAAAATAGTAGCAGAATCATGTCCCCATTTGTCCGTAAGAGTTTGCAATTCCAACACTATAGATGTTAGTATTACTCATTCAATATCATATGGCATTTAGTTATTAAAGCCCACTATATATATTTGCTGATATAAACATCAGCAAAACAGCTTTAGGGATATATGAAAGAATGCTCAGCAACACTAGCCATCAGAGAGATGGAAATTAAAACTACAAACCAATACCATTTCACACAGGGCAGAGTGGTTATCATCAACAAATCAACAAACAACAAGTGCTGGCCAGGTTGTGGAGAAAAGGGAACCCTAGTGCATTGTTGGTGGGAATGCAGATTGATGCAGCCACTGTGGAAAGCAGTATGGAATTTCCTCAGAAAACTAAAAATGGAACAGCCTTTTGATCTGGCAGTTCCACTGCTGGGACTATATCCTCAGAATCCTAAAACACCAATCCAAAAGAACCTATGCACCCCAATGTTCATAGCAGCACAATTTACAATAGCTAAATGCTGGAAGCAACCTAGATGCCCATCAGTAAATGAGTGGATCAAAAAACTATGGTACATTTACACAATGGAATTCTATGCAGCAGAAAGAAAGAAGGAGCTCCTACCCCTTGTGACAGCATGGATGGAAATGGAGAGCATTATGCTGAGTGAAATAAGCCAGGCAGTGAAAGACAAATGCCCTATGATCTCACCTATAAGTGGAACCTAATCAACAAAACAAGCATGCAAGTGAAATAGAGCCCGAGACACTGAAATAAAGAACAAACTGACAGTAACCAGGGGTGAGCTAGGAGAGGGATGATGTGGGAAAATAGGGGAAGAGTCATCAATGAATATGTATGAAGGATACATGGACAAAGCCAAAGGGGATAGGTTTGAGGGTGGGAGGCTGTGATAAGTGGGGCGGGGGCAATTGTGGGGGGATGGAGACAACTGTATTTGAACAACAATAAAAAAGTTCTCTTTTTTCCTCTTATTTTTTATTTATTTATATTCAATTACAGCTGTCCTAATTTTTCCCATCACTCTCGCCTGTCCCACCCACCTCTTAAAAGCAAATCTTTAAGCTTTCTCATCCCTAATTTAACCTTCTATTTTGCATCTAGAAACATAAAGTACACAAGGAGGTAAGGTGTTAGAATAATAAGTTCTTTTGATCTGAATAATACATGATTCTCTAGGTAGCTAATTTATGTAAATATACAGGGTGGGACAAAAGCATGTTCATAGTTGTGTGTAAAATAGAGTTTATTCTTGTATTATTAGTTATTAATTACAATAGCATTTCTCGTATGAACAATTGCAAACCTACTTTTACCATACCCTGTATATAGGAGATCATGCTTGTCTTCCCTGATCTGTAACTACTTGGAGGCCTTGTGGTTAATACCAGCACATACTTCATGACTCCCTGGTAGCTTGCAATCCCAAGTCTGTGCCTACATATCCTGCAGGTTCACTGCGTATACCTGTCCTAGTCTTACAGATTACTCTTACAGCACTAAACCCCAGTACACTTCCCTAAATTTTGAGTGTTACAAATCTCAGCAGCACAGATACCTTACTATTTAATAATGTAACTATGTATCATTCCCCTGCAAGATTTGCTAGTTACTCATTTACAACAGAGTTTGGGAATGGCTTTGGAATTGAAATATTACTGCTTGCATCCCTAAGTTTCAAAAACTAGAATCAAATAGTGTAGGAAAGTTATAACTTTATAGCCTTAGCACAAAACAACATCCCGGCATCTTTCCTGACTCTTATTCTTGGATAAATACTGGTGCCTACCTAAGGGTACCACGAATCTGATGAGCTCTAATTTAGAAACACTGACTCAAGCTATGAGAGAGAGTCCTGTGGCTGAGCACAGTGTCAATAAGGGGTTTGGAGTGGGGAAATGAAATCATATCCAATTTTAGTTCAGAGTGCATGTGATGATGGGTGTGTACTAGTGGTGGGCGAATGATTTTGACAATAAAACATTTCTACATTCCTAAGACAAGATACAGATTTTTTTATAGAAACAGTAACAAGTAAACAAAAAATAACAGGTTTTATAACGTTTAGTTGATCAGTGACAACCAGCTTCAGTTTGATTTGTATACCCCAGAATACGTGGCCAGCCCCACAACAAAACTGACCTGAGTGGTGGGTCTCAGCATGATTAGCTGTCCCACTAAGTCAGGAGTTTGGCACCTTCCTCTCCAGTCCATACGCAGACCTGTTCAATGCCTTTTAGCACACATTTCTCAGGTATCTTTTCTTCGTTTTTCTTACAATATTTTCTATGTAAAAAAAAGGGCCAACAAAGACCCCACCGGTCATCAAGATTGGAGTCATGCAATGGGGAGGAGGAAGGCCCAATGCAAAACATGGTAATTTCAACCATATTCCTTTACAAGCTTTTCAAATAGTTACAATTTCAGTTACTCTTCTCCTCGATCATTTTAACCATTTAATGTGTGTTTTTGGTGATATCTACTAGCAAGTGTGCATTTTCTAAGGCTAAATACACCTTTTTTCCTGTCTAATTGATTTTAGTGGCATTACCTTAAATTTGGTTTCATCTCAGCTTCCAGAATACTTTATTATCCTGGGGTTGATTTGTTATAAATATTCATTTTCACTTAATTGTACCAATCAACTTGCAACCCTTTGTCACATCATATCTTTGTGTAGAGAGGTTAAATTCCTGTTAACACATTAAGAATTTGTTAAAATTAATAGTGTAGTTTCAATGTCCATTATTTTCTGATAGGAATAAACTTTTCGCATCTACTGTAAAATCTAAATGACCAGAGCTGTGAATATAGGCATCGCTTAGCTATTTTCACATACTCTCTGGTTTGTGAACAAATCATATTCCAGATACATAGCAGGAGTCCTTACTTTGGCAGGCTTCTACTCACCAATATTTAGCACTGCCCATCTACACCCCTGCCCGTTATGGATGACACAGTGGTGTTCCTTCATTTGTCCAATCTTGGCCAGTTGTACAACATGGAGAATATATTCTCACTTGTATTTACGGTAACTAGGCCATCAAAGAATGATAATGATATATAGATTTCTAGTAAAATCCTAATGATTTACCTGAATTTTTCCACAAACCCAGTCTTAGTTATCCACTCTATTATTGTGTTTATTTCCAGGCTCAGTCTGTAACCCATGGGCATTTTTTCCCTTTTTCTTTTTATTTATTTACTTATCTTTTGCATAGCAAGGCTGGTTTTTCAAATTTATTTCTTTCAATTACAGTTGACATTCAATATTATATCAGTTTTAGGTGTAGCACAGTGGTTAGACATTTATATAACTTAGAAGTGACCTTCTCAATGAGTCTAGTAACCACCCGGCACCATACATAGTTATTACAATAACACTGACTATATTTCTTATGCTGTTCTTTACATCCCCCTGACTGTTTTGTAACTCTCAATTTGTGCTTAATCCCTTCACCTTTTGTACCCTGTCCTCAAATCCCTCCCATCTGGCAACCATCAGTTTGTTCTCTGTATCTATGCCTGTATTTCTGCTTTATTTGTTTGCTTATTTTGTTTTGTAGATTTCACATGTAAGTGAAAGCATATTGTATTTGTCTTTATAGGTCTGAGTTACTTCATTTAGCAAGTTTTCTTTTATCATGATGTCAAGACCAAAGGACCATTTTTCCCTGACTTGGGACTGAGTTCAACACCAGTTTCTAACCTCCCAGAAAACATTTTGCGGATTGGGGCTGGCGCTGACCAAGCTGCCATATTTATCATTGCCATTAAACATTAATGAAACTCATGACTTTTGCGAAAAGTACTATACTCAGGATTATGTGCTACATAAGACTCTCGGCTTAATACATTCTACACTTAAATGCACCTCTTTCTTCTTGTGCCACATACTTTACATTAATGTCCTTTGTGTCCTGCCAGAAGTGAATAATCTCCAATACTCAGTCTATCCCACTCAAGGATGACTGGGTTCCGTATCTCATTTTCTTAAATGAATTTCATCCGCATTCACATTTCACAAAGAAGTATGTAGAGCTGTGATATAACTGAGCAGAGAGCCATATCTGTTTTGTGTCACACACCGGGTGCTGTCTTAGCACAATGCCATCTTAATTACTGCTCAGAAAGAATATGAACTCTTGTCATTTATTCTTTTTATGCCTCATTCTATTAATTGGTATCAATTTTCTGTGGGCATGTGAAAAATAAATGGAAAGCAAACAGCTTATAAATTGCATAGCTGTAGTTGACTACCTCTAAACCGAGTCACCTGGCAATTCTATGTCACTTGTTTTCATCAGACTACCCACAGGAGTCTTTAGATAGAGAGACCTTGCAGATACATCAGCAGGGATAAAACCTTCATTCTTCAGAAACACAAGTCAAGATGTCCCTCAATACAGGCCATTAGTCAGACTAGACTAGAAAGAGATAGCTTAGAGTTTCCCTCTCTTGCTCTAAATAACCTCTGTGAAAATAATTGGGGACCGTTTTGGAGCTCAGATTCACTTAAAGTACCCTTCACTGTCATTCTGCTGTGAAATATTTGTTCTCACTTATTACTCGTTTTGACCCTCACATGTCTTGCTCCCCATAATCAATTTTTTCCAGCTCTACAGAGTTCATGCTTGCTTACAGAATATGACAAGTAAACCCATCAGAGGAAAGTCCCTGCCCCTTTGAGATGGAGCGACACCCACAGTTAGTCCTAATTCAGGTAACATGGGATGAAATTATGTGCTACTTAAAAAACAAAACAAAACAACAACAAAAAAAATTAGAAATATCCATAGGTAAGTTGAATGGTGGCCTGTTTGTGTCTTGGCTCTTGGCAGAGTTGGGAGACAATTCCCTCTGGGTCTCTCACATGTCTGGACCTCTTGAGCACAAGACATCAGTAGCCCTTTATTCTGGACCAAGTTCTTAGCAACATTTTTTATAATAAATGTTAAATTTGGAGATAGTGTCTGCCTAGGGAGCAATAAGCCAGTTGGTTAGTTCGACTGTACAATAAACTATCTCCTCCAGGGAAAATATTAGTTAAGTTTGCTCGCCACCTGTTAAAAAATATTGGAGTTTCCCAAGTTTGTGTTTCATCTTGTATGACTCCACCCACTGCGTGTGCAGTTGTCCCGGATCCGTCTTTATGTCCCCTGTGAATGTTAGAAATTTGACGACTGGCCCAGGATAATGCTGCTCTTCTGGCGCCTGCCGTTGACCAGAAACACACTGTACTGTGTTCCAGACCCAGGGACCTCATGTCTTCCACCAGCCTCCATAAAACTGCAGCAGGCTACGCTGTCAGTAGGACGGTAGAGTAAAAGCTAGGACCTTTACAAAGTCCAGGCAGATCACCTTCCTCAGGCATGTGTAAATTCAAAGCCAAGCTGAGTAATACTGGAACACGCAAAATTCAACGTCTGTGAGGGCAGAGAAATAGACAACTGTTTATTTTTAACTTGTGAAATGTATTTCCCTCTCCTGGTACAGTGAAATCTCTGACTTTCTTTCAAATTCAATTTTAGGATATATCTATTTAACTAATTAAGTAAAAATATTTGTTAACAAACAAACAAACAAAAAAGGTTTAAGCTGTAAAAAACTGAAGTGCATCTACTTGAGGAAAAGAGGACTTGCAATCTGGAAGGCAATGACTCAGGCAGCAGCCTACATTGTGCTCCAGGGAAGACCGAGAAAGCCGGAACTTATGAAGGCAAAACCCTCGAACTGTAACAAAAGAAACATTTCCGACTGGCTGTGCTACATGTTGTGATGACTAGTTCAAGAAGCATGGGTCAGGTCCGGGTGGTGACACTCTCCGGAATGCACGAGCATAAAGACAGGGAGGCAAGTTTCAAGGAGGGCTTCCACAGCACGCAGGAGGGCCCCAAAGTCCCTATCTCATTAAGTGTGACTTCCCCAATGGCCTCCAGTCTCCAATTTAGAGCCTCTTGTGATTAGTGACTTCGTTTTAGATGTTTCCAGTCACAATTTACAATTTACTTTCCCATCTATTTTAAGTAACTCGTATTTCAATTGCCAATCCTGATTTTTAATGAGACCCCTGCTCTGGAGTTCACAAGAAACACACACACACACACACACACACCCCTATATTCTCCATGAAAGTTTGTTTTCTTTCTCATTTCTTTACATTGGTAGCAGTGAAATGTTTACCTTGGTCAGTGAGTCTCAATCTTTATATTGTCTACACATCTTTATGTTATCTAAGGTGGGCCTGTTTATGAAATAGCCACAGGTTTTTAAGGTAAAAGAGTGTTAACTCCAGTGACCATCCACTTGAAGACCCCCCCCTCCCGATAACCAATAAAATCCGATTGCAGGTCACGTGCCTTCCTCCAAGGTTTATCACGTGCAGGAGATTTTTGCTTCTGATCCTCAAATGAAAGAAGGACCTCTTGCGAGATAGGGCGCTCGTGACTGCGTTTGTCCCAAACTGTCTTTTCACGGGGATTCATACAGGTGTCAGTCGTGAAAGAGAGATGGTGCTTCACTCCGGAACAGAGGACGAGTTCATTCACCTTGCAGATAATGAAGAGAACGTGTCCTTCAGAAGCAGATATCAGCTATGCCTTAGTCCACACGCAGTTCTGATAGAGGTTTCACTCTTTTGTCTCCAACCTCCTTTCTAAAGCCTCTAAGAACTTATGACAGATTTTCTTTACCACATAAAAAGTGGTACTTATATTGTAAGAGTAAATTCTTAAAAATATATATACCAAGTAGGGGCTTTGTCCTATCTAGTAAAACAATGTAGGTAACTATTTATTGAATAACTAGCAAAATAATCAATATTTTTTAGGAAATAATAAAGGAGCACCATAAATCTCAAGAATTATTTAAATAAAATGTATATTCATTATCATCATCATCAGAATAGTAAGTTAATATTCATAAACTGCTGTGAAACAGACACTATTTTAAAAATAGTATCTTACTACTTTTAGAAATCTATGAATTATCTATGGTAATACATAAGTTTTAGATAAGGAAACTCATGCTGTGTAGTACATTAATTGATACACACCAAAGCCTAGCAAATGATGGAGACTTGATTTGAACACAGTTCTCATTCTAGAACATGTGATCTAATCATGTGATCTGTGCGTTACAGTTGAGAGAAATAGTAACATTTATAAAACAACAGTAACATACATGAAATAACACTAATAAAGTTAGTTAGCTCTATATAATCAATTATCATGTTTACATAAAATACAATTTTTTCATGCATATTTGTAGTAAGTTGGAGACATTTTTAAATAATAAATGCTTTGATAAGTAGCTTATATTGCTGAAAATCATTCATTGTTGACACCAATTACATATTAAAAATCTTGAGGTAATATTAAAATAGGGTTCTGTATTCTGTTTCTCATATTGTCTTAATTTATATAAAATATGTTAATAAAATATTTTTATATATTGAATCTACCAGACAGATAAACTGACACCAGTTTTTATCTCATTGGTTCATTCAAATCCAGGGTTATCTATAGTTAAAACAGAGTTTCTGAGGGCAAAACATATTGCATACATTTTCCATGTGCATATAAGTTTCTAGCAAGTGATTGATATGTAGTTTACTAATATCTTTTTACACTCACGTGACATGACCTTCTCCGTAACAGAAGTGTAGGTTAATCAGGGACATTCAGGACATATAGAGTAAACACACGCTTGTTTTGTGCCTGTTTTCAAGTAGAAAGTAAATACTTTCACACTCATGTCACATGTGACACAGTGTTCGTGTCACCAAAGCTTGAAGGAAAGATTGCATGTAATATTTGATTATTATCAGTAGAATAAATTCCAAACCTTCAACATAACAAAAAAGCCAGCCTGCAAATGGCTTTAACTCGTGTACATAGATACCCTCAGAAGCAATAAGGGCGCACAATGCAAATGACAGACAAAATATACCCATAAGCAAAATAAAATTGGGCAAATTCTTGCAATGAAAAGACCTTCAGAGTAATTGGTCCATAAATGCATAAAAACAAAACCAGACAATTTTCTGTCCAAAAGAATCATGAAATAAGTTGAATGTATCTATCATCAGGCAATATTTGGGGAAACAAACATGTACATTTTATTCATTCAGTTGTAAATTGGGAAGATTTTCATATGACCTTCATGTGGAATTAATGAACCCAGTACTGTCTCTCTCCTGTTTTTCCTTTGATTTAACTGTGTCTGGTTTTTTGTCGTTTTGTTTTGTTTTTTGTTTTTGTTTTTTAACCTCATTATAATGTCACTGACCAGAGGAGGCTTGTGCAGACATAGTGGCTGGGAACATAGCCTATATAGTAGTTTATTTATTATCAGAATGTCTTCCACACTGGACCTATATCTCTAAAGGTACTGGTTAGTTTTTTTTCTTTTTTCCTACTCTGCACTTACTAATGTAAATGTTCTGTATTATCCTCTCTCTCAACCTGCTGACTGGCATATACTGTAAATACAGTACTTAGGTCTGCAAGATCACCTGCCCTGCTTTACATGACTTGTCCAAAATATTTAATTGTTGCATGTAAATTGGTATTTTACTACTCATACCAATGATCTCATTCTAATATATTCCATTACTATCTTCATCAGATACCCTCAGTGCTCATAAATCATACAGTTCTTTCTATTTGCATGACTCAGCTTTAAACTTTTCTGCTGATCCTCAAACTGCAGACTTGAAAAGCTGAATGAGTCAGATAGTAAAGGTCTAGTGAGAACTCCAAAGTTATTATTTCAGTTTTTGAATGTGACCACCACATTTGGTGTTCTCATTCACTATACTTTTGTGATTCTGATGTTTTGGCAAGGACATGTCATATTTATATGGATTAATTTCACAAATACAAACATTTATGAGGGGAGCATAAGTGGCCAGTACTTCCAATTCAACCATAAAACCCTTGACCATAGATAATATAAAGACTTGAAGGATGAACTTGCCCAAGTTCCCACAATGTACCCATCCTATAATTCCACACACTTGACTGATAAATAAATGAATGAATAAATAAATAAACACGTCAGACACTCCTTCGTCAGTAAAAGCATCAGGCTCTCATTCCATTGTATTGAGATCTAAGAAAACAATGGGGCCAATTCTTTTCAAAAAAAATATTTGTTCTCTAAAAGCTTTGGGAAGTTCTGGGTCAGTTCTCATAGAAAGTTAAAGCAAAGGAAAAAACAGTCATTATTCAGTACAGAGAAGCTTGTGTTTGTTGAAAAACAGATTTTTTATAGTTAAGTAAGAAACAGTGATAAAAGGGTACACTTAATAAAATGGAAAAAGAAAAGGCAGAAAAAAGATACAAGAAGTTGAAAAAGAACTGAATCAAGAAATATGCCATGATCTTGGATATTTTAAAAGTAAAAAGTAAACAAACCTCCCTTTAATTATTTTAGTTTGTCACAAAGCCACAATGTCTTCTGAAGAATAGCCTATGGGCCTTTGTTGTTGCTGAATGTCAGCTTAAATAGGATTATGCATTTAAATGACTTCTTATCTGCAAGGGTCTTACCTGTAAGTTGATTGATGTGAATTTGAATTTAAACTGTCTAACTTACTACATGAAACACCAATTTAATTTACTTGGCCAAATACACACACACATATTTATATATGTATAAGTATACAAGGTGTGTCCAGAAAGTACCTAGCCATGTAATGTGAAAAATAGAGACATTCATTAAAGAGGATACAAGAAACATTGTACCTGGGACAATGACATCTCAGTCCCCTTCAGAGTACACACCTTGGGACTTCACACAGTTCTCCCAATTGCCATCAGCTGCCCAGTCACATTTTCCTAAATTTCACTAATGGTCTGAAATCTGTTCCCTTTGAAAGGTGATTTTAGTTTTGAGAAAAGCCAGATGTTACAGAGCCCAAAATCTGGTCTGTAGTGGGGATAAGTCACCTGGGTGATTTGAGGTTTCTACAAAAATCTCTGACTGAGATGTAATGCATGAGCAGGTGGTTGTTGTGATGAAGCTGCCAATCACCAGTTGCCCATAGTTGCAGCCTTCTGAGTCATCCAAATAGTTTCTGCAGAGGAATGTTCAAGCTTAAAGCAAAATTTGATGCAGTTCTCTTGCTCTATTCACTCAGTCATTTTGAGTGGGCCAGCCACATGGTACACATACTCACTCAGCTGTGTCTGACCCCACTGACGGGGATAGTGAAGTCATCATTGTTCACACACGCACATTCCAGTCCACTCTCCTTGGCTGCCAGGTTACACCAATGTCACACAAACCATTCTAGTTATATTAACAATGATCTGACTTTGTCCTGACAGACCCTATACATCTATTTTTATACCAAAGACATTTTCGTTATTATACATTCTATGTTATTTATTAATTAATTTTACATAGTAATGAAGTCTGTTATTACAGATTTTACCAAATACACATGTATTTTATATATTAATTTATTATATTAATTAATATATAATTTATATCAATTATAGTATATTATATGATGTGTTAATTTATATTGATTAATTATATTCATTGATATATAAAATACATATATATTTGGTAGAATCTGTAATAACAACATTGTGATATAACTCAGCAATAAAATTACCCTATTAAAGCATACAATTAAATAATTTTAGTATATTAACAGAGTTGTCCAACCATTAGCACAATCTAAATTGAGAAAAATTTCGTTAGCTCCCCCAAAAACTCTCTACCCATAAGAACTTATTCCTCATGCCCCTAATTACTAACAATGTCATTTTCTGTTTGTTTTCATGATACCCATCCTAATAAGTTGACACTGGTGTATTATTGTGATTTTCATTCACATTTCTTTAATGGCTAATGATATTAAATGTGTTTGCATATACATATTTTTATTTGGCCATTTATTTTATTCTCATTAGAGACATGTCTATTTGGATTCTTTGCCTGTTACTAACTGGATTATTTGTCTTGTTGCTATTGCATTGTAAGTTCTTTATAGGTTCTTGATACAAGTCTCTTATCAGATATATAATTCATAAATATTTTCTCCATTCTGTGGTTTGATGTTTCACTTTCTTAATAGTGCCATTGAGGCAAAATTGTGAAATTTAATGAAATCCAATTTATCTTTTTCCTTTTGTCACTTTGTAATTTTGGCATCATATTAAAAAACCCTTGTCTAATTCAAAGTCATTAAGATTTACCTTTATGTTTTCTTCCAGGGTTTTGAACATTTGAGTGTTTGTGCATATAGTTCTACAATGCATTCTGAGTAATTTTTGTAGATGCTGGAAGGAAGTTGTTCATTTTCAGTCTTCTGCATATAGATGCACATTTGTCCCCATAGCATTTGTTGCAAAAAAATATATAGTTAAAGCTTTTTTCCTATTGAATTGCCATGTTACCTTGCCTATCATAAAGAATTTGCTTGGCCTTCATTCCTAGCTTCTGGGAGACATTTGTTCAATCTTTGGAATTTCCCAAGTTATCGGAGCATCTTTGTTATTTAGGTGAGCCCTGGTAGTTTGTGTTTACAAGATGACTGGATTGGGCAGGCTACACAAGAAAGACCACCAAGTCATTAGAAGGTTGATGCTTAGGGTCCTGTAATATTAGGCTGACACGCGAGGAGTGCGTAGAACTGGAGATGGAGTTGAATTATGAGGTCAAAGATTATCACTCATACCTATGAAATAAAACCCTAATAAAAACTCTGGACACCATGTCTGGGAGAGCTTCCCTAACTGGCAGTACTCTGTGTATGTTGTTATAAATCAATGTGTTGGAAGGCTGATACATCCTGGCGCCTTGAGGAATGAACACCAGAAGCTGCATATTAGGGACCCTCCCAGACCTCACCCTCCATGTCTCTTGCTTTGCCAGCTCTGTTTTTATCCATTTGCTATAATAAAGCTATAACCTAGTTATCAGCATAGCAGTTTCTGAGTCTGTGAGCTACTCTGGAAAATTGTTAGGCTTGAGATATCCCTATGAGTTATCTCCTGTATGTCATTCTATCAGGAGTCACTCTTCTTCATTTTTACCTCATAATGTCTTCATTTTTTTCACCCATGAAAAGTATTCTCACAAGATATACAATTTTGTTTGCTATTCTTTTTTTCTTCCAGTGCTTTGAATATGTTACCTTACTGCCATGTGGTCCCTATGGTTTTCTGATGTGAAGTTACGTGTTATTCTTAATGACCATAACTATAAGTAATACATCACTTTTTTATAGCTTTAAGGACTTTCTCTTTATTCTTAGCTTGTGACATTTGAACAAAAATAGGTTTAGGTATAGATACATCTACGTGTATTTTACCAGGAATTCATTGAAACTCGTAATTTCATAGATTGATATTTTTCATCAATTTTGGGAATTTTTTTGTCCATTATGATTTGAAATACTCTTTCTCACTCTCCTGTCCTTCTGGAGGTCTGATGTGCATGTGCGGTGTGCAGTCAGTATGTTGGTATTTTCTTGCTTTTTCTCTCTAGTATTTAAAGTGATTAATGTGAACAAGCCTATCTTTAAGTATGCTGATTCTGTCTTCTGTTTATTCAAATTTCTATTAAATGTCCTCAGTGAAGAGTTCATTTCCATTATTATATGTTTAAACTCCAGAATTTCTATCTGGAACTTTTTACCGTGTTCCGTCTCTTGACTGTTACTTCCTACTTAGTGATATATTATTCTCACCCATCCTTTCACTTCTTTAGATGTGGTTTCCTTTAGTTCCTTGAAAATATCTGCAACATTTTAAGTTTTATCTCATAAATCCAACGTTTGAGTTTGGACTTCCTCAGAGGAAGAGCTTCTATTGACTAATTTTCACTGTGTATATGGACCATAACTTTGCAAATGCTGTCTCATAAATTTTAGCTGAAAGCTAGACATTTTTGATAATAAAATATGACAATTCTGGAAACATCTTCGCCACACTGAAATCCGTAGTCATTGCAGCTGTTTGCTCAGAGACTTCCCTGGTCTGGATCAATAACTGTTCATTGTTGGCTGTGTGACCGACTACAGTCTCTGCTGTGTTAGGATAGAGGTCATCGAATGATCGAATGGAGGTTTCTCTCAACGTCTTGCACTAATAAGTCTCCCGCCTTTGTTCAGTGCCTTTGTGTGCATGTGTCGGGACATACTTTCAATGTACTAACACTTCATATCTCTGTCTCAGTCTTTCCTTCCTGTTTACCTAGAGCCAAAGGGTCAGCCAAAGGTATAAAATTAAGACCATCTAAGATTTCCTTGGGTATTTGCACACTCTCACACACTCACACGGCCTTCTAGATCCCAGGAATCATGCCTACACTTCTCAACACTGCCTGTGGTTGTGTCATTTCTGAGATTTTCCTTTTAAGTTTTTTGTCAATCTACTGTTTGTTCCAGTGGGTTTTCCCAGCTTTAGGTAACTGTGAGATTTTTCTTTACTGAACTCTGTTCCAAGTCAAACAGCAACATGGTCTGTAAAAGAAACTCCCTGAGAACAATCGTACAAATCAAATATCGACATTACTCTGGTAACATGGTTTTTGAGAGGAGTACAGACCTGCTGTGCACACCAGCTCCCTCTAGTGGCAGCGAGGATGCTGCTTTCCCCAGTTTCTCCTGCTGTGTGGTTGGTCAAGGACATTGTGGAGATGGTAAGAGAAGGATGAGAATAGACAGGTTAAAAAGTGACTGATCATGCATCCTAGAAATGCACACTTGAGACCAATTCGATCTTAGTAATCAATATCACCCCCAAAAATTTAATTTAAAAAGTGACCAAGCAGACTGGACATTACAAAATCCAGCTGCTTTTTCTTGAATTAATACTCCTCAAACTGTTGCAAGCTTTTGCTTAATTCTCAGAGTTATAAAAAAAATTGATTTAGACAGTTTGCCTGGGTTCTTGTTTCTTGTATAGAGGAATAGATGTTAGGAGGTTTTTATTCCACCATTCCAGAAGTATTTGCCCACCTACATAATAACTTTTTCTTATGAACTATTTTAATTTCATATAGACACCTACTATCAGAAGAATCTAAGTTCCACATATCTCTCAAAACAATAAGCTGAACTACAAAAATCCCAACTTCAGGTTCTCAAGTGGATGGTATTCTTTCATTGTGATTCTAAGACCGGAGGCTAAGTAGTATCTGGTATACAGCAAGTCCTCACTCAACATTGCTGTTAAGTTCTGTGACTTTAAGTGAAACAGTGTATAACAGAGCAAGCTTTATATAGGCTAAGTGGTCTTACACAAGAGTTAGGTTGCTACTGCATTTCATCACTGTTACAGTGAAACGACTTTGAATGAAATAATGCCATTGGAGGACCTGCTCTCTCTGACAGAAAGTAATTGTAGAGATTTAAAAAAATGATTTTAGTTGGATGATCTAGATATCATTTCTGCCCCTTTTAAATATAGTCATTACAAAAAATTAAGTCCTTTTATTTGATTATCAATGTTGTTATAGGTATCAGAGCCAAGCGATGCCCTTCTGTGGTCTTATAACTTAGAAAAGCTCTTTTGTGCTTTCCATTATAAAAAAAAAAATGTGCTCTAAACCCGGCATTTTAGTTTTCTCTTATAAACGTACATTTTTCATTTTGGTGTTTTATTTGTACATAATAAATCTCTTAAACAGAAATGTAGAAGGGCATGCTACTGAAGTTTTATCTATTTTTAAAATTATTTTCCAATATTGAAACAAGACATACATTCAATTCAATATTAACATAGAGGTACATTTATATCATATCCTGCATAATAATTTAGATTCATGTTTTAATACATTTCTAAGCTCATCCTTCCCATTGTTATTTTCACACCAAATTTAATTTGCTTCCAAAATATAAAGTTTTCCAAAAGTATTTTGCTTTTGTACATCACTTGTCTTTTCCCATTTGAATGAGAATCTCTCTTATGATTCTGAGCTTTTGATATACAGTAGCTTTAGGCAAACACACACATAAAATATAACTGTTTTTAAGAAGTGTTGCCTCAAAAATATAGACATATTATATAGTCAATTATGGAAAAGGCTTATTTATTTTTCATTTGAGTTTAACTTCTGTCATTGATATTTATAAGGTATATTTTACTGCACAGTTGAGCTTACAGATTCTTTCCCTCCAGCTACTTCACGGCTATCACAGAATTAATTATGTGTGCAGAGCAGATGCCAACAGCATGCAGCTGAAGAAGGTAGTAATGAATCTGAACTTGTCTACCAAATAGATGTTTATTAAATATCACATCCTATTTACCCTTCCTTCCTAAAGTAGTTATAAGCATAATCTCATATATACAATATTGATGTGTAAACCTACTAATTTAAATTATAAGGAGCATTTAATCACTTTGTTGATTTATTTTAATTTTGGAGTTAGTAGTGGTGATTATCATAGGAGATAAAAAACAATCAAGAAGCTTCTTAAGTTAACAAGTGAAGAACCACTAGTCTTTGCCCTTCATGCATTCATACACAAAGGCTCCAGATGTAACTGCAGAATAAACACAAACACAACTTCAGAAATATATATATTTCAGTGATAACATTGGACTCTTCATTCATGTAATTAAGACACTAATTTTATTTAAATGTATATATAAATTTACTTATACATATACACAGACATACACATATATGTATTGGATGGGGCAAAAGGAGGTTTACAGTTGTTCATACAGAAAATAACAGAATAATTAATACTAGGATAAGCTCTGCATTTTGCATACTCAGAGCTATAACCCACTTCTCTCCTACTCTGATTTAGAATTGCAGAGAAGTATTTTCCTTGGAAGGACCTTACATACTACAGTAATTTTAAACTAACATTCACTAGTAAGGTTAACTATAAAATGCAATAGCTAAGTATTTGGTTATATTTCATTCTGATCATATGGTGACTTAACAGATTTTAAAATTGTATGCAAGCACACATATGCACGTATCTCTATTCCATTTCTTCTGTTTGTCCAAAATCCTAATATACACCTCTACCACTTCTTTCAAAATATGCTCAGTGCACACACACTGAACTATTCTCATTACCCATTTGTTGCCTCTTAACTCATAACAACCATTTTCAGAAATTAGTAGTGGTTTTCTGCTTCCACTCTTAACTTTGGATGACCATATAATTAATTTTCCAATTTAAGACACTTTTGTAACTACTGTCACCCTAATAAACTCAACAAAAAAGAAGAAGAAAGACACTTTTGAAAGTAAAGGTGGCATTATCAATAACTACATTAGAAAAATCTAATGAACAAACTGAACTAACAAGCCAAACAGAGGCAGACTCATAGCAGGAGAACAGATGACAGCTAGTTGTGGGGAGTGGTTAGGGGGTGGAGGGACTGAGCAAAAAGGAAAAGGCCTCATGGACAACAGTGTGGTGATTGCTGGGCAGAGGGAGGCATAAGGGAATTCAATGGTAATGGAAAAATACCATAAAGATTAAGTTTAAAAAAAGAAAAAGAAAAGAGAAATAGGGTGAAACTGACAAGCAGTCACTCTTCAAATGCTACAAACTTATGCCTGAATATACCGTTTCTTCCCTATGTTTCTGTATGACTCAGGAGTCATGTGCAGTAACTATCCATTTAAGTCTGTGACTCTCCCTTTCCAAACAAATATTTAATTCCTCCTAATATTACAATTTATGTCTAATTCTAAATATCACTACACTAGTGGGTTCTTCACTGATTATGCTCCTGCAAATTTCTTTCATTGTTCTGATTTATATTTCTGCCACTGGAGGTGTCAGGGTCTAATTATTCAATATATCACAATTATTTGTTTATTCTGTCCTGTTTTTTTTTTCTGACAAAAGTATAAACTTCATGGAGGGAACATACCAATAATATTCAAATCGATAAGTCAGTATAATGACATTCTCAAATAAAAGGTTGTTGAGTTCATGAGCAGAGCTCTCAAAATACCTTCCATATAGAAATATATTTTAATGATAAACAAATACACAGTTTTAATTTCATTTGTTTATCATAGTATTTGTGGCCCTGTGGTCTGTGGAGATAGCAAGTGCTATCTGGGACTCAGGAACTGATACCCTGAACTATAGGTCCAGCTTTGCTATGTGACTTTAAGTAAGTTATATAACTTCACCCACACTTCCATTTATCATGTTTCAAACTATGGCATTTGTTTTCTGTGGAAGTTCTAATAAACTTACATGAAAATGTTACATAAAATTAGCATTTTTTCATATGTGTTCTGATGGCATTTTTTTCTGATACAGAAGCAGAGAGAAAGTGTGATATATTCTTTGATCAGTGATAATTCTATGAGAAATGGCAGGAGAAAATATACATGAACAATGAGGAAAAAAACTCATTTTACTGGCCTTTGTCATACAATAAAACTAGCAAGATGAATGCATACCCCTGCGGTATATGAGAGCTAAGGACAAAACTATTCCATCTGTGATCTGCTTTTATGACTAAAAGAATGACATTTTTTCATCTATATCATTATCTGGACTTCACAAAAATAGTCATTTCAAATTATCCTACCTATTCACCCTGAAGAATAGCAGAAGTGAAAAAGGAAACTGCTTTGGGTTTGCTATTGTGATTGTTTTCTCCATGTATTTAGATTTGGAATGAAAGCTTTTTGAGTCAAGAATCATTTCTGTGGTTGGAAAAATAGAGTTGGAAATTGAATAAAGGATAATGAAAATTTGTTAATAGCTTGAGAGAGTGATTATGTTTTTATAGTACCTTTTTATTACAAAACACAATAATGTCATACTCTAATAAATGTGACTTACTTGCTTTTATAATAAAATAGTTGTACCATGGCTAACTTTTATGACCTTGTTATTTTTAAAAAAACATTTGAAGTTCATTTTTCCTTTGTGAAGGTCACTACCTATAATATTAAAAGGCATATTTATTAGGGCACACATTTATTCACAAAGAGAATAACAAAGTCAAGAGAAAATAATACAAGAAGCTGATAGACATAAATTATACATTTTTACACTTGCTGTCACTTTTGTTGTTGATTTGCTGATTTGTGTACTTGTCACATTTCTTAACCTTTTTTCTCTAGTTTTATTAGGGATAATAAAATTTTGGTTTATATCTGTTGTCTATCACAAGTTAAGAAAATAAAGTTATTTTGTCTTATAATAGTGTCTTGACCTCACTAGATAAAGGCATTTAATTTTGTGCACTGTTTCAGTAATGTGTTATATTTTTAAATTTTATATACATTGTATAAATGTATAAATATAATTTAAAGTATCCAATTTAAATGACAACATCAAAATGCTGTTGTGAATTCATATAATGTGCTCAGTAGTTTACATATATTTTCAGAATAATTTCCACCATAACTTTGAGTTACAGGTAATGAAACTAACATTCAAATCGGTTAAATTATTTCTAAGGTCACATGGCAGGTGCAAGATCATGAAAACAAGTAAGACAGTCTTTTTGTGGTAGAATTACATTGTAGACATAGTGTTGTAGAATAATGAGAGACTTAGAGTATGTTCTCATTAAACTATTTGCAAGAAGGGACCTTTCTCATCTCTGTAACCCTACTATTTAGTCCCTTATTTGAATTTTTAAAATCTTAATGCCATGACAAATTATGATTATATTGCTAATTATTATTTTTGTAATCCTTCAAAGAAAGATCTGGTGCTTATGGAAGATTAACACAGGCACATTACAGAAAAGTCCAGTCAGACTACTGACAGTGACAAAGGATATTAGCATCCTTTGGAGATAAATCTGTGTAAAACATAGGGCTTAACATAAAATTATTTATGAAAACTAAAGAATGCCATTCATGCATGACATCCAATCTGAGGAAACCTTAGGAGGAAGCTACTATCAAATGGCCATACTTAGAATTCAAAGCAAGGCACAGAGTAAAGGCAATAAGGTGACCCTTAAAAAAGTAACATATTATGGACAAAACCAAGGGTGGGGGGGTGGAAACAGGGGAGAGAGGTGGGGATGGCTGGGGTAGAGGGTAAATGTCAGACCACTGTACTTGAACAACAATAAAATAATTTAAAAAAAATAAATAAATCTAGCTGGTGAAAAAAACAACATGTTATACTAAGATTAAGGTAAAAATGTGTATCATAAATTTCCTGCTAGAAATAATGTCTGAAACTAAAGGAATTTGATAAATGTTATTCTCCAAAAAATTCAATGGCATTTTGTAATCCATGAAATGAAAAAAAATAAAAATAAAAACATAAAACAACTTTTTTTCTGTTGTAAGAATACCAGCACATTTATTAACCAATGCTCAAAACTCTATTTGCAACTAAATTAAATAAGGAGCTTGAATATCACCATATTGGGACAAGTTTATAGACCTGACTTAAAATTAGCTTAGATATCTGACCAGAAAGTGTTATTATTTTCTAAATTAAATTTGATCTTCTATTAAAATATGACTGTCCTAAGAAAGAACATTAAAGTATTTCTGGTATTATAAATTAACACAAGGGTAAATATAGTGTGTTTAAAATGTTTGGTAGCAAAATAATTATATTATTATGAAATATTCGCTTCTTATTTGTCAACCTTTCTCATAATAGTATTACTTATTCCCTGTCAATATTTCCCATCATAATTTTACATCATAGTATATTTTTTATTATCAGTTTCCCATTTTTAGATATAAAAATGCCAACTGACTTTTAGTTATTATAAACTTCATATATAATATACTTGATACATTGTTATATATGTCCAATTTCTTATTAGTATTTTGTTATATGGAAAGGTTAAGTTGCAGTATTCCCACTGACTCAGCTTTTTACACACTTTTTTCAATGTTGTGAGCCTGGATAATCCTAGCATACAGCTATAATGCTTTAATTATCCAAGACTGCCTCTAATCCTCAGCTAACAAATTAATATTGTGATGAGCATCTTCATATATCTCTTTAAATGAGAATTTCCAAGGAACATATAAAGAGGAATAACATTTTTTTGTTATAACATTTTTTGTTACTTGTCTGACCTGAAGCAGTCAGTTCATAATTCCACCCTCAGTGCGTGTTTCTGTTCCTGTATTTCTCATTATCGTGAACCACTGTCTAGTTTACATAGTTTGTCATTGCAACAGAGAGTAACTGACCCCATTATTGTTCTAGTTCGTATTTTCGTAACTGCAAGTGAACTTGAGCATTCCTCGGATGCTCATTTATATGCTATTTTCACTTTTTCTGTAGGAGCTCCTATTTTTCTTGGTGTTTTACAATATTTTCATATAGATTATGGCCTTGTAGTATGTGTTAATATATCTGTTAAGCTGGTCTCCATTTTTGCTGTTAGTTGACCTCAGAATCATTATTCTTCCATATGTATTTTAGGAAAAAGTTGGGATTTTGTTTTATACAGTTGATATGTTGATTTAAAGATTACTTTAAGAATAACTAATGTTTTTACAATATGGTAATAATATCTTCCAAAGCAGAGAATATTTTTATTTATTCATATTTGATTTTATATATTTCAATTAAATGCTTACTCCACTAAGATCTATATATGACACCTTCTTATCTTCACACATTTTCAACTTCCCTTACATAATCACACTGTTGCTATATGATTCTAATTTTACAAAAATGTAATTAAGTTATGAATTAGTTAAGTAACTTTCACAAAGTATAGTGCTAATGAATGATACGTTCAGAATGTAAATTAAGACATTTTTTCTTTCAGCATCTGTGTCTTTGACTCTTAGGTTGTATTGATATTCATTTTATATTCAGAATATTAAAAATATGTTAAAATCCTAGAAAAGCTCTTTCTTTCTGAAGTCCAGGTTCTTATGAGTTACCCAGTGAATAAGAAAAGCTAGCACATCAATTTTTTTATTACATTTTGAAAAAACTTATTCAAACAGGCATCACTATTATAGTCATTGTGAGAACCATTGTGTTACCTGGAATACTTAATGCTAAAGATCTATAGATGGCAAAGGTTTTGTAAGAAATGCAGTCAAGTAAATCAGCATATAAATCACTATGGTTGGTTAGAACATATGAGCATCAATACTCCTCACCATTTCTCAAATCAGACTTGACACTCGCCTCCTGAAATATTTAGCTTCCTCATTAAAGGCATTTCATTTTCTTGCCACTTATTCTATAAAGGATTAGTTTTGCATACATAAAACACAGGCCAGATAATTTATATTAGCTTCACCACTTTATTACTAAAATCTTAAACAACCATCTAGTGAGTACCCATCATATATTGAAAAAGATTTCTCAGTAGCTTTTTTGTTTTAAAAGATTTTATTTATTTTTAGAGAGGGAAGGGAGGGAGAAAGAGAGAGAGAAACATCAATGTGCGGTTGCTGGGGGACATGGCCTGCAACCTAGGCATGTGCCCTGAGTGGGAATAGAACCTGCGATGCCTGGTTTGCAGCCCATGCTCAATCCACTGAGCTACACCAGCCAGGGCTCTCAGTAGCTTTTAAGTGATAAAATATAGTTTGTTAGAATTTATCATGGTAATTGATTTCCATCAGATAATAGTGAACATTTTAATAATATTTTCAAAATATGAATTTTATAACAAACTGAAGATCATCTTTCTCATTCCTTGTTACTGCTATAGTATGTTTACCTAAATTATTTATTTATTTTTATCTCAAAACTTACTTTTGACTCCATTTTTTCCATTACCATTTATCCCCCATATAGCTCCTACTCACCACAATCACCCTGCTGTCCATGTTTATAAATTCTTTTTCTTTTTTGTTCCATCTTCCCACTCCTGTAGATATCTGTAGATAGCTGTCATCCTGCTATCTATAAGTCTGTCTCTGTTTTACATGTTAGTTTGGTTTGTTCATTAGATTCTACATATGACTGAAATCATGTGATATTTGTCTTCCTCTGATTGGCTTATTTCAATCATCATAATGGTCTCCAGGTCCATCCATGCTGTTTCTTCATTTTTATGGCTGCATGGTGTTCTGTTGTGTAAGTGTCTCATAGTTGTTTACTCTACTCATCTACTGGTGGACACTCCAACTGCTCCATATCTTGGCAATTACATTGGGTTGGCCAAAAAGCCTGTACATTCTTTTTTCTGTAAAAAAAAAGGACACATTTTTCATATTTATGAATAACTAATGATTTGAATTTTTGAGTATGTAGACTCTCTCCTGTGTAGTATAATGTTGGTCATTCTCGATTAATTTCTCACTTTGTTCGCCATCAACTTCAACTGGTCTACCCGTCTATCGAACAGCATCTGGCAAGGAATCTCCAGCATGAAACCTTTCAAATACTTGTGACACATTAGATCAATCTCAGCACCTTCTCCATACACTGAACACATCTTTTGTTGTGTGTGTTTCAGTTGCATTGTTGCCTTTCTTGAAATAATAAAGCATGATACGCTAAAATGTTTCATATTTTCTTCCATCGTCTATATTGTAATGGCTGCACAAAAATTCACCAATTTTGATGTTTTTTAAATGCATGCTGATATGACAGCTGTCACAATACAATCTAACAAATTGTTTTAAGTGAAGTTAAAGACAATTAAGCACTACTAGAGGCATCTTACAGAAAAAAAAAGTACAGATTTTTTTTGGCCAGCCCAATGAATGACACAGCAATGAACATAGGGGTGCTTTTGTTCTTTCAAATTAGTGTTTTGGCTTTCTTTGTCTAATTTATATTTTTATTTTTTCAAGTATGAGATCAAGTTTTTCATAAATTTGACATGTTTAGGAAGAAAACTAACTTGGTTAATGTGGAAAAATTTCTTAAGTAATATTAATTTCAATAGTTCTTTGTATCCAAATACAGAAATATTATAATCAAAAGGAATACAATTGTATATTTGTATTTTACTCTAAACAAATCTATTATGTATGTAATGAATATGTATTTTATTTGAATAATGATCAGTGAGGTTAGCTTTTGGAAGAACCACTTAAACTCAAAGAAGTGTCAATAACTATTCCTACCAAATACTATAAAATCTTACTCTTAAAAACTATGTGATTACTTTTCCCCATGACATGGTATTTCAATATGGATACTTAAGTCCCAGTTGTTGTTTTCATTTGTTTATTTTGACACAGTATCCAATTCGCATATAATCTGTTGCCATGATTTGTTTGTATGAGAAATGTTCAAAATTGCCTTCTGTACTGAATCCAGACAAGGCATGCAGTTAACCACCAATTGTTGCCTCAGAATAATCAAAATAATCCCTACCGCAGAAAAGAAAAATGTGTTCCTCTGGGATTGACTTCAATGATAAATAAAAACTTTGTAATTTCTCTTATATGTGACACATACACATGCCAAGAGATGATTCATATTCTGTGCATCAGCAGATTTATTAAACTCTAAAGTGAATTACCTACTACTGTGACCAAATGACAACAATCACTCTTCATACTGTGTCATTTATATTATAAAATGTCTATCGTTTGAGAAGGATTGTTGGTGAACATACATTGTTTTTTCTCTCGTAGCACACAGATTGGCATTTGATGTTATAAATGCCTCAGCAATAGCATTGCATTTACTTACTTGTTCTATATGAAGGCATCATCTTTGAATACTGCCTCTTTAGTTTTATTTAATAATTTGTCTTTCTATTATTTTGTTTTTTAATAAAACATGCTAACACACTCATGAAAAATATTTTATAATGCATATGTACATTATTAAACTTGTTACTGTGTTTATTTAAAGTGAAAATTAAAATACTGTAACGGATGATGTCTTTCATTACATTATTTGACAAAACAGTGGAAGTTAGGGACAAATGGATCCGTAAGTCAATAAAATCAAACAACCATTTCTTCAGATCTTTGTGTGAAAGAGTCACACTTCCTGATTTCTTTGGGATTGTATAGATAAAAAGGGTTTGTACTTCATCTCTGATATAATGTTATGCTGTAGTATTACTACAGAAGTGTGCTACTATCATCTATGGGGTATTAGTTCATTTTTTTTTAAGATTTTATTTATTTATTTATTTATTTTTAGAGAGGGAAGAGAGGGAGAAAGAGAGAGAGAGAGAAACATCAAAGTGCGGTTGCTGGGGGCTGTGGCCGGCTACCCAGGCATGTGCCCTGACTGGGAATCGAACCTGCGATGCTTTGGTTCGCAGCCCGCGCTCAATCCACTGAGCTACGCCAGCCAGGGCGGGGTATTAGTTCATTTTAAGTAAAATGAGGATATAATATCCCAAAACTAAAATAAAATTTAAGTAAATAAACAGTAGTGCATAATTAATACATAAAGATACAAAAAGCTAAACAAATTCAGGGCAAAGCTACTAAGTAGCTTTGTGTGTCATTCTTACAAGCATAATGATGGCTCTTATTATATTTTAAATATAAATTGTATAATATATAAATTGATAATGACTTTGCTAATACATAAATAATACATATGTAATGTAACTATACATATGCATATATACAGTTTAACAGGTTTCACCTAATGAAGTAATAAAAAGATCTCATTTAGTAAGGTAAAAGAAAAATTGGAAAGCTCAATATATAGGAATAGAAGACCTTAAAGCTTATGGTATTATTACTTTTATCCTTATGTCTTTTTTATGACTGAATATTTGAGGTTATAGATTAAAATAAAAAAATACTCAAAATAAACATATAATTATATTAACTCACATTTAAAAAAACTCATGGCTGAAACTAAATAAAATTATCCCCCTAATCTAGCTGTATATGTAAAATCATAAAATCCAACAGGTATAAATTGTATGAATATAGAGAATCATTAACATCTTGCAGCAAACCACTATGGAATATGACATAGTGTCATCTTCTACACTGTGTTTTATTTGTGGGAGCTTTAAGAACAAATCTCCTTATGTGACATTGTTACCAGTGGACAAGCCAATACCCTCAGCCCACCCCTTCTCGTTGAGCCCAGGTGCTTGATGCTAGTCAGACTGTGCTTAGCTGAAGGGAGGTCAGGGTACCGCTCTGCAGTCGAGGCACAAAGCCCACTCTCTCAGAGTCTGTGGCTTGGATATGTCTGCAGAGGGTTGTCCAGCTGTCCAGAATCTTGGACATGCAGCCCAGAGGTGGTGGGAACCCTGGTGAACACTGCCAGGGGCGAGGTGCTGCCTCCCCTTGGTGGTAGCGGTGGTTAGGCTTGGCTGCAGCAGAACATTCACCTGGAGATGGCAGACATGCCGTGGTGAGCCCTGAGGCCCCAAGCACAGGGAAGGACGGTAGCTCTGAGATGCAGCAGAGTCACCAGGGGAGTCTCCCCCACCAGCTAAAGTGGCAGCAGGGGAGGTTCTTACATTCAGGACACAGAAAGCTTCTCCCCTTCACGCATGTAGTATGAGTTTGGGAGTGAGACCAGAGGAAGGCAGGCTCACATGCAACAGAAATCAAAATGGCACAGGGATTGCTGGACCAAAGAGGCCTGTCAGTCTAGCCTGGGGAAAGAAGGGAGGTGGACTCTCCCAAAGCATGCTGAATTTGGGGAGGTTGACTGGTCATTGTGAGAAGGCACTTGGTGCATCCCACACCCAGTCTAACATAAACCCAGGAGAACAAGAGTCTTTCTCTTGCTTGGCGCTCTGGTTGGCACTGACAGTCACACAGTGTATTCGCCTGTTCTCTCTACGGGCCACATGGCCCATGGCCTCCATGAGGAAGTCGTTCATGCTCCCTTGCCTGCCTGGTGAGACAGGGCCAGTGCATTCACATACTTTCTCATCTGCGAGCATACAACCTTGTGGCCATCCCGGCTGCAAGGCCCATGGACTCCAGGAGGAAGCCTGAAATGACAACAGTATGGAACGAGCTAAACTACCTGCATGGCCACTTAGCAGTTGCTTGGGACTCCAAAGGAGGATACTTTAAGATGGAGCAGGGACTCTGAGCGCTGTCTTTTGTCTTGGTCTTGCTGAGGACAGTTGGACTCGGCCTTGGTTTTGGGTGGAGATGGTCTTTGAGACAGGGAGTCTGCCATTCTCTCAGATTTCATGGCATCGGAATAAAATCACTTTCCCTTTTTACCTGCAAGTGCCCCTTGAATTTGGCTTTTGTAGTAGCAGGTAGAAAAAACACCCTTTTTTTTTGTCAGGTAACAAGATTCCCAGACAAAAGAGCGGATAACCTGACAGAGCAGAACCAGTTTGTCCCTGAGGTGCTAACAGAAACAAAACACTAAATGCCAAGAGTTGCGGTGGGCCAATATTGGCTATTTTAGCATGAATGGCTCCGTCCTGCAGAACAGAAAGCCAAGTCTCAAGAGCCCAAACTCCCCGATGGCATTTAGCTTATCAATTAATATGACAAAATGAAAAGATGCCATGGGTTAGGATGTGTGGGAGCTGATTGGCTGCAGATGAGGTAAGGGTAATAAATTGCTTCTTCATGTCTTCATGATGGTTCGGAGGTCTGTTATGGTGATCCCATCTGGTTTTATGGGAGAGAATTCAGGGGTTGTTCTACCTAACAATGTGTCTCAGGAACTGAAGCATATATTTGGGTCAAGGTATTACCTTTAGCTTCGTAGAGGTCCTGACCTTGTGATCATAAGTCAGGTCCTGGACACTGCCTTCTTCTGCCCTGGGGTGGGGGGATGACTGATGATTCAGGGGAAAGGCTAGGTCTCTGAAGGAGAGTGAGAGAGATGAGTTCTAGAAGTAGCATTTAAAGCTAAATTTAATCAAGGTCATAAGGGCCCTCCATTTCAAACCTCCTTACACTATTAGTAGCAAACAACAGATGCCTTTATGTAATTATATTTCATTTCATTTTTCTTTATTTTTATTGTAGACACTATTACAGCTGTCTCCATTTTCTCTCCTTTGGCCACCTCCACCAGTCTCCGCCCTTCCTTCCCTCTGGCCATCGCCACACTGTTGTCTGTGCCTATGGGTTGTGTAAGTATGTTCTCTGGCTAGTCTCTTCACCTGCTTTTAAGCAAACACATCTAGTACAAAAATTAGGGTCTCTTGGAAACATTAGGATGATTGAACTCTGGAGGGTTAGGCAGTAGCAACTACAGCAAACAGCGAACATAACAGATAAAAAAAAAATACTAGTCCATCCAGCACAGTTGTATCTATAAGGAAAGCATTCCCTGGACCCTGGTCTTTATTTCACTCAAGTTCTAAATTAGAACTTGAAGTAGAGCATTGTTAGTTAACCCTGCATTATCCCCATCCAATGGCTATGCCCTTTGATTACCTTAGCAAGAACCTCACAATGAATCTCTTGAAGAAGACACAGTTTTGGAGATTTGTCTTAACAGTGAGATTATAGAGACATTAGGAAGTAAGATGACAAGTTAGATTACCAGGAGGGAAGTAATTCATATTTTAAGTCATATACATGTATACGGGTATAGTCATAGAACTAATATCTACAAGGCTTCATGGTGATACATTTCTAAACCTACCACCTCACAGCAAACACAAGCAGACAAAGACACACCTCAACAAACACCCGAGTCTTTGAGTAAGCTTTCAGTGTATGGAGTTCATTGAATGAATATTTTAATAGCAATACAATTATTTATACCATATTAAATAATTCAGAATGTTATGTTATTGCTATTGATAATATTAATAGTTCCAAGGCCTGATATAAAATAAAGTCATGATATAGTTTTGCCAATTTCTATTAACATTTTGCCACAATATGTGAATGTTCTCTGTTTTTATTCATTTTTACTCCCTGTTGGATTTCATTTCTTTACACTTTTTAACAATGTAGAAGAGGGAATTAAAATTCAGGTGAGTTTTCCCTCAAACTAACTGAAATTTAAAGTAGTATTGCTTTAAAAGCTAGATGGTTGTATAATGACTACATTTTACTTCTCTAACTGTTTTTAGTTTAAGTATCTTTCTTCTTATTATCATCTAGAGATCTGCTTGTTTATGGTCTTGGAATCACAACATGTAAAAAGTCAGAAACATTTTAGTTTTGCTTATAGCATCATGGACTATTCTGATGTAGTGTATAGTCACCATTGTAAAGATACATTTTAAAATATTCCCAGAGTAATGTGCAAAGATCAAAATAATAAGCAAATTAATTGTCTCCCTTGATAAGTTTTTTTTTTCTTCTCTTCAACCTTCCCCATGTGAATAAATTGGAGTCTTTTATTGCAAGGAAGACTGTTCAAGTAGTTCCAAGCTGACAATTTCAAAGCCTCTCTCTAATAAGAGTTCTGAATTTGGAACTTTATTCTGACTCAATGACATAGAGTTTGGTCAACCAAGTTTATGAATTCCTCAGCAACAATTTACCATTGTAGAAAGCAGGTATGGTTATCAACATTTTTTAAACTTCTATTTA
Source organism: Tonatia bakeri (assembly GCA_004024845.1). Classification (NCBI taxonomy): domain Eukaryota; kingdom Metazoa; phylum Chordata; class Mammalia; order Chiroptera; family Phyllostomidae; genus Tonatia; species Tonatia bakeri. Next base: position 351,790 of record PVIA01000285.1, on the reverse strand, counting down.
AAAATAATCTCAAATATACATAAGATTTGCAAAAGTAGAAGAATACAAAAAGAATACCTGTAATACCTTTTATACAGATGTATCTATTGTTGTAATTTTATCCTTTGTTATTTGTCTAAACTCAGAGTTGTAGTAACTAAACTGAAATTTCAAATCTCAGTGACCACAAAGAAAGTGAGCAGTAGATTTTTAACAATTTTATTTATTTACTTTTAAGGAAGAGGGGAAGAGAGGGAGAAAGAGAAGAACATCAGTGTGAGAGAGAAACATCAGTCAGTTGCCTCTCATACACACCAGACCAAGGAAACCAACCCAAAACTCAGACATATGCTCTAACTGGGAATCAAACTAGAGACCTTTTTTGTGGGTTGACACCCAATCAACCGAGCCAAGGTGTGAGCAACAGCTTTAAGTGGCATTTCTTCTCCAAGGAACTGGTGAAATCGTGATGCTTAGGCGATGAGGTGATATGCAGTCATCTGAAACCACACAATATGTAGTGTAAACAGACATTTTTTAAAAATGTGGAATTCTACTTACTCAGCACTAAATCCTGGTGCTACTAACCCAGTTTGGAAGGATGCAAGAGCTACAGAGGACGGGAGAAAATACAATCCAAAATCACAGCGTGGAGTTTGATAGGCGTTCCCTGAATAAAAGGAAAGACCTCAAATAGCAGTGCTTCATTGTAATGGTAATTGTGTGTGGGAAAGAGGCTGGACCCCAGGATGGAATGGCAGAGGAAGTTCCTTACTTTTTGAAAGAAGAGAAATATTGGAAAAAATATGAATGCTTTCACATAAATTTTGGTGCCAATGAATATGTGGAAAATGTTGAAAGCCAGCATTCTATCTACTTCATAAGGAAATTATTTTTAAGATTGTATTGAATTGTTCTTCAGCGGTTGCATCTGTTTTAGAGTTACTCATCACTGTCAGGTCAGTCTGTCCTGCACTACCTTGAAGTTTAAGGATGCATGGGAAACTTAAACTACATCTTCAAGACATGCTTTTGGATTTTGTGTCTGCAACACTGCAATATGGCGTGGCCATACTATTTCTCACTCTTTGTTGAACTAGCTACAGAGTAGGGTTGAAATATTACAAAGGATCATCTACATTACATTAACCTGCTCTGACAATAACTGTACCAATCTTGGGTCTTTCTTTCTCTTTCCATTTATTGCCCAGGGTTTTTCAACTGCATGAGCTGCTTAAGAATTGGGTGTTCTAGTTAACAATGGGAAAATAGGAGTGTGAAAAGTGAGTATGAATTATAACTTTGTTAATAATTTTAATACATCTTTTCAGTTTATTTCTTATTATAATGATTTCATATATAGAAAAAAATAAGGCCATCAGAATATCCTCAAGAAGAAATAGAATTTACATTATTCTAGGCTATTACTTGGAAATGGTTTTAGAAAAGCCAGAATCCTTCTGTGTGACCCTCTGGGAACTTCTATTTCTCAGTTATGGTAGGATTTATAACAGAGCTCTCTCACTGGGACATTCAGGAAAAGGCTAGTATGCTTATTCTATTTCCAATAAAACAAAGACCAGTGTGTAAAATAAAAGTTTAAAAGTGTAAATTATGTATTCAATGCATAGCTTCTGAATACATGTATTCAGAAGGAGTGCTTCTTAACAAAATATTTGTATGAAAGTATGACTTTTAATAAAATTACTTGTAAATTAAATGCTGATAGCAACATTAGAATGAACATGCCTATAAAATTAAAATAAGTACTAAAATAAGGGTTTTAAATGAAGTTGGAAAATTGAGTCAGAGTCACAATTATAATCCTGATAAAGATATTTATTATTACATATGGCAAATTACATATTAACTTACTGCATTACCTGAAATATATTACACATATCTTAAATAAATATGATTTTTCTTCCTATCAGCATTGATATTTACCTATAATTCATCAAGGTATTTCCAAGTACCAATTCATCACAAATCTTGCATAGTAAATCAAGATAAGTCAAAAATATTAATTTTAACTCTATATGGTGGGGGGAAATGAGGTTGACAGTTGTGAGTACATCAAGCACAGAGTCCACTCATGTGCTCTTATTTATTGAGATATTATTTTCCATAAGAACAACTGTAAACCTCCTTTTGCCCTACCCTATATAGTAATTTCTCACTCATAATGAAGGGCTATAAACTGCTTTGGGGCACAAAAAAGAAAATTATACGGTGGTCCAATTTCCTTCTTCATGAGAAAGGAAATGGGAACTACCTGGTGTTTGTAAAGTGTGTTTTCACTAAAGTGTGTCTATATCAGATATAGAGATCAGATACAGGTGAAGAGAAATTTAGCCCATACATCTATCTCTTGCATAGGTTGTACTGTGGGTACCCTCCATGCAATTCATCATCCCAGACTGAAGACTGCAAATCTCATTGTACGTAAAGAAAAGAAACAGTAGCACCTCACATAGGGCTTCTCTTCACCTTGTGAAACACCATTGTACAATATTAATACTTTCAGAATAAGAAGTAACTGTGGCTATATTTTTTAAAACTCTCAGGAAACAAATCAAATATCTTAAGCCAAATATCTTGTTATATAAATAATTCTAGAATAATTTGATTTTAAATATATATGCACTGATTTTACGTATGCAAAGCCTGTGATTAAGAGAAGCTATGTTATGGTGTATTGTTCAAAACTGGGTAGTGTCATTGACTAGAGAGACAAGAAGAAACTTTCTCAGGTAAGAGAAATATGCTGTTTCTTTCTGTTTGGATTTGGTTACTCCTTGAACATAACTGATTAAACTCATCTAACTAAGTAAGTTTATTTTGTTGTATAGAAATTATATCTCGACAGTAATCGTCCCTATATTTTTTTAGATTTGTGTCTGTTAAACTACAACAACAACAAAATAGAAACACAGAAACTACTGTAACTACTTGAATCAGAAATGGATGTAATTCAGTTTTTTGAATTTATAAAACTACTGAAAGGCTTGAAGAAAAAAAGGTCAAGAAAACTACCTTTCTCCCCCAAGCTCAACCATTTGTTTCAGGTGGTCAGGATATTGAAAAAAAAAAAAAAAAAAAAAAAAGAGGACAAGACCTGTGATGCACTCAGGTGCCTCTGAAACTAGGATGGATGTTTAGCAGATGCTCAGGGAGGAAGCTCACATGCTTCTCTTGTACCCTTTTAATAACGTGTGATTGGTTTCCACCAAAAGGTGAACTCTACTGGCGGAGATTCTGAGACTGGAATCCCAGGAGAACAGGGAAGGCAGATAATGGTCTGAGTTGCCACCTATCTGTTATCTCTATCTATCATCTATCTATCTATCTATCTATCTATCTATCTATCTATCTATCTATCTATCTATCTATCATCTACCTATCCATCCTATTTATCTAAGGAGAGAGAGAAAAGTATGATTCCATTGCAAGTATATTGATCCTTTATTTCTTTTAGTATTTAGTAGTATTGTATCATTAATGCACCATGATTTTTTTTTCATGGATATTTGGCAGTTTCCCTATTTTTATTATTGTGAAAAAATTACTATTATTTCATAAGTCTTTCTGGAGAGTCAAGTTTTTATTTTGCTTGTGTAAAGACTTTAAATGCTATTACTAGAAGAAATATTCAAAAATAGCAGTTGGGTCAGATCACTGTCAGGCATTACTTCTACAGTCCTATTGATTTTTCTCTAGAAGAACTTTGAAGTTAGTGAAAGGGCAATGTTAAAATACTGAAGTTTGATTGTACATTTGTATATTTTTTCCTTCATTTGTCTTCTTGTTTTGTTTTGTTTTATGTATTTTAAAAATCTTATCGGGTGCATACAAATTTATTATTGTTGTCTTTCTCATGATTGGTCCCTTTTTATCTTTGTAAAATATCTTTATGAAATATTCCTTATTTATTTATAATAATCTTTATTAAAGTATATTTTCACTAATATAAATTAAACCACCCTGAGATTTTTGTCTAAAGCTTTCATTGCATAATTGTTTCACTCTTATACTTTCAAATTGTGTATTTTTAATATTTAAAATATTTCTTACAAGTAACATATGATTTACTTGTTTGTTCATTCTGAGAAGCTCTCCTTTTAAATCAGTGTGCTTAGTATGTTTACATTTAATGTTTGCAGTTATTGATGTTTGCAATTCATTTGAATATTTTGTTTTCTGTTTTTCTATTATCTTCTTTTCTTTGTTTCCACTTTCTGGCCTACTTTTCAGTAAACTAAGTACCTTTAATAGTGTATGTTATGTCCTATACTGATTCTTTAGCTGTATTTGTGAATTTTGTGGTTGCTATAGAGATTAAAATATTCATTATTAATTTATCACAGCTTACCCTTAAGTAATACTAATTCATAAAAAATATTTAAATGTTTCAATAGTATAATTATTTCTTCCCCAAAACACTTTGCAGTTATTCTGTCATAAATTTTATTCCTAAATATGCTGTAAAACTGATAGTGTATTGTAATTCTTGTTCCAAAATATTAGGTTTGAGCTGATATGCATAGCCACATGCATACTATTTTACATTTACTTAAGTGATGCTCCTTATTCCTGTTACCAATCCAAGTTTCATCTCATTGTAACTTCTTTCAGTCTGAAGAATGTCTTCTAGCATTTCTTGTAGTGCAAATTCATTGAAAGTGAATTCTCTGTTTTCATCCATTTCATATAATTTTTATCTAGTTTTCAGTTTTGAAGAATATTTTCACTGCATATAAAATATGAGATTGATTCTTTTTACTTTTAGCACTTTAAAAGCATGTTTATTTCACATTGTCATTTCAATTCTATTTTGAAAAGACAGCTTTAGTTCCTTTCTTTATTCTTCTGTATATATTATCATTTTTTTTTCTCTCTGGTGACATATTTTAAGATGTTCTTATCTTTGGGTATTTTAGCAGTTTGTCTCAGATTCGCCTACTTAAGGTTATTTTTCATTATGATGATTAAAGTATCAATTATGCAGATAATAAGCCCTAACTATAAACTTGAAAGGATTAAAAGGTGCATTATACAGTTTGATCATAAGCATCTCCAGAAAGAAAATGTATAATAAGTAGTATAAACCAAACTTAGTAACACCAAGAGGCAATTTAAAATATGAGTATTTTTCTTTGAAAGATATTAGTTACTAAAGGTCTAACAGCACTGGTGTGTTTTCTTTCATATATATATTTTTTCACATATAAATATATATTTTTAATATATATGTATAATGCCAGCACCTTTCTGTTTCAGAATTTTAAGAAGTGCTTAAAAGTTTTGAAAGTTTTAAGTTGAATTCACATCTTGAAGAAGAAATGTTAACTTCCATAATAAATATAAACAACACAATATGATTTAAACTATATTTATACTTGGTTTTATCAGGCTATCCTGAGATTTTTATAAAAGTTAACTACCAACATTATTTTTGTGTCATAAAACAATGTTTCTTAAAGTTCTTTTTCACTCACCGCTTAGTTCCAAATCACCTGGGGTTCTTGCTGAAAAAGCAGATATCTGAAACCCACCTTAGGCTATGTGTACAAGCAAGGAAACACAACCATGGGCACAAAAACATTGATTTTTATAAGCTTTTCTCTTCAGTCTAAAGAAAATAATGTTTGAGAATCATTTATCTAGACATATATTCAAAGGCATATTTGTGGAATAGTATATCCCAACATCCATAAAATATTATACTGTCTTAACCTGATGCATTACACTCCTCAGTAAAGATTAACTTCAATGACATATATTCTAAGAAAAATATGGACCTTTAACCTTCTTGTTATAATCAGTGCTACTCTCTGCCTCAAAATAGGTCAAGGTATATGGGAAAATAGGTCATTTTCCTGGGTATCTCAAGCATATTGTTACATATCAATATTTCCTAATAATGTAGTATTTTAGTAAAATCTGTATCATACCTGGATTCAGTTCTGGGGGAAAAAAAGAAAAAAGAAAAGAAAGAAAGACTCCACAGTGAACTGTGTGGCAGCAAAGCATAATAGTTGAGAGTTACAGCATATAATTGGTGGTCAAATGAACTTGGTGTGAACATCACCATTGCCAGTTTCTAAACACATTGTATCCTGTAAGCTTCTTGACTATTTTTGGTCTCTTTTGTCAGGATTTTGGTTTAGAGTAAAAGGTTTTTATCTGCAGCACAAAATGGTACCTTTAAAATGTACACTTTGTCAGTACAATTTTCTTCAAAACATGGGATTTCCTGTCTATTGTATGTACAGAAGCTTTGTTCAAAGGCAATCACCGAGAGGAACTCCAGCTCTCACAGTGGGAAAAGCCCAGTAGATCAGCCGTTTTGAGCTGCCCCGCCAGCACCTTCCGAACGTGGAGTTCTTAGCCTACACCCACTGCGCTTAATTACTGAGCGCCTATAATGCGTCTAACACCGTCCAAATCATACAATTCCACATTTTCCTAGTCTTGTAGCTAAATTCAAATCTGATAGCCTCAATTAATTCTATGCTTCCTAGGTCCTGATTCTTCTCCTCCTAAGGCATCTATCTCCTGGCCTAAGTTATAAGGCAGAACTGCCAGTGTCAGAAGAATTAAATTGCTCTTGCAAAAAAACAAACAAACAAACAAAAAAATCAAGATAGACTACTTAGTAGACCCCATCAGTATTACAGAACCCAAAAAACCAAATGTATCAAAAACAGTGACACCAAAACAAAAAGCAAAGGTGTGTAATTTCTGAGGAAGCTCTTGCTCTTAGTTGTGAAATTGCTCACTGTTTTCTTGTGTCTAACACGTCTGGCATGTGCTCTTCCTGTGTGTGGACACCAGCGTTGCTGCTTTGGAATCAACTGATATGCTGCCATAAAGACAGGTTTCATGGCATCTTCTTAGATTTATGAAATATCTTCCAATAGCTTATAGCTTATGAATTGCTTATTTATCTAGTGAATATTGTGCAACTCAAAATTTGGAGAGCCAGCCACTCATTTGCCACTTGGAAATGCTTGACTGAATTATAAGGCTTAAGCCCTCTGCATAGCACAGTCTTTTACCATGAGTTTCCTGGTGTGATAGTGGGAATTGTGTGTGCTTAGAAAGAGGCATCTTTCATTTGCATTCCAGGTAAATAGAGAAATAGTTCCAAGAGAGGTAATAGTTAAAATTGTCCACATAGATTTAAAAAATGTCCTTTTTTAAAAAGATTTTTATTTATTTATTTTTAGAGAGAGAGAGGTAGGGAAGGAAGTAGAGAGGGAGAGAAACATCAATATGTGATTGCCTGTTGCACGCCCACTACTGGGTACCTGGCTTGCAACCCAGGCATGTACCCTGATTGGGAATTGAACCGGAGACCCTGTGGTTCTCAGGCCAGCACTCAATCCATTGAGCCACACCAGCCAGGGTAAAAAAAAAAATATGACCTTAATAGAATACAGTTGCTCATTTCATCATAGTTCCCATTTTCCAATTTTCAGATAAACAGCCATACTTGGAAATAAATTGGTTTCTACAGATATCAACTTAAATAGTCTTTGCAGAGCAATTTTCAAAAGAAAATACAACATAGAAAATTGTTGTAGTTTTATGACAATCTACACATAAGAAAATTAGTATGTTCATTTGTGGGGGGGCTCTGCCCACAGGGTCCCCTGGCCCCCACAGATGAGAATAAGTCTACCAAGACATGATCTTCTTGGGGAGGAAAGGTTATTGATCTCTCAAAGGAGAAGGGTCAAGAGCCATTTCCTCAATGGGTTTTTATTGGGTTCATTTTGCACAGGAATACAAGTAAAGCTCATTAATCATTGTCAGGCAGTAAGGATCAAACAATAGATAACATACAAAGGACTCTGAGGGCCTCTTCTGAGTCAGGGTCAGATAATTAAAGAGCCATAAAACTTTGAAGAACAAACTCACTTCTTGCTTGGACCCTTATTGTTTAACTGAGAGCATTCCAAACAAAGCAGGTTTCACAGGATTTTACATATTTTTTCTTAGGTCTGATTGCCCTAGGGAAACCGCCCTTTCCAGCACAGGGCTGCACCCACCACCAGCATTGTTTCAGGATTAAGGCATTGTTTCAGGTTTAAATCAGGCAGGGGAAGTAAGGCAGCCAAGAGATTAGGATTAGGAGACTTCTCGCAGACCGAATGAGGACTCAGGCTACATCAAGCTGAGGAGCGAGGGTCCATCATCCCCTTTTGCTATAGTCCCCCAGTTCCTTCCCTGAGGCCTCCGCATGATCGTGCCTGCCTTAGGTCATTCCCCCCTTGGGAAAACTTACCTGTCATTGGCTAACCGATCAAGCATTGGGTGCCAGGCAGCGTAACGAAAAAGAAGCAGAAGCGGTGCCCCTGCTAGGGAGATAAGCTTTGTCTCCTTAGTGGCTTATGGTCCGAAGGTCACTCACTCAGCCTTAGTCATGGGGGGGTTACAGCTTCTGAAATCAGACAGGGTGGTTCCCAGCAATCATTTGTATATTTTAATCCCAGTAGCCAAAGTATTATAATTCAAAAGCTCTTTCTCAAATTGACTAATCACTATCACTTATAAGAGACTTTGCTTCAGCTGCAGACTACTGGCCATAAACATTGCCCATCTCTCCTGACAATGCTATTCCCCCTTGCAATTGTTCCTCCTTTTCACTATCACCAGTGATCCAACCAGAGAAAAGGACATTTTGCACTATGTGGAAGTTATTTCTCTGTCTTTCTTCATAGTTTATACTACCGGTGTATATATCATAAACCATATATTTTCTTTTTAAAAGTATATAAATAAAACAATGTATGTTTCTATATATTTTGGGTTTATTTAACTCACTATTATTTTTGAAATGAACCCATATTTATTGCATGGACTAAAATATGGAAATACATTTATATGTTGTAATCTTGTTGGGCACTTTAGTAGTTTGCTTTTCTGAAGGAAGTTTATATGAACTTTTTTATGTACTCTTTTTCTGGAGTACAAAGGAATGGGATTGATGGGTCATAGGATGTGCTTATCTCTGCCTTTAGTGTGATGCCAAACTGTTTTCCTAGAGTGTTCATACCAATTTATACATTTATTAGCAATGAGTGAGTTCTCATCTTGCTCCACATCCTTTTCAACACTTGGTATTTCCTGACCTTTACTTATTTATTTTTTACCCTTTTGCTAGGTTGAATGACATTTGATTAATATATGCAATAAATAATCATTCTGTTTATATGTTTACTGACCCCTTACTCTTCCTTTTAAAACTGCTCAAGTTTTTAGCCATTTTTCAAATATTTCTGCACAAATATATGTTATATATTACATGTTACATTACATACTATATATTGTAAGTTATATATAATACATTCTCTGATTTTAGTTCATCCTTCATTATCTTTATAGTATCTTAGAAAATTTTATTATTAATTTTAATGTGATAAAAATTTTATTTTTCTTTATGATTTGTTTACTCTTCAGAAAATCTTTTCCTATCACAAAATTATACATTTATTTCCTTATTTCTTTTTATGTTTTATGGGTCACACTGTTACAGTTGTTCCAATTATTTCCTCCTTTGTCTCTTTGCTCTCAACCTGCCCCCCACTTCCATTGTCAGTCCCCACCACAGTATCCATGTCGATGGGTCCTTCATATATGCCCCTTGACTTGTCCCTTCACCTTCTTTCAATCAGTCCCCACCTCCCTCCTCCCTCTTACTGCTGTCAGTCTGCTCCATGGTTCAATGTCTCCAGTTTTATTTTTCTCACTAGTTTATTTTGTTCATTAGATTCCTCTTAAAAATGTGATCATATGGTATTTGTCTTTCACCAATTACATTATTTTTTTCATTTTTCCTAGTTTTCATCTTTCTCATTTAAGTATTGAATCTACATAGAATTGATTTCTATTAAGAGTGTAAAACAGCTAATTTCTTACATTTTTTTGACTAAACAATTGTGTAGAATAATTTTGCTTAATCAGTTTTTCCCCCATTAATATGCAATGTCACAATTATCGGATATATAAGGTTGTGTCTATTTATGTGTCTGTTTCAGCACTCTTCATTTTGTCCCATTGACCTGTTGGTCTATATCTGTGCCCAAACCATGCAGTTTTTGTTACTGTGCATTTGAATATTGATTTGTTGTAAACAAGACATGACAGCATGTATTTCACCTTTCTTCATAATATTTCATTTGTTTCATGTGTGTCTTGGTTTATTCTTATTTAGGTGTTCTCTGGATTCTTTTTCACATTACAGGTGATAGGTTAATGCAATATTTTCCAAATGTTTTCCTCTTATGATGCACATTGACACAAATAGAATTAGGAAATTATACTTGTCATGAAGATAAGATTGTGCCCCTGAGAAGTGAACAGTATAGATACGAGTCAGGTTGTTCCTGTTTGTCCTCTAAACTTTCATCAATCCTAAAGCTAAATAATCAATACTTTTATTCTCTTGAAACCTTTCCATGATAGATATTATATGATACACCACTTAATTTGAACAGCTTTTAAAAATTTGTATTATTTGTCATTTCGGGTGTTTTAGACTAGAGGTAATTCCAGTCTGAGTAGAGATAAATCTCTTTTCTAAATGAAAATCTGTTATCTGGTTTTGACATGTTTTTTTCTAATCATGGGTTTTGTCATTGCTACTAATTTTTCTTGGTTTATAGTACTGTGGTGGGTACACCAAAGTGTTTAATAAGAAACTTGTGAAAGTTTTGATTGTTGAATCACATCTTTCTAAATGTAGAAGCATTATCCAAAACTGAAAACAAGGGCTTTTGTCTTCCTTTGTGTTCCTAACTGTCCCTTCTTTAGATCAATTTATATATTAGTTCTGTCTTTTCAACTGCTACAGGCACTAGATCATGGTTAAAAGTATTATATTTTGTAATAGTGCTTTGAATCCGTGGGATGTAATATTCTCTGTAAAGATTTCATTATTGCTGAAGGCAAGAGAAATACTTTATTTCCAACATCAAAAGTAAGTAAGATGTTGCCCATCTTAGGAGTCCAGGAATATATAATGGGATCAGAATTACCTCAGGGAATAGAAGTTCATATTAGTAAACTTTGAAGAGTTTAAAATTGTTATTCTTTCTGCAGACAGTCCAAGCTTCCTCCAAAATAATATTCTAATGCTTTTAATCCCTTCTACCAAAAAGCCACACTTGCGCTGTTGGAACTAACGTGAATAGTCCTGGGTAAACAGCAGCTGTCAGTCTATATTCTTGGATGAAGACACAAGTTTCAGTAGCAGAGGGATTAAAATTCAACATTTAAGAAAACCCTAAAGAAACTACTAAGTATATTATTTCATAAATAGATGGAACACACTTTTAAAAATAAAGTTACATTACTCTGCTAAGGTTCTTAAGTATAATTATACCAACTGCAGTGAAGGGCACCATGAAATTAGACTGTAGATCCTGGGTTTGTTTTCTCAATTTCTAGCTTTTCTGTTCATTTTCAAATAATTTGCATTATTTTTTGCCTTCTGAACATATTTCTGTATTTATAAGTTTGGGAAAAATACCAACTTTACATTATTACCGTGAAATTTTAAAGGTGATATACATAAAAGTAAAATATCTTTCACAGAAATATTTATGGAATGCAACATAATAATTTTTCTCCAGAAATTGAATGAGATGTTTTTCAATGATAAACTAGAAGTTTTCTTTATTTTTAAGAAATTTCTGAGTACTGCATCTTGTTACATTCTTACATCACTTGATATTTTGCATGGAATATCATTGTCTTCTAGCTAGCAATATAAAGGGTATCAGTAGTGACGGCTTACAGTTTTCTGCTTCAGTGTAGCTGAGCTTCAGAACTTTCTGAGAATGAAGTCTCTTTTTTCATTCTCTCAGCTGTTTATGCATCATTAAATTTGTTACACATATCCCATTGGAACAATTTAAGATGACATAAGTTATTCTTATCTTACAATGAGTGGCTTTCTATACACTCTATTTTTTCCTAAGCATCCTTTTAATATATATAATGCCATGATAGTGGTATATGTGTTTAAAACTATTATTGAAATATAAGTTAAAATTAAAATCTAGAGACTTAAAATCCAAATCCTATCATCTTTTCCAGAATGAGTGCCTACAGAAATGCACTTAAAAGTGTGCTTCTTTTATTTCCCTATGGATGTCCATGGTGTACGTAAACCACCAGAGACCACCATGGGCCTATAAGCCTTATGCCTTTTTATGTTTCCTTCTCTATCCTGGCCATGTTTCTACCTACCTATCTTGTATTCATTTTTGATAAAGAGGAAAAGGAATATGTAAGAAAAATTGTCAAGAGAAATGTGAGGACTTTCAGATAAGTTCTGATTTTGAACTCTTGCACTTAATATCCCTGTTTTTCCAACTTATGTAATAAAGTTATAAAAGTTATGGTAGCAAATTAGTATTAAAACTGAAAACAAATTTCATCATCATCAAATGCCATGGATGGCGAGGAATTTAATGAAGACGTGATTGGATGGGGGGGTTACATAGTACTAATTGAAATACAGGGTCCTGCAGAAGTAATGCCTGCTTGAGTGTGGTTAGTAGGATAATAAATAATATAGGTATAATAACTTATAGTTTTAATTTTTATATTTCACCTAAAATGTTATATGGTATGCTTGAGTGTGATATTATTGTATTACAGAATTACATGCTTATGATTTTATAATAAAAAGAGGCCTTGTTTTTGTTACGCCCTGTATTTATTTTGTGAGAAGTAATTTTGCATCATTAGCATTTATTCATTAATTCCACCAATCTTACAAAAAACCCTTTAACATTTTTTGTAATACTGATTTGGTGATGATGAACTCCTTTAGCTTTTTCTTGTCTGGGAAATTCTTTATATCTGTCCTTCAATTCTAAATGATGGTTTTGCTGGGTAGAGTACTCTTAGTTGTAGGTCCTTGCTTTTCATCATTTTGAATATTTCTTTCCAAACCATCTGGCCAGCAAAGTATCTGTTGAGAAATCAGCTGACAGTTTTATGGGAATTCCTTTGTAGGAAACTAACTGCTTTTCTTTTGCTGCTTTAAGATTCTGTCTGTCTTTAAGCTTTTGGCACTTGAATTGCCATGTGTTTTGGTGTGGTCTTTTTGGGTCTCGTTAGGGACTCTCTGTGTTTTATGACTTGTCTGTCTTTTTCCAACACTAGGTTAGGAAAGTTTCCTTCATTATTTTTTTAAATAGGTGTGCAATTTCTTGCTCTTTCTCTTCGTTTTCCTGGCACCTCCATGATGCAAATGTCATATAATTAAATGTGACCTGTGGTAACTTTTTATTTTGCTTGATTAATGATTTTTTGTTTGGAGAAAGAAAAATAATGAGTGGTGTTTCTGTGTCCACCTCAACTTTTTGTTTGGTGGGCAATCTTTGTATTCTACTTTAATAAAAATAAATATCAGTTCTTACCGTCTTAATGGAAAGAGAAACGAGGCAGTAAATCTCTTGATATCACTCTATGGTTTTTCTCCTCACACTTATTAATACATTGTAGAATATTGTGTGTAAATTGATGGTGAGGGAAAGAAAAAGAAAACTAGTACAGATTTTATTAAATAGCCTTTCAAAATAAACTAATTATTTTGGGTTTTTTTTCAAGATTTTTTTTGTGTATTCTAATCATGGCTCTATCTCTGGTTTATTCATTGGTAGGATAACATTGCACTATTGGTTAGAAAAACTTCTGGAAATTCTATTTCACATTCAGTAGGGCATTGATAACCATAGTGACAAAAAGCATAGACTCTGGAACAGATTTTATAAATTCACATTCCAGGTTTTCTACTTATTATATAGAGTTGTAATATTGGCAGTTTATAGATCATTTTCTTTTCCAAAGTTCAATCTGTTTGTCTCTTTCTCCATCCCTCTCTCATATAAAATGACAGTCAAAATACTATTTATAGCATAGAGTTACTGTGTAGTTACTACATGACTTATAAATATGATAGGGTCCAGGACTAAAGATGAACTATTGTTTGTCCGATGAACTATCATTCTATAGTCATACCTGTCAGTACATTATTAAGTTAAATATATTCATGCCACTTGTGTCAAAATAACAATAAAATGAGTATATTTTAATAAAAGAACGTATATTACTAGTTTTGAGCTTAATAACTTGTGACTTGGATCGACATTTATTGTGGAATCAGCCTAAAGTCAAACATTTACTTTTTTTTTATTTGTAATATTTGGATAGAAATATTTGACTTTGTGGGCTGTTGTGCAGACCAACAAATATAAATTGTACCTTCACCAAAACATTTACTTCATCTATCTATCTCTCTATTATCTATTCACTTATTTACTTATTCGTATATAAGACACTTTCTAAGAAAGTGTCTAGATCACCAATCTAAAGTGATGAAGGAAACAGAGAAAGACCACCCCATTGTCTACCACTTTTACTGGAGTGAAAGCTACACATATGAAAAATGACTCATGGTAAATGTTAGAGGTTGTATCTGTTTCCTCTGACTTTGCTTCTGTGTTAGAGGCCACTACCACCAATCTTTCAGCTTAATTATGGACAATGTATATTGTACACTCATATATGAAAAAGTCATGTGACAGCACACCTCTTTGCAATTTAATTAGACTCTAAAACCTAAAAAACAGTCATATCAGTGATATATTATTTTAAACAATTATAGATAAATATTTGTTTCTTTATAAAATGTTATTTTATGTCATTCAGCCATGGCCCTCAACAACAATAAGAGATTGAATAATGTACTCTATTACTGACTTTTAAGCAATATATTATATAGAATATAAATTATACATATTATATATATTAAGATATATTATATATTAAATATATATATATAAAGCTTCATATGTACTTGTGGCTCTTTTGTTGGCTGAACTTCCTTTTTTTAAGCTCTATATTTAAATGACTTTTTAATAACCTGTGTCTACTTATTTTTGCTAAAATTGAATTAAAGATTTAAAACCCAATCATAGTTCAGATTAATATTTCATTCAACATTTGGTAAAGTGGTTAAAATAAACAGTTACCATCGTGCTGTAAAGTTGATTACTAGGGAATAATTAATTAACTTCCAACACTATAAGGGCCAAGGGCCCACGAGAGAGCTCGAGAGTTTGCAGGTTTCTGAGTACTTCCCTCATGCTTAGGTTCAAAGAAATAAAAAATACTGCAATCCCAAATTTCATTTTGACTGTCTTTGGAAAGACTCCAACGAACTTGCTAAAAAGCTTACCACAGGAAGCCAAATACATAGTCAGAGAGGGAGAAGAACATTTCTGCTGAATAGAATACTTATTTCTTTTTATGAAAACATGTTCCTCTAATACACACCTAATAATGCATAATTTATCAATAAAAGCATAACAAAGCTTTTAAAGTTTTCTCTGCTGTGAGAGAAAATAATACATGATATAATGTGCTGTGCATATTTCAAATAATATAAGCAGGTATTTGTGTTATTGCAGTAATTCTATTATTTTTCAATAGCCCATTTGAGAGCTATTTAGTATATGATGCCCTTGAGGCCTTCATTTTTATTACAAACAGCCTATACTGAGCCTACTATTATATTCACAATGATTTGAAATTATAAAAGAAAAATTCTGAAAGCTTTATTAAAGAAACACAATACAAGCTGGCCTGTATTGAAGCCTCAAACCCTAATTGGTTCTGAATTCATGATATCATCACTGCACGGTATGTAATATATGAATTGTATGTTGAGATTGAGTTGTATTCTTTTACAGAATCCATATTGGATGTGACGTTGAAACATTAGCCATTCAGCTCAACCTGGACAGGCTCCGATTCTAAAACAATTATAGTTTAGAATGGTTTAAAATATGTGGCTTTCAGAGAAAGACAAATATCATATGATTTCACTCATATATAGAATCTAATGAACAAACTGAACAGACAGGCAAAATAGAGATAGACTCATAGAGAGAGAGCAGGCTGACAGCTGTGCAGGGCGGGTTGGTGGGTAGAAGGATGGAGCAGAAAAGGAAAAGGACTCAGGGACATGGACAACACTGTGGTGATTGCAGGGAGGGGAGGAGGAGGAAGAGGGTACATGGGGGATACATGGTAGTGAGAAAATACAATGAAAATAAACTGTAAGAGATAAAAATTTAAACCATAATAATAATAATAAAATAAAATGTGTAGCCTTTGTAGCATATATAATTTTTGCTCAAAATGCTCCTAAAAGTGTACTTTGCTTTTGTGTTAGTCTACGCTTTAGGTAATCGTAATAATCAGTGATGAGTAGAGAATGAAATGAGACTGAAATCAAACACAACAAAAAGTACATGGGGAGTTTTCTGGATAAAGCCCTTCATCTCCAGATAGCTTAGAGACACGAAGTAGAATAAATTAGTGTCCATCCAACCCTGTTTGAACGCTTGAGACTAAGGTGGTGAATTTTAACCACCAAAGTACAAATTTTAAATGTTTCCATTTGAGTTGACTCTGTATAAATGTGCATGTAAAGGTGTGTGCTTATGTGTTGTTTGTGCGTGTCTGTGTGTTATGGGGGAATGGAATTTCTCTTAACCGGTGTACCGAATAAAAAAGCTTCAAAATAATAAAATCATATATGCATTCTAAGAGGATTGATAAACATTCTAATAGAAATAACTCATATATCATATGAGTGACCATGATTGTGATATCACCACAAATACATTCTTATTATTCACAAGAGATCACAGGTGTGCACTTGGTCAGTATTGCATCCCTGCGTCTGCCATCTTGGTTCTCACTGTTGGCCTATCTCAGAATGCATTTCAAGGAATGTCAGGGTTTTCTTTTTTAATTTAGTAGACTTTCAGTTTTATTGGTTAGGGTTCTGGTGTCATACCTCCAAATTCTTAAAAATCAAACTAAATTTCTTATCTCTGTATTTCATGTATCCATTTTCATTTTATATACTCTTTCCTATGCGTATTATACTTTATAGTTTCTACGCTACCATTTATTAGTAGAGTCTATTTCTTATGTAATTAGTCTACTGACTGCATTTTGGGGGAGGATATTTAATTGGCTGTAAATAATTTTATCCTTTGAGTCTGATGGTTTGCAGTTTGCTTTTTAGTTTTCTTTTTAATTTATCTTTCAGACAATCAGCTATATTATATAACAATATTTTCAGCTTTACATAAAATTTCCTATTGACTCCCAGGAAAGGAGCAGGCTTTCCAGAGGGAACAAAAACAGCTAAGTTCATCCGAGGTTTAAGGTGACAAATGGGATTTTACTGTCTAAATTCTGCCTTTGGGTTTTTAACTATTATGTCTCTGCTTTGATTATGTATTACTTTTCCTTCTTTTATTCCTACCTGTAAAATCTCCCCAATGGTCTTATCCTTTTTCTTTCCTTCTAATATAGAAAGATCCACTTAGTATCTTCTCCCTATACATATATTAATGTTTAAAAATATGCCTCTGTATCTTGTGTGGTACCTGAGGGCATTCCACAAACCAGGAATGGCTTTTATAGTTTATCTGGCATATACTTGTTTTCATAATTTGATACCATCCCCATTTAATTACTTTTACATTAATGCATATACATGAATTAAAGGAAGTAAACCTCATTTGCAGAGTTTAGTTTTTAGATAAGTGAAATTAAATATTAAATCTTAGATACTTTACTGTGTTAAATTACACATTCCTTATTAAAGATAATTAATAGCTAGGAAGCTTACATAAAGTTGAATAATAGAAGTTGCTTCAACAGAAAGAGTTTACAAATTAGAATATCATTCCATGTTATTTAGTTTCCAAATATATTTGAGGCAAAAAAAGAAAGTACACAAACACACATACCTCCGAAGCATGTCACAGTTTTAGTAGCAAGTTGTAAATTTACCATTCTGCTTACTTTAGAATTATTTCTTAAGGTTTTGATTATGATAAGTGAAAGAGGAAGAAAGAGTTAAGCCAAGCTTTATAAAACTAATTAGAAACTTACGTTTCAAAGATAATAACACATCATTGTTTTTCGGAAAATTGAGCTTTAGCCTATTGAAAAATAACAGTATCATCAACTGATGTGTTATTATGGTACACTGCTAAAGAAAAAGTAGCAACAGCCTTTCATTTCCCTATAGCCGATTTACAACTTGAAAGCTTCCAGAAATTTTAATAAACGATCATTTTGAGGGGAAAGATTTTCCTCTTGCAAAATGAGTATTCAAAGCTTTTGTGGAGATATTAATTTCTTTGAAAATGAAGCATCTGATGAGGGTTGTCTGTAATTAGGAAACATCAGATAAACTCTTTCCATTGTACAAACAGATTGGAACAACTATTTCACAGTAAATCAGAATTTCGCGATCAAGTTCTCTGATAAGCTCTTTTGTATCACTCAGTAAATCATAACGTATGACAATGGGGACACTCAATAAGCGCTGAAGAACTGCATAATAAATCGTGAAGTTCCACAAGCCGCACAATAAGCTGCACTATATTAGTCTCTAAATCATGGGCTTTCACAATAAAGTTACACAGTTATACAAATAATTTTTTTTTTAACATGGCCATGTTTACTATTATTCTAAGGCATCCTCAGTTAAGAATACACCTCACCATTAAACTGAAATCCCCCCTCCCACAGTAGCCACAGCTATATGTTATTGAGAGATTATGTTTGTTTACATCAGGGAAAAATAAAAAAATCTAGTTTTATTTAAATAAGCCTAAATAATAAAAATTAATTCTAGCAGCAACATTTATGACAGAGAACTTATTTAGAGTACATATTATAAAACAGATGTTAAAGTAGGTTAAAAGTTATGCAGTTAGAACAAACGGTAAATAGGAATGCATTAAACATAATAACAAGGGAGAGATTATATTAAGTTTAAATAGGCAATCACAATTATACAAAATATGTTGTGTGTGTGTGGAGTGAAAAGAGATTTTATATACAATGTTTTAAAGATGTGTTTATTGTCTAATACTAAAAGTTGTGAAATATGTTTAAATTTTTTATAATTTGTGAATTTACTTGACAGATATAATGTGACTTGTATGAAATAAGAGTTCAAAAACCACTAGGATTGCACCCTACTTCCACTGCTAAATTAATATACAATGAGGTCTGTCCAGAAAGTATCCAGTTTTGTGATTAAAAAATAGAGACATTTATTGGAGAAGATATAAGAAACATTGTACATAGGACAATGATTCCTCAGTCCCCTTGCCAGTAGATACCTTGAGACCTCACACAGTTCTCCCATTGCCATCAGCTGACCCTTCATACTTTCCTGAATCTCACTGATGGTCTGAAATCTGTTGCCTTTATAGAGAATTTACTTACACTCAGTGTTTTTTTTAGAAACCTCCTTTAAAAGATTTGGTCTGTTTGTACCAGTTTATGTGTCAGTTGTGGGTGTTGGAACTAACAGATAACTTTAAACCCCACTTTATAAACCTGTGGCTTTTCAGAATTTGTATGCTACTGGATGGGAGATTGCATGCTATCAATGTGGTAATTAGGTCCTAACATCTACTGGTAAGGTAGATATTTCTTTTTCTTTTAATATGGATAATTTTTATTTTTTTTACTTTTTTATTAAATTTATCAGGGTGACATAGCTTAACATAATTATATAGATTTTAGGTGTACAACTCTGTATTTCTTAAAAGTAGTTTTGCTCATTGGCATTCCCCTAAATAAGCCATGAAGTGCATTCAGCGCCATCTGCCAACAAGTCTGTCCCACCTGTTTTTTTCCTGCCAGAAGCAGAACAGATTACAGCTTGTAGGCTGAGCCCACTATGAAGTAACTTGTTTAGGGGGCATGAACAAAATAATTTCCATTGCGTCTTTAAATACTGGAATCATACTCAGGGAAGTGAGAATGTCACACTATGAGAGTCATGGGGTGCTGAATTGAACTAAGGCAAAGCCTCATTACTATCTCCCATCTCCCATTCATTCCACGGCACATGCTCATTTCAATATAATAATCTACAAATCACTTTAAGTGTGTTACTATTACCGTAACGTTACTGTTGTCTTCACTACCTCCCTCATTTTCCGCCTTCTTTCCTTCCTCTCCAATGCTTCTTTTTTCTTAGCACACCTCTAAAACACATGTAAATTCAGTGTATGGCTCATCTAGCCTTAAACTTAGATTTTTGAAAAAACACATGGCACAGCCCTGGCGGGTGTAGCTCAGTGGACTGAGCACGGGCTGCGAACCAGGCATCGCAGGTTCGATTCCCAGTCAGGGCACATGCCTAGGTTGCAGGCCATGTCCCCCAGCAACCGCACATTGATGTTTCTCTCTCTCTCTCTCTCTCCCTTCCCTCTCTAAAAATAAATAAATAAAATCTTAAAAAAAAAGTATGGCACATAAAGATCAATTTTTTTTATTAAGTGTTCTCTTTATCTCTTCTTCCTGGGTGGTACCTAATCAAATGAACATTAAATTCCTACATCATTGCCTTGTGGCAAAGTACATTCCTATTATCTAAAAGCTGCCTTTCGACACAACAAATTATTTTTCTTCAATCAGTACTTAAAGAAAATTTTAATGAACTGAGAAGAACACACAGTTTATGCATCAGTATTTTTCTGCAGGGTTACTTCTCTTTCTACAAACACTTTCCACAATGGGCCAGGAGGTGGCTGGGGCATAAAAATCAGGGGGAGCAATGAATGGTGAGAAAGAGAATTGAAAACATTATCTGCACAGACAGACCAATTGCAGGGCAGGTCTTTGCCGAGTTTCCAAAAGCTGCCCTATTGTTTTCCTCTCCACTAACTCCACTACTGAACTCATGCCAACACTTGTCAAAGCCCGTGAGCTGACAGAAAATTCTAAGACACAGGAGATACTGACATGTTTTAATGTTTAAGGTAAAAAATTCAAAACATTTGTTTGATTTTTCTAAAACCACAAAAAGTTATCAAAGTAGGTATTTTTTGTGCTTCATGGAGAGTTATGCAGGCATCTAATATTACAAAAAATTCAGTCTTCTTTTCATCATCCTAGTGCCTGTCTTATCCAGGCCCACTGTGTTTCAGCTTGTGGGAGGGAACGGGTATTTACACAGGCCAGCAAAGTGCCTCGGCTTTCTATGTACGGTCTTTTTCACTTTAGCAAGAAGCAAGAGCTTAAACTTATATAGAGCTTTTCAATATAGCATTACAATTGAATATGTGAGCACTCAGTGGAGCTCATTAGGCAATTTCATGATAAACATTCAGTAAATAGTAATAGTGGGTTTCTCATTCAGTAGAAACAGTCAAACTTGTTCAAATGTAGAGTTTATACCTTCTCTTGTAGTTTTTACACCTTTTTCAGCTCCACTGACTTTATCACTTACAGAGTTAATCATTATTTTTCTCAACTCATTCCCTTGTTCTTTAAGAGTTCAATGCTACATTCTAGAATTTTCATGTGATAGGAGAAACTTTCTTAACAGGGTGTATGTAATGACTCTGGTAGTGGAGAAAATGCACTGTATACATAAAACCTCTAGGTTCATCTTATAGATGAGAGAGACAAAGTACTTGTACTTCTCACACAACATTCCCTTCCTCTCACTCCTGATCAGGAGAGCACCTTCATGACTTCAGTCAAATTACTGAGCTGACATTGCTCCTGAATTTCTTATCTGGACAGCAAAATGGCAGGCCAGCATGGAAAGGCATCATCTCCATCCTTCCAGGACATACTCGTTCAGGAATGACAGGTTGTGTCCCCAGTTGATGGCACAAGTAATCCAGAGATATGGGACAACTAGTCTCCCCTTGGCGGTCTGCCAGGACCACCACAAATTCCACTGAGCAAGAAACAAAGGTAGTGGCTAAGGTATGCTCCCTTCCTCAAGCCTGCCTCTCAAGATCCAGTGAGTAGTGGACATTCTTCCAGACCTCAAAGACAGACTAGCTTTAAGTTTCACTGGCCTGGCATACTGAAAGCAGGCACTGAAGTTTTTTTAGCTTTATTCCACTTAGCTCCAGAGGAGCTGCCAAGAAGGAGCCACAGCTTGTAAATCCATCACACATTGGTCATCTAAAGTTAAGTTCAATGACTTTCTGCTTCCAGAAAAAGGAGATCACAGATTCAAGCAAACAAGCAGTCATTCCTTTACAATGTAGACGTGTCAAGAATACCACCTTACCAGTGATAAGTGGATGACCTGGAGCAGGTGGCTCAGAAGGCCCAAGCTCAGGCCCCAAGAATGAGGACTCTCTGAGCCATGTTACACTCACATCCTCCATCAATGACACACATCTGTCCCCTGCAGTGATTGGTATCCTCCCAGAAATGACCATTACAGTATTTTCAATATCATCATAAACACACACACACACACACACACACACACACACACACACATCCAACCAGCTATGATGTAAAACTGAAAATGAATTCAACCACAGGTACACAGAGAGTAGGCTGCCTCCACCGATTTCTCCCTTGACCCACTTCAGTCTCTTTCCAAAACTAAGCAAGATTAATTAAATAAAAACATTTCATATTGATTCTCTGCATTAGTGGTTTTCAAAGTGGTGTCATTGGTGCAGCAAAAAATTCTGGGGTCAGGCTGCAGACCTACAAAATCAAAAGTATTCTGGGGCCAAAACTCAGCAACCTGTATTTGAGTAATCCTTCCAGGTGTTCCTGATGCACTTGAATTTTGACAACCGCTGCTCTACACAAAACCTTTCAATGGCTGACTCCCAGTTAGGGTAAATAATGTCCTCCTTTCCTACCTTGTCCTCATTGTTAAGCTCTTCAGATATACTGGTTTCCTGGCTGTTCCTTGAATAAAACAGATTCTTCAATGCCTCATTGCATTGTACTTTTTTCTTTCCTCTGACCAATATCTTCTACTGATCCATTTACTTTAATAATCTTCTGTTTATTACTTTTCCAGTGACTTGTTTTTACACCCTCTGAGTGAGAATCTCTATCCTTATTTCCTGTTGAAGTTTATCCTAAATATTTAACACTACCTACCATACTGTATTTTAAGTTTAATTATATCAGTAAGTGCCAACACTCCATATTACATCCTGAGATCTGAGATCCTTGAAGCCAACTGTTTTATACAGTGGCATACTTCTCTGTGTTTGATTTACTTCTGATGTTCAAGAATACCAACGGTCACATTCAATAATGAATAAATTGGTGTGAAATGACTAAAGAGTATTTTAAGTGGAAAAATTAACTTCTTTATGGTCTATATCAAATGTAATTTTTAAAAATTAAATTTCAGATATTTATTTCACAGAATGATTGAATACTTTTTTGGATTATATTAACTATGTCTATATTATTTTATAAATGCACACCTGGTTTCAAATGTTTGTTTTCTACTTGGGATTTTAGAGTGTTCGGTTTCAATATAGTTGAGCTTAATACGTCAGTTAAAACTAGCACATGAGCCTATGCAGCAGAAGAAGGCACTCCTATCCTTTGGAACAGCATGGATGGAATGGGAGAGCGTGATGCTAGAGAAGTAAGCCAGGCAGTGAAAGACAAATACCCTATGATCTCACTTATAAGTAAAAGCTAATCAACAAAACAAACAAATGAGCAAAGCAGAACCAGAGACATGGAAATAAAGAATAAACTGACAGTGACCAGAGGGGATGGGGGAAGAAGGTAACAGGAGAAAACAGGGGAAATGTCAGTCAAAGAACATGCATAAAGGACCCATAGACAGAGACAAAGGGGGTAGGATTAACGTGGGAGGTGGGGGTGGGCAGCGCAAGAGGGAGTAATGGGGGATGATGGAGACACCTGTAATTGAACAACAAAAAAAGAAAAAAGCAAAAGGTTAAAAAACTAGCACATGAAAACTTTTATATTTATATTTTTATGTGTTTTATCCTTCACTATAACTACATTTTCTCTCCACATATTTCCGTCTTATCATGAAAGTCTAGTATTGTGTAAAATCTTCTCCATTGTTTTCTTTCTTTTTTAACATTTTTATTTATTTATGTTTAGAGAGAGGGGAAGGGAGGGAGAGAAATATCAATGTGTAGTTGCCTCTTGCACGCCCCCTACTGGGGACCTGGCCTGCAACCCAGGCATGTGCCCTGACTGGGAATCAAACTGGCGACCCCTGGGTCCCCAACCCATGCTCAATCCACTGAACTACACCAGCCAGAGTTTCTCCATTGTTTTCTTTCAGAATTTCTTAACTGACATTGGAATAATAACTTATCATCTTCTGTATTTTGGAAATATCTTGAACATTTTCCATATCAAAGCAAAACATATTATTCCATCTGATAATTACCTCAACTGTCTATAGTGTTGTTCACAAAGAAAGCAATTACTACTTAAATTTTTGTCAGAATTATTTTTATTCTAAGGTTAATTATTACTTCTTTACCTTTTATAAATGACTTACTCAGAAGTACTTACCACTGTGTTTAAGAAGCTACAAAAACATGTTCATGGCTAGTCCCCGGAGAATCCTTTTCAGGACTCCACCTAATTGTACTGTCTCTGAAGTAGAGAAGCCAGTCTGGAACAGTGGAAACCGCAGGGACTGGGACTGAGTATTATTAAATTTGCTGCCCAATCCTTTGACCAAGTCATTCAGCATCACTAGATTAAAATTTCCTCATCTACAAAATTAAAACTTTGAACTTGAGGCCAGTAATTGACCCTGATTTCACCTTCTTTGGAAATTGCATTTTTCGCTTGATTTTACTTTTGTATCAAACAGATTTCCCTGTAAAGGATAGATTTTCAAGCCTCTTCATTTCATTTTTTTTTGCACCTAAACCATTGCTTGCTATGAGTTGGGGAGAAAAGAGCTTCTTACAGGATATTTGATAGCTTTTTCTTGGTCAACCTGTAAATTAAATACTAGCTCCTCATGTTGGAGCCAATTAATGATTTTCTTTCATTATTGTCATCATTCATCCACTTTCACTAAGTGTTTTGTGATCAGAAAGGAAGATAAGTATTAATTTAATTACTCTTTTATCATCTTGATTCAATTGTTTTGTTTATAAAGTTTGATAATTATCAGTGTATATATATTTAAATATTTTATAATTATCAATGTGTAGACATATATTCAGTTGCAGTTTACATTCAATATCACTCTGTATTAGTTTCAGGTGTATAGCATAGTGGTTGGGCAGCCATGTACTTCACAAAGTGGCCTTGTGGCTCTAGCTTTGCAGCCCCTCATATAGGCGTTCTCATGCCTGCAGGGCAGACATCTAGTCCCCCCCCTCATTTTCTTCTCACCTTTTGTTTAGTCGAATCAAAGAAATTCACAGCAATA
This sequence comes from Tonatia bakeri, assembly GCA_004024845.1. NCBI lineage: Eukaryota > Metazoa > Chordata > Mammalia > Chiroptera > Phyllostomidae > Tonatia > Tonatia bakeri. The sequence continues at coordinate 326,502 of PVIA01000285.1, read as the reverse complement.
CTTCTCTTAATAATTTATTTGTTCAAAGACTGTTTTTCTTAATTTTATTATTGGACTAAATAAAGGAAAGGATGAATGAAGGGATGAATGGTCAGCTTCATTCAAGATGATAATATTCTCTTTACAAATACTAAATCAAATGAAAATAACGCTGGCATCTGCTCAGAGAGCCATGGGGAACTGTATTGTTTCAAAACATTGGGGTGGTAAAAAGATTTTAATAATAAGTCTAGGAAATTACTAAATCTTTTATTTTTAAAAAGCTTTAATTTGTTCATTAAAAATGCTTTGGTTCAAAAAAATTTTAACTGTAAACAGTTTTTTTGAATCAATATGTTAAGCAGAATAATGAATAGGTGTTTTATGTAGCTCTGAAGCTCTGTGGTTTCAGTTACATAAGCAAGAATTGAAAAAATACTGTATTAAAAGTCTGAATTTTGTTTATTTATCTCAATTATTTGATGACTTTTGTGAGTTCAATGTGTTTGTTGTCTATTTTCTAGTCTCCGTGTTAACTCTTCTCTAGGGACACTGAAGAATTTGTAGAAGTGTTGCTATTACTGGTTCTTTTTTTATTACCTCTGTAGGTCTTGTCTATCTGCCGTTCTTTACTTGTCAAATTGAGCCTCGCCATTTTATCAACTCTGGTTGTATATCTGAAGGATAAGGGGGATGGGGAATGACAGAAGGAAATAAAATTATACAATCAGGCAATCATTTTCTCATTCTCTAAATTTTCTGAAAATGTTGTCACTTGTGATCCTAACATCATGATTTTTCCCAGGTGGATAATTAATTCCCTTACCACTGAAAACATTTTTATCCATAAGAGTTTTGTCTAACAAACAATTTTTACAGGAAAAATCTATATGGCCTCATTTTATATTTGTCTGAAAGATGTCTGTAGTTGTGAAATGCCTATTCTCGTACTGCTTGAATATGTTAAATTTAGTTATATGCTAACTTTTCTAAGGTACTAAGCTCTATGTATTTATGACTGGGTTTAAGCCAACAGAGTTGTTGTCATCAGCAAACAAATGACTAGTAAGTATCTATTTTTAAACACATTCACTCAGTTCTTACTATAATTTATCATGGTGTAATGAATAAGTTGACTGTAACTTCCTTATCCAGAGTCCAACATTTAGTATTAATTTTGTGTTTGTTTAGAATTAAATGTTAAAGTGTAATAAAATTATATTTCTGGAAATAAAAGTATTATTATATACTTTTGTTATATAAAAGTATTTTTAAAAATATTAACCCACCTAAATAATTCATAGACTCTTTCTAAGAGTACTACATGTGGTGACTTTTGAAAAACAGATGGAGATTGAAGACAGCATGAAAGAGAAATACTACAAAGTGATTAAAACTAAAACAACTGATAGGGAGAATACATCAACCACAAAATGAGACCAATCATCAACCCAACAGGAATAATGACCGAAACATGAGGGCTATAACTACCCTCATTGAAAGTACCTGTGTTACCAAAACCCAAAGAGAGAAAGATTGTGTGATGGCTGTTTTGTTCTGATGTTCAGAGAAGATTCTACAAGGAGAAGGCATGTGGACCGACTTAAGGGTAAGGTCGTGTGATAACAGAAGACTCAGATAACATAAAGGCTCAGGTTTCTGGGGAGAGAATTCCAGGCAGAGAAAGAGCAAGCATAAAAATCCTAAATTAGGAAGGATTTTTAAACATGATACTAAGCTTTTTCATTTTTTTTTTGGCATGCTGAGGCAAATAATTTTATGTTTACATTTCTTCCTTTCTTATGCTTTTATTCCTGTTATTTTGATACTAATTTAAAGATGTTATTTACTTTATATTGCCTAATAACAAATATTTGAGAAAATTAATTTTTCTGATCACAGGTTCCCCTCTGTTTCATGGATTTTATTATATAATGAATTTTAAAAATTGGTTCTCATTCATAAAGTAGAGATAATAATAGCATGCATCTTCTAAGGTCATCTAAGTATTAAATGAGTTAATAAAATTATAGTGCTAAGGAGGGGGGACAACAATATAGTAGTTATTCAACATATAGCTATTTTCCCTTTTATCTTTCTGTTTTATTATTATTAAAGTATTTATACTTTATTATATATTATTTGTGCAGTGTTGTACATTATTTAACTTTGCTTAGTGCATCTTATTGACTTAAATTACATTAATAGATGTGTATTTCATGATTTATTAACTCTAGATAGAATTTTTATTCCACTATAACATCCATAAAAAATTAGAACATGTATTTTCTTCTACCTGCACTGCTATCATTCCATATTTTCTTGTTACTCTCTCCACATCCACTATTCATTTTTGATTTTGTATCTATTTATCAAACTTATATTTTGTTCTGGAATTAAAGCTATTTAGTATTATCTCTATAATTAATTACTTTTATTGCTCTATAAAAAATTATTCCAAAACTTAGTGACTTAAAAGAGCAACCATTCACCATCTCTCAGTTTCTGTGGGCCAGAATTCCGAGTGCTGCTTGACTGAGTATGTTTTCCTTTAGCTTATCGTCTTTCCTGAAGATGCAGCCAAGCTATGGAAGGGCACACTTTCATCTTAAAGTTTTAGTGGTTTTTTTTGCAGAGAGCATTGGTTTTATTATAGCAGAGACAGGGAACTTCTGTCAGCTACTTTTTTTAGCTATTTACATTCTGAAAATGAATATGAATGGGTATATGTACTTGTTTGGCTAATATATATATATATTTATATTTATATATATACTTATATATATATTTGTTGTTGTTGTTGTTGTTCGAGTGCAGTTGTCTCCATTCCTCCTTCCCCACTTCTCATCTCAAAGTCTGATTCAGAGGTTGTATCAGGACTCAGTTCCTCGAAGGCTGTTGGACTGAGTCCCTCAGGTTCTCATGGATTCAGCCCCTTTCGCACAGGTCTCTCCTTAGTGAAGCTCAGGTCATGGCCACTGGCTCACTTCAGAGCAAGTGAGGGAGAAAGAGGGCCTGAGATGAAGGCATTGTCTTCTTATAGTCTAATCTTGGAACTCATTTCTGTCCTGCTCTATTCCTTCGAAGGGCTTGCCCATTTTGAAAGGAAGGGACTTACACAAGAAATGGCTTCCAGGAGGCAGGGACCATCAGAAGGCCTCTTAAAGGCTCCTACCAGGAAGGGCTGCAGTGCTCACAGCTTGATCTTTTACAGCCAACGTCAACAAGGTTGCATTATTTAGTATGCATCATCTTTTGTCTATTCCAATTTCCCAACATGAAATATATTCTCCTCTTCTGAAACTTGTCATTTGAGTTTAATATTTTAGGATTTCTGCTTTGTAATTTTATTTATGTTTATTAAGAGGCAAATATTTAGTTCAGTGATGATTCTACATTATTCTAATTGCTATGAAAATTCTGTGATAGATACAATTTTCCTCCAGTTTTATAACTGAGATAAAAGGGCCACAATCTCTCATGCAGAAGTCTTGGTCAGAGTTGCGTTAGTACCCAGAATATTTCAGAGAGGAGGTATGGTCCATCCACTGTACGTATTGCCGCAATTCCCAAAGTGTGTACAGCAGCACGTCTAATCAAACATAATAATAAAATATTAAAATACCTCCTGCTAAACATTTGATATGCACAGTAGTGGAATTAATATAGAATCTAAGTGTCTTCATGGTAATTAGAATAAATTTTACTTTGAGTATTTTTGAAAGAAAACATTCAAAATCTTTTAGTTGTCTGAGCATTTGAATTTTGGAATTGCAGATAAGGGGGTGTTCGCATGTGAATTTATAAAGATGTTATCCACCAAGTCTAGCAGCTGGCAACTGATTTCCCTAAGATTTCAAGCCATGTGTCCAAACTCCAAGATCACATCCTACCAGCTGCACCTCACAGCCTTACAGACACATGGTGACCTGCACCACTACCCTAGAAAAGACTTTATCAGTGTGAGTGCAGGGGCCACTATGCTAGGCTGCATGGGGCAAAGCCAAAACTTGTTTTTAAAGTCAACAGTTTATATGTTTACAATATATCAAATGTATGAGCATCTTGTCAAGATATATGCCTTGAATGTGGACCTCAGTCCAGATTCTCTGTTTATCTCCAGTCTCCTCTTTCTTCTTGAACACCTTGAGACAGGCATCTAGTCCCTGAGCCCAGGTGGCAGGAAGCCAAGGCTTGCTCACCTCTCCCGTACCTCCTGCTCTGCTTAGCCAAACAGCCCTCTACACCTAGACAGAAGGACACTGCAGACCACTGGGGCTGCTTCAGGGGGGTTGAGGGACTTTCACTTCACTCACGCATGTGAATTAGCAAGAAAGAGTCTTTTCCATAAACTTTCCTCATTTAAATGCTAAAAAGAGCCCCACCTGGCATAGCTCAGTGGATTGAGCACAGGCCTGTGAACCAAAGGGTTGCTGGTTCTATTCTCAGTCAGGGCACATGCCTGGGTTGCGGGCCAGGTCCCCAGTGGGGGCCGTGAGAGAAGCAACCACACATTGATGTTTCTCTCCTCTTCCTCCCTTCCCCTCTCTAATAATAAATAAATAAACAAAATCTTTTTAAAAATGCTAAAAAACACACCCTGAGGGGAGATTTAACATTCTGTTGACACACATGATGCATGAGGAAACATGGACTCACAGCCATAAGCACCAAGAAGCCCCCAACTCTGCATACCTTCACCTGATGTTTCCCGCCTGTGCCTCTTTGAAACACTTCCTAGCCTTCGTTTGTGGGGCAGCCCCTTTCCTTCCCTCTGTGTTGCTGGCTCCCTGGTGCACAAGCCATATACATTTTCTTTGTATTACTTTCCAGGAACTCTTTTGATTTCTCTTCCAGAAGATCACAAGAACCCAGGGAGGCAGTAACAACCTCAACTGAAAAAAATTCAGTCAGGATGAATGAGACTGGGGTAATCTTTCCTTCGCTCTTGGACTACCTCTCTACGAATGGACTTTTAAAAAGTAGTATGTAAGCAATTTTTATTTGTTTATTTGTGTGGTGGGGAATAAATGCTCAGCAAAAAAGGCTAAACTTATTTCCCACTAACCCCCTACCCTGGCCAGGCTCAGAATCATTGCTAACATAAACTTTTGAACTCGACAAAAAATAATTTGCATTTTCAGTCTAAGTAGGACAGAATTATTTTATTTTGATCCACTTGGTGATTTGTGGTAACACATACGATATTTTCAGTAATTACTAGACTCTGCTCTTTACTTTCTCTGCTTTAAACTAGAACACTTTGTATCAAAGGATATTTACGACTGCAGTGGCTACTACCACACTCCAATATTCTGCAACATCAGGCACGTCTCTAAGTCTTATCTCAGGAGGCAAACGGTTAGAATCCCACCATGCACTTAAACCATGCTTCCTTGATGCTTCCTTGATGCCAGCTTCATTACTTGCCAACTTCCTAGGTAGTATGAAGCATCCATGATGAGTGCCACTACTTGTGGATTCAGCTAACTCACCGTTTCAGACAGTCATGTGCTGTTTTCAACTTCTGGTTACAGTTTTAATAATAGAACAGTTGGGTATAGGTTAAAGCAGTATAATAAAAATGTCTCTAAATAAACATGGTTGGGGGAACTGATTCTAAACTGTTCCTAAATGTAAAACACTCATTTTGTGCACTAATCATGATTTTATTTTTTACTTAAATTCAAATATCCTTTAAAAATACAGGAAAGAATAGTTGGAGTACTACATACCTGTCACAAAAATTGTTAATGTTAAACTTTGTTTAACTTAATATATGCAATCGAACAAGTTAATTATACTGACTGAAGCAAGCACAGCTGTGACCTCTCTAATCCCCTCCCTGTTTCCTTGAGAGGATCACCCTTTGGAAGCTGATATGTAACTTTCACATTAATGGTTCTATAATTATACTACACAGACACAAATGTATGAGCATCATTTCTAAACATAAATTTTGGAAACAACCTAAATGCTTCTCAAAATAGATAGTGAAAAATTTAAATGCATGCAAATAATAATAATAATAATCACACATATTTATATTAATAAATATATTAATTTATTATACATATGTTATTCACTGTTTATTATGATTATATTAATTAAATTAAGTACTGTATTGCAGGTAGTTATATGACAGATATGGTATATATTATTATAATATATAGTATAATTATGTAGTAATACATGATTACTATAATTATACTAATAATTAACACACTATAATTGCAGTATCAATATTAATATAATTGTTTCACTATTGTGTTGACAAGCATATGCTTCAGATCACATAGATCACGTTTTAAGTGTTCACAACACACAAAACTTTACTCTCTTTAAAATTCTTCAGTAGTGATAGGGAAGAATGTTTACCAAAAATGTCGATAATGCTGTTTGCACTATGCAATTTTGACTGCAAATTCTTTCAAAACAAAGGAGGCTCCTCTACTGCCCTAGAAAGGTCATTCCTTAGAATGACCATTAGCTGAAACTGCAACACTGAGTGGCAAACAAAAGCAGCACAGTGAGCAAGTGCTGACCACAATGCAACTGTGCCATAGGCTGAAAACACTTAATGTGCTTTGCTTTCTCCAGTAATGTAAAGTGCATTTACAGGGAAGTGTAGTAGTTATTTTTGTCAACTAAATTCATTTTTCACTCAGCAAAGCCAGAAGTCACATGCTAACGTCCATTTGTGTAACCTGAGGGTTAAAGTTTATCTTGCCAGATAAATCGATCTGCTGGTACATGTTATCCATTGATTGTGCAGCCCTCTGGTTCCAGTTGGAAAACATCAGAAGATGTATGGAATAAAAATGAAAAAAAATATTTCCAACAAAATTTTTTATTATTTATTTGTATATTTCCCAATTACTTAAGGGAGAAAATTTATGAGACATGTGCTGTCAAATTTTAATTAAAATGAAAAGAAATGCATTAATATTCACAAGCCTACAGAAATCTTTAATATTTATGATCAATGAATTCCCATACCACAGAGAAAGTCATGGTTGATATGCAAAGAAAAATAGCTGAACACAGATTTCAAATATATGTCCTTCAAATCTTTATAAATAAAATGCGTGTGTTCTATATTTCATTAAACAGACACTGTTTTTACGACACCCACTGACTGGTAAAATTTTACTATTTTATTATGATGATTTAAATGTATACACAAAATGTCCTTTACATTCAGTTTTACCACCTGCCACACATTTTCATTCAAGGGCTCCTCCTAAGAGGAAATTCACCTGGATGTTAATTATGTGGGTTTGTCATTATTTTGGCTGAGACTGGAACTTCAACAAGGTGCTCAAAAACTCAAATGCTACCAAACTGTGTCTAAGCACTTACAATGTTATTGCCTTATTTTATCGGAGTTTTGCTTTCTTCTCTCTTTTGTGAATGTAACCCAGAAGCATGAATGGAAGATATTTTCCACTGGGAAGCAGAACAATGAACTGTCCTTGAACTATGTTAAACTCAAACATTAGTGATGGTGTTGTAGCTTTGAAGCCTGCAGTTGTGTTTTCCTTTGGCATATATTTAATTTTATTTGGAGTGAGCTGTAAAATTTTCTAAGGTTTCTGTACCTATATTATTGTAACATTCATTCTTGAAATCAATGTATAAAATCTATCCTTTTTGCAACTGAAACAACTTATTAAATAACCTATTTCCTTTTTTAACCAATTAAAAAATATCTTATTTTACTTTTATGAGATTGTATTTATTTATATTTGAAAGAGAAGAGAGGGAGAGAAACATCAATGTGTGGTTTCCTCTTGTGTGCCCACCACTGGGAACCTGGGCCGTAACCCAAGCACGTGCCTTACACCGGGAATCGAACAGGCGATCCTTTGGTGTGCAGGCAGTCACTCAATCACTGAACCACACCAGCAAGGGCAAATAGCCTTCTATTTTCATGTAGGAAAAGAAAAATGAGCTTTAAGTAATATATTATAAGTGAGAGAAAATCTAAAACAGGGGCAAGTCTATCCCATGTGCAAAGGAGAGCAAGAGCAGGAGGCTGCAAGTCGATAAAATGTCCTGCTGTGGCATCTAGTAGGCATTTAGCTCTTCCATTTTTCCCCCCATGAAACTTGAGATTTCCTCTGAAATTCATACTGATATGTTTTGTATCAAACCATTCTGTTCTTTTTTGAATATTGAATGAAAAATACTAAATATCAAAATGTCTGTTTCAAACAGGGACCTGAAAACAAATTTTGTGTTCAAATATAAAAAAACTTTCTATAAACTACCCGAGAGAATATGCTTGGAATTATGTGTAAACATTTTAAAGATATACTAGAGAATTACCTTCAAATCCTAAATCTTCTAGGAATAACTTTATATATGCAAATATACAATATGAGAAAAATTAAATATGGGAAAATGCAAACAATATGTATTTTATAATGAAAATGAATAAATGAAACAAGTGTGTTTTTCTTTTTTATTGAGGTGTAGCTGACATACAATGTTTTAGTTTCAGGTACAACATAGGGATTCAACGTTTGAGTACCTTCCAAAATGATAAACATGTTAAGTCTAGTACCGTCTGTTGCCATACAAAGAGAGTACAATGTTGTTGACCATGTCCCTTCACACTGCACACGATGCCCCCATCATGTATTTATTTCATAACAGGGAGTTTGTTCCTCTTAATCCCCTTCACCCACCTTGCTCCTTCCCCTGCACCCCTCCTCTCTGGAAACAATCAGTTTGTTTGCTGTATCTATGAGTCTCTCTCTCTCTTGTTTGTTCATCTATTTTGCTTTCCAGATTCCTCATGTAGGTGAAATCGTATAGTATTTGTCTTTCTTTCTTTGATTTATTTCACTTAGCATAATACCTTCTAGTTCCACCCATGTTGTTGGAGATGGCAAGATGTCACTCTTTTTATGACTGAGTCATATTTGATTTTAGACACACACACATACATATGTGCATATACATATATTATTTGTCTATCTATTCAAGGATATATAGGTTACTTTCATATCTTGGCTATTGTAAATAATGCTACAATAAGCATAGAGGTGCCATATCTTTTCAAATTGTGTTTTTGCTTTCTTCATATATACACCCAAGTGTAGAATGCTGGATCATATGGTAGTTCTATTTTTAATTTTTTGAGAAAATTCCATACTGTTTTCCAAAGTAGCTGTACTAATTTATACCAACAATGCCCAAGAATACCCTTTCCACCATATTATTGTCAATACTTGTTGTTTGTTGTCTTTCTGATTAACAGCCATTCTGACAGGTGTGAGGTGATGTCTCATTGTGGTTTCGATTTGCATTTCCCTGATGATTAATGATGTTGAGCATCTTGTCATGAGTTTGTTGGTCTTCTTTTTATGTATCTTCTTTGGAAAAATGTATATTCTAGTACTCTGGTTATTTTTAATAAGAATTGTATTTTTTTGTGATGGAAGTATGTGAGTTATTTTCCCATAATATGTTTACAAGCAACTTTTCAGGAACATAGCTCTTTTGCTAAGTAGGAACATCTGTATTTACAACACGGATACGAAACACCTACATGTTTTTCTATATATTACAGCATGTTTCTCTTGGCTGAAACAATGTTTTATCTTCATAGTCGAGCAGGAATTTATAAATAGGTATCTTGTGGTATTTAGGCCAGAACATTTGGTCATTAGATTTGTTTTAAGGAAAACAGTAAAGTATAATGGCATAAAATACCACGCTCTTTCTACTTTGGCACATGCATAAAAAGTTATCATCTGAAGTCTTCTTTAATTCAATTTTCAGTTTTTCCCGATCTTCTACCAGTTTGTTTGTTTATTTATTTATTTTATTTACACGGTGGAATACTATGCAGTAGAGAGAAAGAAGGAGCTTATATGCTTTGGGACAGCATGGATGGAACTGGGGAGCATTATGCTAAGTGAAATAATCCAGGTGGTGAAAGACAAATACCATATGATCTCGCCTATAAGTGGAACCTAATCAACAAAACAAATGAGCAAAACAGAACCAGAGGCATGGAAATAGAGTAAAGTGACAGTGATCACAGGGGAAGATGAGGGGTACATGGGGACATAGGGAAAGAACGACAAGGGTTAAGTCAAGGAACAGGAATAGAGGACTCATGGGCCTGGGCAATGTTGGGGGGGTTGACTGTAGGAGCAGGGATGGGGCAGGCAGGGGGGAACAAAGGAGAAAACAGTGGGATAATTGTAACTGAACAACAATAATAAAAAAATAATGTTTTTATAAATGTTGAGTAGAATGAGTTCATTATATAATTTGGATATATTTTTAATATTGAGTTGTATGGGTTTATTATACAGTTTGAGCACTAACCAATTATCAGATAAATCATTTGCTCATATCTTCTTACTTTCAGTAGGCTACCTTTTCTGTAATAGGTGACTTCCTTTACTGTTCAAAAGCTTTTTAGTTTGATGCGATGAAATTTTCCTAGATCATGCTTAGCCTCAAGGGAGTTCTCATGACTTTAATGACATATGTAAGTCACAAAGTAAAGGATTCTTTCATTTGCTAGCTTATTAATATTTATGAAACAATGTAAAGTCAAGTCTCTATGTTTTACTCTATTATATGCAGAGCAATGAAAAAGAAACACTTGAAAAAAACTGCATCAAAATATGACAAAAACTAGTAGCAGCCATTTCTGATTGTCTACTAATATGTTTTTCCTTCTTTAGAAAGAAACTGGATATTTTGTTTGGGCATTATATAACCAAGAATAAAATATAAAATTAATCACCAATATCTCTTTCAGCTATTTCTGTCTGGGTAACTAATTCTGGCCAATGAGATATAAGCTTGTTTTACAGAACTTCTGCAAAATCTCATTAAAAATGGGAGAAGAAGCCCTTCTGCCTTTCCTCCTGCCTGATGAATTAGCCTTCAAAACATAGCTGCTCCGGAGAAATAGATAATGTAAAGAGCTCAAGCCCTGGCTGGTGTGGCTCAGTGGATTGTGGATTGAGTGCTCACCTCTGAACCAAAGGGCCACTGGTTCCATTCCCAGTCAGAGCTCATGCCTGGGTTGTGGGCCAGGTCCCCATTTGGAGGTGTGGGAGAGGTTCCTCTCCCTCTCTTTCTTCCTCCCTTCCCCTCTTTCTAAAAATGAATAAATAAAATCTTAAAAAATAACCCAAGTTAATGATAAAATATGAAGCCACAGCACTATTTCTGGAGGCCTATCAAGAATTAATTTTTGTACAAAGGAAGTAAAAGTCTATTATACTTATGCCATTGTAATTTTATAGTTGTTAGAAACAGAATACAATTCTTAATTGGCAAAGATTTGAGGACTAAGGGACAGAAAAATTGGGCTCTAAAAGCAACAGAATGTTAAAGATGGTTTGTTCTAGTGAAGGGGATGAATACACAAATATTGAAAACCCAGAATTTGCATGTTGAAAGCTTAGACCCCCTCCGGCTTGGTGGTCAAAAGTAGTTAAATGCTTATAGGGTTGATTCTTGTAAGTCAGATACCTGCTTAATGTAGTAATAGCATTATGGACATTATAATGAGATAGAATATTAGTGCTTATTTGCTTCTTATTGCTTACTTTTGAAGTCTTATTAGAAATTAATTCTATAGCTAAACAGCCCACAAGAATGAATGAAAGGAAATATTTTATTGTCAAGGACATTGCTCTTAGTCAGTGGTTTATAATCTAGCTTGACCCTGATTCCCACAATTTGAAATCTTGCAGGGTTGAGGCAGCCGAATGCTTCCAAACTTAAAGAAATTATAAATGACCAAGAATTGGCAGCCATAGAGGTAATTAAGGTTTTTTCCACCATATGTTATGTAAGTGAAATAAGTAAGATCAAGAGGCACGTAGTACATGATCTCGCTTCTGTGAGTAATCTAAAAGAGTCAACTCCACAGAAGCAGAAACTAGAAAGGCAGTTGTCAGCAGTGGGTGGAGGGGCAAATGCACAGATGTTGGACTAGGGATACAACCTTTCAGTTATACGAGGTTAAACCTTTCATCAGGAACTCTATGTCTCTTAAACACTATTGCATATTTTTAATTTATTTTAGTGCTTTAATGCTGACAATTTACCTTGATCTAACTTTCAGTGTACTTGTTCTCATTTCTACTCTCTTATTGATTTTTAAATGAATCAATTACATTTATAATTTATTACTTAAAAATGCAAATTTCTTAATAATGCAATAATTTATAATTTAGTGTGTTATTCAATACTAACATTCCCAATTGATTTATTTTATGATTTATTTACTGAAATTCTCTTTTGTCAGTATTCTTGAATATGTAAATTATAGTAATTTTCAACTTTGTTTCTGATAACCCCAATAAGTACATTAGTTGTTGGTATGAATTATTTTTTTACCCACTCTGATTTTTGGTCATTTGGTCCTCTTCCCTGTCATGTCTTTTGTAATGTTTAATATAATTCTCATAACTTATAAATAAAAATTTTAAAGATTATGGATATTATTATTATTCTCTCTAGAAGATTTACATTTGTCGCCATCCTTTAGAGAACAGGAAAAATGTCCTTGATCCGGTTGTTTATTTATACCAAGGTCTTAACCTTTTCGAATTTCCTATCACCTGGGGTATTTACAAAGGGTGATCTCTGAACACTGTATTTGTCTGTCCTGAGCTGTGAAACTGTTGAATTTCTACTTCACTTTATAGGTTTACCAGGCATTTTATACTTTCTGTATCTGAGTTATCACCTGTGCTTGACTAGTGTAAAAGTTGAAAAACGTCTAACAGCTATGCTGTACTCAGAACATTTGGGTCATTTCTATGTAGTTTTCTTTCCTCCTGGGATGCTGCCCTGCCTTCTTTGTTGTGTGGAGCCATGCATTTTAGTGATTGCTTTCTTAGCCCAGGAGCTGCTGCAGACACAGGTACCGCTCTCTGTCAGCCCCTACGTCCTGTACTGAAAATCAGCTCAAGGCTGCAAAGGAAAAAAAACAAAACACAACAGGGAACTCAAGGCCCATCAATGTCTTACCTTCCCTCTAGGATTCTGACCCTCAAGTTCTGTCAGCCTTTGTTGTTTTATAAATGCCTTCAGTGATTTTTTAAATATTTTATTCATTTTTTGTAGTTCTTTTCTGCTGCAGGTTAGTCCCATGCTAGCAATACCCTGCTGGGGCCTTTTTTGTTTGTTTTGTTTTGTCAACAACAGCTTTTGATTTCTATGTACATGTTTATATGTGTGTACGTATATATACACATATAAAATTAATATATACATTATTTATAAATTATATATGTATATGTATGTGTGATGTATGAATTATTTGCATATATGTTTTTGCAATTTTAGCCTCTATGTTTCAATGGTATATTATAATTGACTTTTTAATGTAAATATACATAAAAGGCATATTACAGCACATTTCACACATATTTCTGCCCCATTGGTTTATTAATTTAAGAACATAGGTTATGGTTCTGGCCAAGATTGAGGCATAAGTAGAAATGCTATGCTTCCGCGCAGAATCAAAAGAAAAATAACAACCAATTTAAAAGCAAAAACAACCAGAACTGCCAGGAAATCAAACTATATGGAAGTCTGATTACCAAGGAGTTAAAGAAGAAACATTCATCCAAACCAGTAGGAGGGGAGGAGATGGGCAGCCGGGGTGGAGAGGACATGCAGCAAGGTGGCACCTGGAAGACCAGGGTGATTGAGGCAGTGGCTGGTGGGCCAGGGGGTCCCACATTCACACTCAGATAAACCAGGAGGAACAAATGGGGGGCAAGACAGACTGTGCAACCCAGGATTACAGTGTGGGGAAATAAAACCTCAATATCTCAGGCTGTAAAAACTTTTTGGGGTTACAGTGGTAGGAGAAACTCCCAGCCTCACAGAAGAGTCCATTGGAGAGATCCATAGGGTCCTAGAACATACACAAGCCCACCTGCCAGGGTAACCAGCACCTGAAAGGGCACAATCAGCTTGCAGGAAGCTAGGGGAGTGACTGAAAGTGGGGCAAAGGCTGAGCTAGCTAACAAGGAGTGTTGTTCCCCTTTGGACCCCTCCCCTACATAAAACCCCACAGTGCAGCAATGTGGGTTGCCCCACCCTGAAGAACATCTAAGGCAACCCTGTTACAGGTGTGCTGAAACAAAGAAATATGGCCCAAGTGAAATAACAGCTCAAAATTCCAGAAAAAGAGCTAAGCAACAAGGATATAGACAACCTATCAGATGAAGAGTTCAAAAAACTGGTAAGCAGGATGCTCACAGAATTGATTGAGTTCAGTTGCAAAATGAAGGAAGAAATGAAGGCTACACAAAGTGAAATAATGAAAAGTATACAGGGAACCAACAATGAATAGAAGGAAACTGGGACTGAAATCAATGGTTTGGAAAAAAAGGAAGAAATAAACATCCAACTGGAACAGAATGATGAAACAAGAATTCAAAAAAAAAAATGAGGAGAGACTTAGGAACCTCTGGGACAACTTTGAACATTCCATCTTCTGAATCATAGGGGTGCCAGAACGAGAAGATGAAGAGCAAGAAATTGAAAACTTATTTGAAGAAATAATGAAGGAAAACTTCCCCAATATGATGAAGAAAATAGACTCCCAGGAAGTTCAGAAAGCTAAGAGTATCCCAAAGAAATTGGACTCAAGGAGGAACACACAAAGACACATCATAACTAAATTACCCAAGACTAAAGATAAAGAGAGAATCATAAAAGCAGCAAGAGGAAAGGAGAGTTACCAACAAAGGAGTTCCCATAAGAATATCAACTGATTTCTCAAAAGACCTGGCAGGCAAAAAGGAGCTGGAAAGAAGTATTCAAAGTTGTGAAAGGTAAGAACCTACATCCAAGATTACTGTATGCAGCAAAGCTATCATTTAGAATGGAAGTGCCAAGGCAGATAAAGTGCTTCCCAGGTAAGGTCAAGTTAAAGGAGAGCATCATCACCAAGCCCTTATTATATGAAATGTGAAAGGAACTTACCTAAGAAAATGAAGATCAAAACTATGAACAGTACAGTGACAACATACTCACAACTATCAACAATTGAACCTGAAAAACTAAGCAAACAACCAAAACAGGAACAGAATCACAGAAATGGAGATAACATAGAAGGTTATAAGTGTGTGGGGGGGGCAGAGAGAATGGGAGGGAAAGGTACAGAGAATAACAAGCAAAATTGGTAGGCACAAAACAGACAAGGGAAGGTTAAGAATAGTATAGGAAGCAGAGAAGCCAAAAACCTTATATGAACTAAGGGGGGACATGAACTAAGAGGGGTGGAATGCTGGAGGGTGGGGGGTACATGGTAGAGGGGAATAAAGGGTAGAAAAAATTGGGACAACTGTAATGGCATAATCAATAAAATGTACTTAAAAATATATATGCTAAACTGATTAGCAAGTATATAATAAAGGAAAAAAACTACCTACTTAAGGGAATGCAAATCACTCCCTACTTAAAAGAAAAAAGGGCAAAAAAAACTAACATATAATTTCATGGACTCTGTGACTTGTATAGGTCACTTAAGAAAATCTGTATCTTCAAATAAATAAATAAACAAACAAACAAAATAAAAGATTAACATAGGTTGTAAGAAATTTTTTAAGCATAATACTGTGCTATATTAATTCAAACCATACTCAAACCAATGGGTCGCTGGTTTGATTCCCAGTCTGGGCACATGCCTGCATTTCAGGCCAGGTCCCCAGTTGGAGTTGGGGATATATGAGAGTCAACCAATCAATGTGATCTCTCAAACCTGGATGTTTTCTCTCCCTCTCTTTGTCATTCCCTTCCCTTCTCTGTAATAATAAACAAATAAAATCTTTAAAAAATAAAATTTGCATTCATATCATCACTGTAATAAAATAATATATGTATATTATTAAAATGTTAGCTTAATGTAAAGTAAATGCATATAATCAATATTATCAACATTTTAAAACTTCACTTTATTTTATAAATCATATTAAAAATATAAAGCATTACTAGAATTATTTTCATTCTGATGTCTCTGATCATAATGACATAAAACAGATGCCGTCTCGCTATTTGTGATGGTCTTCTGATAATGAATTCAATATGTTAAGAATTAGTGTTTCAATTTTCATAAATGTGAGAAAAACTTAGAACATGAGCAATGCTAACGCAGGAGAACAGTTTCTGGGTTTAGATGAAAACATGGTTCACGTAGTAAGAAATGCACCTTCTGCAGCTGCACACATTAACTCATCACCTTTGGGTGTATTTTTCTTAAATAAATTTTCCTTTTGAGGTAGATAACGACACTTTTTAATTAGTTTAGTATCACTTCCTTCTCATCTTGTCGAGATTATCAGGACAACCCCTCTAGTGTTTCTCAAATGTTTTTGTTTCCATTTACAAATTCATGAAAAATATCTAAAGTAAATGAAAACTTGCACTTAAGTGTTTCATTAATTTACATTTTTATCTTTATTTTCGGTTTCTGTGGTGGATTCTGCCACACTTTCATGATTTATTTATTTCTATTTTTCAGTTTCAGTTTACACTCAATATTGTGTTAGTTTCAGGTGCACAGCATAGTGGTCAGACAATCTTTCATTCACAAAGTGCTCCCTCTGATATTTTTAGCAGTTACCTGGTGCCATACTTAGTTATTACAATATTGTTGACTATATTTCCTATGCTATACTTTACAGTATTGTTTCTTTGAATTTTGAACTTTTTGTTGACAAAAATAGTTATTTCCCTAAAAGGCACAATTACATAAATTATATAAGAGGATTTTGATTTGCATTGCATTTAAAAAGAGCAGCCCTGGCCAGGTAGCTCAGTTGGTTAGAGCATCATCTCAATACAACCAGGTTGGTGGTTCAATCCCTGGTCAGAACAGAAGCCATCAGTGAATGCATAAACAAGCAGAACAACAAATTGATGGGTCTCTCTCCCTCTCTTTCTCTCTTTCTCTCCTTCTCTCTCTCCCCTTTCTCTCTCTTTAAAATCAGTAAATAAAATTTTAAAAAGTGGAAAGAATAAACTACTGTTGTAAACCTTTGGACTTGTCTCCATGTGTTCTACATAATGATGTTCTACTTTGATTTCTTGTACAAATTTCTTGTGCACATGACCTTTAAGTTTCCTCCATTCCCAATGACACCACTGACTGGAGACCTGCCAGCTCCTTTCTTCCCTCAGTTCCAACACAGGCCTTGTATTAAACAAATGTCCCTGACAAGGACTGTCAGCAGCGAACTTCTGTGGCCCTATCAACTACTGGGAATAGTGAGCTTTCCCTACTGGCTTCTGTTTGATCACACATTATTTATCATTGAGCACCCTGCAGTCTGTCACACAAAGAGATATTATATATTGATGCCTCTGGGAAGACTGATAAAAGAAAGATAGGGTTTTTTTTTTTTTTTTTTTTTTTTTGCTCTTTTGCTTCAGGTTTAATAATGTTTTGCCCGGAAAGTATTTTTATTGCATAATCTTATCTGCTTGCAGATGACAGCACAGTAGAACCTCTGGCTGTCAAAATGGGAGGGGGAGCAAAGTCCTTCCAGTAGGTTTTAATGCAAAATATAAGCAAAATCTTTTGTGAAAAATGAAAAGTGCTCTGACTGGTGTGACTTAGTTGGGCGTCATCCTGTAAAAGGAGAGGTGGCTGGGTAGGGTTCCAGTCAGGGTGCATGTATGCCTGGGTTGTGGTTTGGTCCACAGTCCAAACGCATAGACGGGCAACTGTTGGGGTCCATCCTGCCTAGTCTCAGGAAACTGTAACTGCTCACCGCTAAGGCTGAATTAGAGGCCTCTGAACCAGGAGACCCTAAGGAGACAAAACTTATTTTCCTGGCATGAATGCTGTCTGTTCTGTGCTGGCCCCCAATGCTTGATCAGTTAGCCAATGATGGGTAAGATTTCCCATGGGGGGAATCACCTAAGACAGGCATGATCACATGGAGGCCTCAGGGAAGGACTTGGGGGACTATGGAAATGAAGGGGTGATCAACATCGACCCCTGCCTCCTAGGCTTTGTCAAAATCTGAGTCCTTGTTCTTAGCTGTGAGAAATCCAAGTCTTCCGACTTCCTTTGTCTTCTCTGCCCCACTCAGGCCTGCAGAAATAACAGGGGCAGTGCAGTCCAGACCAGAGTTGGTGGACCCCCAGGGTCGTTAGACCTGAGACATAGAATATGAAAGATCCTGTAAGATCTGCTTGCTGGAGGATGCTCTTTAATTAGAATATGAAGGCAAAGGCAGGAAACGAAACTAAGTTTTTAAGTCCTATAGTCTTTTTAAATGATAAAACCCCAAAATCTCAGTCCAGAATCCCAGTGGGAGATCTGCTATCCCTTTCAAAGCTAACTACTTGTTTTATCTTTTCTGTCCAACTGTAATTTACAAATTGTATCTGTATTCTTAATAAAAGCCTACTCTGGCGGGAGAACGGGGCATTCTCCACTAGAGAGAGTGGCGTTTTTGTACCTATTTCTCCACAGGACTCGGTTGTCCATGTGTATGTTTCTCTCGTGTTTTGACAAGCATCTGCAGCAATGGATACTGCTGGCCAGTATCCGTCTCAGGCAACCAATAGATATTGCTTACATTAATGTTCCTCTTCCTGTCTTTCTCCTTCCCTTCCCCCTCTCTCTAAAACAAATAAATAAAATATTTAAAAAATGAGAAGTGTTGGGCACATGTTAAGCTGGAGCTGCACAGGACACTGTACAATAGAACTGATTTTGGTGAAATGTTTAATATAAATCACCCCCTTAATTGTTCCAGAGAAAGGTGAAAACACATACTATGGTCCATGAGAGTATAGAATATAAATGACAAGTATTTTGAGTAAGAAATCAGTTCACATCAATTTGGAAGGTGCATGCATCTTCAACACTCTGTTGAAAATGATGCTAAAGACTTACTAGAAAAATCCATTTACATCAGCCAATAGTTTGAAGTCAATATGAGTTGAGACCTTTGCTTTGAAATATATTACACATGAGTAATTTTTTATCACTCTGCATTACAGCAGAAAGAGCCACTAACCTAAAATAGAGTACTCTGAGGAGAGTTTAAGGAGCAAGTAAACACACAGGAAAAAGCAAGGCACAGACAGACCACAAAGAGCAGTGTACTATTCCAGGATTGGTAAGAATTGCTATTGTTGCATGCCAGGCCAAAAGGGAACCAGGGTGGGAGCAGATATAGGCAAGCAGAAAAAGAGTCCCTGAGGGTGGTGGTGTCTAGGGAGCTGTTTCTTCTGGTCCAGGGACACATCTGGGGAATAGAGGGAGCAATGGCTAAATACATACCCTGACCTCCCTGTTCCCCTCCTGCTGGTCTCCCTGTGTGTCTGCCCACTGACAATTTGACCTGGCTTGGCCTGCCTCCTGGAGAGGGTGGGCCAGGGTGGACAAGAATAAAGAACAGTTCAGGAGGGAGAAGCAGAAGGTAATCAACAAAAGATTGCATCTTCCTTTTATATAATAAAATATATTAACTGTTTTTACTTTGATTTCTATCTTTTCTGCCAGGAAAATCTAATTCAAGTGACATTTCTCTCTTATTAATTTCTCTCAGTTTTCATTTTTGAAAAGTGTTTTCAAGTCATTTGAAGAATATGGGAGGCATTATTGATTTTTTAAAAACCTAATAATTAGAAATTAATTTTTAATTTTTTACATTATCCAGAGCTCTTTTTATAGACAGTTTACTTAATCATTATCCTCAATTCTGCACACAGAGGAAGAAACCGAAAGAGCAATCTTAGAGAAACAGCACTTGCCCTGATCAGCTTCTCAGAGCTCAGCAGTGGGATCCTTCTGCTACACACCACAGTCTCACAGAGCTCCCACCTCAGACCAAGTCTATGGTCATGACCAAACGAGGCCAGCAAGGCCACTTCATATGCTGTCTAACTACAAACAGAAGCGGGACTGCCGGCCACCCACAAAACAGCTGATACTCCACTGTCTCACTGAGTCACAGCCACTCCTGGTTCTCTCAAATGCAACACTGCCCTTGCCCCCTTGCCTTCTAACATCACCTGATCTCAGAAGAATCCCTGCTTTCTTAGATCTTCTGCAAAATCATCCAAGCTAACCCCAAATCCTTGAATAGTTTCTAAGATCCTGTTCCTGAGAGACCTGACAGTCTCAGCAAAGAGTAATAAACTGGTAAAGGACATTGACACTAGCTCTTCTTGTAGAGAATCTTCTGTTGCACCGTCATCATTACTTGCATTCCGCATACCATGCATGAAGTGATAGAGTGGATATTTTGGAAAGCCAAGTCATTACAAGTTGAATATTTTCTATTATATCATAAGGTGTCACAGTTGGAAGTTTTTAATGTAAATAAATTATAATCAGTATCAATTTTTAAAAAGACAGTCTCTAGCCCTGGCTGGTGTGACTCAGTGGACTGAGTGCCAGCCTGTGAACCAAAGGGTTGTCAGTTCAGTTCCTAGTTCAGGGCACATGCTTGGGTTGCTGGCCAGGTCCCCAGTAGGGGCCACGTGAGAGGCAACCACACATTGATGTTTCTCTCACTCTCTTTCTCCCTCCCTTCCCCTCTGTCTAAAAATAAATAAATAAACAAACAAACAAATAAATAAATAAATCTTTAATTTTTTATAAAAAGCCAGTTTCTAAAACTTTTTATAGCTAAAAGTATAGTTTAATTATTAAAATCTGATGATATTCATAGCTTGCATGTGTTTTCCACTTCAGTGGAAAATGGTATCAATTGTAAAAGAAGATGACAAGCAATTACATGACTACCTAGAGGTACTTTACTAGCCCAGTCCTTATGTGAAAATGGAAGAAGAGAAAAGGACTACATTTGTTAATGGGTGGTGATGCTATTGTCTACAGTGACAAATTCTTTTCTACTCCGGGTACTAGTTGGCCTGGTCCTCTGAGTGACATTAAAGGTAGAGAGACCTGACTCATTGTCAGCTCTTTTCCTCATTAAAACCTACAGATATTTGTAATTTTTACAAAAACTGGATATCATTCCAAATATTTATTATGGACTTATTCCTCCTAATAAGCTGTGGCCTCATTTGTAATCTAAGCTGTATCGTTAAGATTGGTTGGTGGAATAACAGTTTCATCACATGTTTTTTTTATTAAGAAATCGGTAAACATATTTAGTTTTGTATACATTACTTATGAGTTAATAAAACACGACTGGGTGGACAAAAAAAAGAAAACATAAAAGAAGTTGGGAGTGCTACACGTAAAACGATCACAGCAACACCACGAGTGTGATGTCAGGCTTTCAAGTTATCCTCATTAAAAGTCTACTTTCCAGTGTTCTAGAGCTAATGACTTCAACTAAATACAGAAAACATGCCTCTCCTCTTCAAGAGCAACTGTAATTCATTTTTCCTGTCATAATAGAAGATTTGGCAGTCTCATAAAGGAAGAGTTGATGCATTAGAAAGTAATTGAGAGTTCAATACATATTTCCCTATGGAATTTTGTACAGCCCACTTCTCCCTTTGAACAACAGAATTATTCTTATAGTTCTCTAAGTGCAATAATTTAATGTTAATTTTAAACTTAGGAACTACTAAGAAGATTAATTTAAAGTTTTTCAATTCCTCAGTATTTCTTCTGAAGGATCAGAGTGAAACTTTCTGTGCTCTTCAGAAGTGTATTTATAAAATGAATATCCATCTCGTATTAGCAGCATAACCTTTAAACTTCATAAGTTGGTAAAGTACAAAGCTTGGTTTTATACTGACTTCAGAAATAGCTGTATCTTATGAGAAGGTTTTCTCCCTCAGCATTCTCTAGGGTTTCATGACCTTTGAAAATATGAGTTTCAGTAACTACCAATTATAAGTTTGTCATTTAGGAAAAAAAGTCATTTAGCAATAAAAGCATGTGTAACAAGAATGTAAACTTTGAACTCCAATTATGTATTAAATTGCAATACTATGTGTTGGCTAATATTTATGCTTTTATCTTTAGCATCTATCTGTCCACATTTAAAAAATAAGTATTTATCTCTCATGTATTCTCAATTCAAATTTAAAATCAATATGTTATTAAAAGTTTTAGTCTCTAAACATACTTTATTTGTAATTTTAACAAGTTTCTTAACATATGAAAAAAATACCACTTTTCTTGCTGTCTTTTAAAGACCTCTCACATTTATTTTTTATTTCTATTTATTTTAACATTATGATCATGATGAGATTTATATAATCTTAAAATTTATCTATTGCACGATATTTTGATCTATACTGTGCTGTGATTTAAACATTTTGTCCCATATAATTTTATTTTTAATTACCTCCATCATTTATGAAAAATACAAATGATAAGGCCTTGACATCAGGAAAGAAATATAGCTAAGTAATATGTAGATATTTTGATACATGAATAGTTGCTATGCAATGTTTCATAGTTGAAAAACAGAAAAAGTTTACTTTTTTGAGTTTTTAAATATTTAAACTGGAGTATGTGTAATGTTTTGGTCTTCAGGGAATTCATAACTACATGGAGAAGTCAGACATAATAAGTGAAAATTATAAAACGATCCAGTATGGGAGACAAAATTTTTTCCATTAAGGGTCAGATAACAAATACATTTAGCTCTGCGGGCCATACGATCTCCGTGACCACTATTCAGCTCTGCCACTAAGCACTAAAGCAGTCATAGACAACAGGTATGGGAGTGAGCATAGATGCGTTCCAATAACCACATCCATGCACACATTCAATTTTGTACAGTTTTATATGTTACAGCATATCAACCCTGATTTGATTTTTCCAACACTTATAAATGTTAAAAACCCCACAAAATAAATTAAAATATTAAAAATATTGCTCAGCTTGCTAGCTATACAAGATCAAACATTTGACTGAATTTGGCCAAGATGCCTGTATTACTAAGTCATTTCTATTATAGTAAATTATCACAAACACAGCACTTAAAACAACAGAAATGTAATCTCCCACAGTTGTGGAATCCAGAGGTTCACAATACATTTCAAAGCTTAAGGGAAGAATCTGCTCCCTTCCCCTTCCAGGGACCCCACCTTCCACCTGGTGGCACCTGCCTGGCATTTGCTGCAGTTCCTCTCTACTCCCCTGGACACAGTGGGTCTCACTGCTCCCTCTGTCAGCAAGGTCTAACTTGCACCAAGAGCCTCTTGCTGGTGCTCATTCTTGTTTTCTTCACACAAGAAAGATAGTGAAAGTTTATTTCTGGACCTGATACATGAAATTATGTCTTGAAATTAAAGAGGCAGTTGAATATCCTAAACAATGAGGATAGTGTGAGTATAACCACAGAGATAAAAATTGAATAAATAAGTAACATTTAAAAATACAGTATGTCTATGGAAAAAGTTTAATACTTCTTAAGAATAAAGCAAATGGAAGAGACTGGTGAATTATGAGAAATAAAGAGTGAATACATCAAAATCATAGCGATGAGCTAAGACTCCATCCCATTGCAGTGATTTGGGTGAGTGGGACCAGGGATGGTAATATTAAGATATATAACACATATTCAGAAGGGCTATCAATGATCCAGGATTCTTCACAAAGACAAAAAGACAATTAATAGGATAGACCAACAAAGGGATTTGTTATGAGGAATTGACTCTTGCACTGACGGAGGTGGGGAAGCTCCTTCTGATGCCTTGAGCTGGAGTCTCAGGACAGCTGGTGGTGTCTTTCCTGTTTGAACCCAGAGGCCTGGGAATTAGGGGAACCAAGGGGGAAAGACCCAGGCCAAGTCTGAAGGCCCCAGAATCAGGAGCATAGGTGCCCAAGGGCAGGAGAAAATGGATGTCCCAGCTCAAGCAGAGAGCACACTAGCTCTTTTACTGCCTTTTTTCCTAGTAAGGCCTTCAGTGGCGGAAAGAGGTCCACCTGGATTAAGCAGGACATATTCACTGAGCTGAAGGTTTCAAATGCCAATCTCTCCAGAGGCAACTCTACAGATACACCAGGGAATAACTTCTTGCCAGCTGTGTGGGCATTCTTTAGTCCCGTCAAATGGACACATGAAATTAATCACCACACTCTGTAATCAGATATTGGCAAACAGCACAGTTTTGGGTGTAAACTACCTAAGTGACAACTAGAAGGCACAGTCCCCTCCTAAATTATTTGGTCTTATTAGTTTATCCAAATTGAATCTTCAGAACATGGATTCTAGATACAAATCCAATTACCATACATTTGGGAGAAAGTGGAGCTTTAAATTTAGAAACAAAGTAGGAGACCGATCACTAAACCTGGATACTAGTTTGAAACTGCACACACCACAGTAACGCCCTATCTGTCTCCTACCCAAGGGATGGTACAAATACAAAGTTTTGGTTACTCATATGAGAAAATTTATCCAATAAGCATTTTTTTTTCAAATAAATTTGTAAAACATTGCCACACTGGTCTCACTTTTAGAGTATCGTAACAGAGTGTAGAAAATTAAAATCTATTTGATATTTGACAGTAAAGAAATCTACATTGTTGAACTCAGTTTCCTCTGACTATAGTTAATTAAAGAACATATTATTCCCAGCATGTCTCTTCATTTCCTGGGGAACTGGTGAGAAATGCTTTTCTAAAGCAGAGTGAGGCTGGGGTTATAAGCAGCTATAATTGCCTCAGATTATTGAAAAAATATAAGCTATTTGTTCGTGAAGCACAGCACATCAATAATTTAATGCATTGGCATTGATTCATTGACACTTTCATGTTTTTAATTGATGTAAAATTGATGTATAAGCATTTTCTATGAGTTTCAGATGCACAGCATTGTAATTCTACACTACAGTGTGGACACCATCAAAATTCCAGGTACCATCCACCACCATGCATTTGAACCCCTTCAACCCATTTCACCCACCCCAAACCCTTCTTCAGTTCTCTGTACATAAAACATAATTTATTTATAATAATTTACTTAATATAACATTAATTATGTATTGAATTCTTCTGAAACTCAACCAAGGTCACTGAGTTTGGAAATCTGGAATTCTGTACTTGTAAAGTTGATTTCTTTTAAACTATCAGATACTTGGACTAGACTTGAAATGTCTTTTCTCTTACTTCAACTGGTAAATGGTGTTTAGCAGACAATACTTTATACTTTTCTCTCCATTCTATCGAGGGATGCTTTTTCTTGATAATTAGTCTATATCATAAGAGAGTTGTAGAAAATTTGCAAGCCAAGCAGAACCTAAAATTTTTATTTTCATATTTTTATCACATAATTTAATCTTATTGAAAAATTATATTAAGAATGCCTAAATATTCCACATAGTTCAAGAAAAAATATACATATGCATACTTCATTTTTAGGGCAGTGTCAGGTTCCTAGCACAATCGGGGTAAAACACAGATTTTCCACACACCACTTGTCTCCACATATGCGTTGCCTCCACGTATCGACACCCTGCACCAGAGTGGTCATGTCTTCTTGTTGAAGTGTATCGTTTCCATGGGGAAACATTTTTTTTCATTGTTTTCTGAATTCTTTAGATATTCTGAATAGAGGTGTTTGTTAGATCTATGATCTGTGCATATATTTCCAGTCTCTGTCTTTTCATTCTTTTAATGTTATCTTTAGAGAAGCCACACATTTTAATTTTAGTGAAGTCAAAGTGATCAGTTGGTTCTTACGTGTGTCTTTTTTACACCAAGACCGCAGATGCTTAATTAATTTGTTTTCATAAAGTTCAATATAAATTAAATGTACTCCTACTGTATGAATACACCCAGTCCACACTGAGGAATTTGTCCAAGGGAAAAAAAATGCATGCTCATTCAAATACCTATGCATTACTGCCCCTAGGAGTTTGATTTCAAAAAGTCTAAAACAATTGAATAAACAAACCATTGTACATCTATATCATCATATACTACCCAACAATACAAAATGAGCTACTGATACAAGCTATAGCATAGATGAATCTCAAATAATTATGCTGAATGAAAAAAGCTAGACAAAATGGAATATATTCTATTAGGTTCCATTTATACAAAATTATAGGAAATGCACACTGACATATAATAAAAAAGAGAAAACTGATGTTTGCCAAGGGATGGAGATGAGTGGTCTTAAGTTTTGGTGAAAAGAATAACAAAATCTCACAAAAATTCTTTTTGCCTGATGGAGATGCTTATTTTCTTTATTACGGTAATGGTTTCACATACATACATATAATACATAGGTCAAAATAATAAAATTTTACACCTACATATGTATGGCTTATTTTGGTATGTCAATTTTATCTCAATAAAGCTTTAAAAATATTGATGGACAAACAGCATCCTATATACCTTTCCTGATAGTTCTCATTCATGATCTATTTACTATGTGTATACTGAGACCTCACTTTTCGTCTTTAGCTTACAGTTCATTACTTAACTACAGACCCACATATGTAATGACTTGCCTCTTGTTTGCACCTGAATATTCCATACCATTTAACCCTTAAAACACTTTTCACTCCACTCACTTTGTCAACATGTCTCAGACAATGTTGTTGTCAAAGAACATGGGCTGAAGCAAAATTTTGAGGAAACTATCAAATTCTTCCTCTTTGATATACCAGGAATTCCCAGTATCTGAGCTTTTACATGCAAAACTTTGAGGATCATGATCTGAATCTTCTGAAATTACCACTTCTGTCTTTAAATAATTTTTTCAAAATACAATATATGATTGTTTCCTTTATGAACTTGCCAGGTCCTGCTATGTTCCACACTTCAATATATGTTATTCCATTAGGTTCTAAATCTACCCTGTTTATTATTCATGTCTTAATCCAATGTTATTGTTTGTATGAAGTTTTATTTTTTTAACTCCCTCACTTACATAGAAGTTCCTTTTCCTTTGGGCTCCCTGTATAGTATAAACATCTTTATAGCATTAAATGAATTACTTTTTTCTTGTTTGTTAAAAATCAAACACTAAAAGTTCTGCTGTTCTTGACAGCAGGACACAAGAGATAGATAAGTTTTCATCTTACATTCCTAATGCTGAACGCAGTGCTTGGCACATACTCAGCGTGTGATGAATTGTGTGGTGTGAATAAGTAAGTCAAGATAATTGGCCACCAGGTACAGTGTTCCCACTTGCATGGAGAGGGTTTGCCTGCATTGGATATTTTTACTTCTCTGAAAGCACTAAAAGAGAGGTTTCTGAAAGCAGATGGCACGTCTATTGCTTTGGCATGATGTACTAATTATATTTGGTATCATGTTTCATAGTGTGTTCTCGAGCAGACATTTGTGTAATAAATATATATTGAGCTAACATATTATTGGTGAAGAGGAACATGGGTCCTGATGACGTACCTCGGGTGCACTCTCATGTGGCGGACGGTCTGACTAGCTGAGGCAAACTAGGAAGACATTTATGGGTCTGTACTTAAGAGAAAATTTTTTGGTCCTCACATCCTGTATGTGGGAAAGCAATACCCATACAAATTCTGCTTGTTTAAATCACCACTGATGAGTAAAGTTAATGATGCATAACTAACATATGAGTTAACTTAATGGGAAAGATATTTAATAGGAAAAATAGTGAAAGTCAGAACCATATCTACTTTGGGGGGGTGGTACTAGTATGTTAATTATTCTATGTGCCTATGGTTCTTCAGCCTATTTGTTTTCCATGTAATTTCTTCCTTATTTAGCTCCCCATTGGAAGTCACGAATCAATACTTTCTATTTTTAAGTTGTGTATTTGGAGGTTGGTAAATAAACCAACCACAAAATGACTTAACCTTCCTATCAAAAGGGTTTCTCCTCCTCCTCCTCCTCCTCATTATTATTATTACTATCAATCTATTACTTTAAAAACCATAGTGTAGAAGGTGTCCTTTTATATACCTATTCTTTTGAATCTACGTAAAACCTAAAGATGATTAAATGATACTTTGAATTGCACTTCATCATTCATTGTATGTTTTAGAATTATTGATTTTGAAATTTTATGATATGCTTATCATTTTTTCAAAATTTTAGCCAGATAATAATATCATTAGCTGTGATTCATTGAAATAAATATTCAAATCTAGTATTTTCTCTTTTGCTCACTGATGTACCTATATCCCTAGCAAAGTGTCTTTCAAAAATAAGCACATGAGAAACATTTGACTGAATGAAAGTATTGATTGCAGTAATGAGCAAAGACTAGCTATCAACATTTTGATTCCAACTTATAATGAGCAGAGAAATTTCAGTCTATTTCTGGAGTGTAAGGAACACTTATATTGCTTATACTTATGTTGCTCTCTTATTACTGAAACTATAAAACTTAAAGATTTAAGAAACTGATGAAATTACTTAAGTCATCAAAAGCATACCTAAATAACACACAGATATTAAATTAAGTTATAAAACATTCATCAACCAAATGGCTAAATTATCTGGAATTATGGTTGGGAACATATCTCTGAGTTTTTGCTTATCAATTTTTTAATTAAAATTCTTATTGTCCTTACCTTCCCCACATCCTTTATATTTTCTTTATATTATTAGGTCATAAAGGTATAATCACAAAATAAATCATTAGTTTGACCCATATCAAGGTTTCTAACAATTTATTGGCATTAGGGATCCCATTATTAAGTAACTATTGAATTGTGTTGTTAGTGTTAATTGTCACAATAAATGATGAGCATCGCTACTAAAATTATTTGTTCTCTATATCAGGAGATAAAAAGCTTCAGTTGTCCTGCAGAAAACGTAAATAAAGCCAAACAAGTGTGAGCATGTGAAGGTAAGATGGGAAGACGTTGCAATGAACAGTTCATACCCTTTGACCTGGCGTAGGTCCTTTCCCCCTAAATGTTATAGAAGAATCTTCTAATTCTAAAGAAAAAGTAAGTGTGCACATTTGTAAAATGTAGAACAGTATTTTTGTTTATAAAGACTGGATTTTTTTATTATTTTGGGGGGTGAAATGGGTTAACAGGATCACATAGATTTCAAGTGTACATTTCTATGATACATGACCTGTAAATTACATTGTGTTCCTCCACCCAAGAGTTACAATTCTCCAAAGCAAACCAAACTCATATGCGAAATGGATTTAGCCTTCAGGCTACTAATATGTGACTGAATTACTCTAACATCACCAGCAAGATGACAAACCATTAATCATTGCATTTTTTAGGTTAACAAATATTTAATAAGATTTTAAATGTACTAGAAATTGTAATAATCTCTAATAAACCATTCTACATCTGTATTTTCCAAGTACTCAGTTCCAAATCTCATATACACATAGAACATTGACAAGGAAAGTGATTTCTTGATAGTTTGCAAATAAACCTGTGGTCACAATTTTTTCTTGGAGTTTATTGATCCATGCTTTGATGTGAACAAAGCACCTCTCCACGTATCTGAGTTCATAAAATGAGTTCATGTGTATGCATGTATACCAGCTTCACTTTCATTCTAAAATACTGTGTCAAAACATAACAAAAACAAAACAACATTAAGTGACCCCCACACAAGTTATTTGTTCAGACAGGTGGTTGTACACTGTTGCTTAGAAATATCAAAGGGAAAATATGAAGCACCATTCCTGTCTTCCTGATTAAATTATTCAGAATAGAATAACACTGAAAACAACAGTGAGAATGAAGCACCTTAGCACAGTAAATATTTTATGTTTCTCACAGGACATATCCAAAACAAGTAAGTGCAGAAGAGAGTTGATCTACAGTATTACTCAGCTGAATCACCTTTCTCCACTCTAGAATGACGCCAATGGTTACAGCATGAGAAGACGCAGTATCTGTTCACGGCCCACTTTCAAAATTAGCTACTTGGCCATGCCTCTGTGGAAGGGGGGGTCATGTACAACTTCCACATATGACCTAATGTGAGGTTGTAGATGGACTGTTTGGTGTGATATACTGTGTATGCTTCACTGGAAGTGTTATTTTTTCAGTAATTAAAAGAAAATGAAACTATTTTGTGGCCTTGGCCAAGCAGCTCAGTAGGCTGGAGTGTTATCCTGTACACCAAAATGTTGGAGACATACCCGGGTTGTGGGCTCAATCCCCCATTGGGGTACATATGGGAAACAACAAACTGATGTTTCCCCCACGTCTCTCTCTTGTTCTCTTCCTGCCCCAACTCCTGCCCTTCCTGTCTCTCTAAAATCAATAAATATATCCCTGGATAAGGATAAAACAATGCATTTTTTGGTTAATAAAGTATATGGACCTGAAAGCAGTGAAAATTTATCAGAATTATATAACAGTGATAGTAAAGGTCTTATCATCCAATTATCAAGTGAAAATTACAATTTTTCATAATCTAAATGACTCTGTAATCATAGGAAGTATACTTTTGTTCTGTTCATCTTCATATGTTTTATATGAAGTATATATATATATGTATATATATATATGTGTATATATATATATATAATTTATATATCATGGATTCACATTCTTCCTGCTATGTAAGAGGAAAATAAATAACAAGTGTCACAAATACATAATATAGTATATTATTATACAAATAATACATGTTTTAGAAAATTTGAAAAGGGTGAATTGGGTCTGGGATACTGGGATAAGGAAATAAAATGTGAAACAACTTGTCATTTCATTTTAAATAGGATGGAAAGGATAGATTTCATTCATAAAGTAAGGTTTATGCAAAAATTTGAAGGAGGCCAGAGTGTTAGCTAGGTGACTATCCGGAGGAGCATGCTTGGCAGAGGGAATGGACACAGAACAGGGCCTCGGAAAGGACAGAGTAATCACAGGAAAATAGTAGGAGGTCAAGTTTGAGAGGTAAAGGGAGGCCAATCAAGTAGGATCTGTAGTCTAGTACACTCACATTGGCTGTTTCTTTGCATAAAATGAGGCAACACTATAGGGTTTTAGGCAGAACAGTGATATTAGCTGGCTAACATTTTTGATGTATCATTTTAGACACTGTTGAGAATAGACTATAAGACGGCAAAGACAGAAAGAGGCCACCATGATAACCTCGAAAAGCCTTGCTATTGGCTTGGACCCAAATAACTGGAGTGATGAACAGCGGGTAGAGTTGAGGTGTATTTTCACAGTAGTGCCCACAGGTTTTGCTGACATATTAATCATGATTCTGAAACCTAGAAAATCAAGATAACTCCAAAGTTTTGTACTTAAACAAGTTTACAAGTGGACTTGCTGTCAAGTGAAAGGGGAAAGAAAACTTTAGGTGAAGAAGGAAGGTAGGTTTCAGGGAAGAAAGACAGGAGTTTGGTTTGGGATATTGATGGACGTGAATTTGTTAGATGGATTTGAATTCAAATCAGCAATCTTGTCTGGAAAAAAGCTTGAGAATTATTGGCATGTAGAGGGTATTTAAAGACAAAATTTGGTGAGCACACAAGAGGGAATTTCTCGATAAGAAATCGAAGAGGGTCAAGAGCTGAAATCTGGACTAGCCCCATCTTATCACAAGAGGAACCCACAAAGATATTGAGAAGGGATCATGTTTGAGGAAGGAATTGTGTTAGTATCTCATGGCTGATGTAACAAACTACTGCAAACTTGAAGGTTTAATACCCCAGGAATATATCCTCGCACGGCTGTGGGGATCAGTTTTATTGGGCCACATTCCCTCTGGGGGCTCTGGGAGGAAGCCTGCCTTGCCTCTTCCAGCCCCTTCTACCTTTCTGCTGCTTGCATCCACATCCCTCCAATCTCTGCCTTGGTCTTCATGTCACCTCCCCCTTTTCCGTATGTACCAAATACTCCTCTGCCTCCTGCTTATGAGGACATCTGTGACTGATTTCAGAGCCTACCTAGATAATCTCCCCACCTCCAGATTCTTGACCTAATCACATCTACAAAGGCTTTCTCTTCTTACAAGTTTATATCAGTAGGTTCTGGGGATGAGAAATCAGTATGTCTTGGGTAGCTGCTATTCAGCACAGAAACAAGAGTGTGTTATATCAATTACGGCAAACATTAAGCTGAAAAAAGGAAGTTACCCATTAAAATCAGCAATGTACAGATCCTATGCGTTCTTAAGCAGAGCAATTTAAGTGTAGCAGTGTAAGCAAAGTCCTGAGTGGAGTGGAATTAAGGTAGAAAAGAAAAGGAATGAAATGCAACATTTTCAAAGAGTTTTATTGTACAAGAAAATGAAGCAATTGAACATAAGCTGAAAGACAAACTTTGGTTTGTCCTTGGTTTTAATTAAAAATATGGTGGAAGTATAGAATGAGGACTGATGATGGGGAGAAGGGGGATGGGTATATTGGTGTTGTTCTTCATTAGGTGACGTGGTTCGGGATCCCCCAGAAACAGACATTAAAGCAAGGATGAGTTTAAGCAGTTATTGGAGTGATGAAGTGTGGGAACGAGAGACAAGGAAGCCAATAAGTTTGTGTTACAGGAAGAGCACGATTGTGGGGAGCCGGTGATCAGTATTAAGGAAACATCTATGAGACTGTGTGAAACACAACCTAGGGTTTTATTTATCAGAGAGCAAGAAAGTTAAGGTAACTTACTCACTGTTTCTTGTCTGTTATTGGGTGAGGGCTGCTCCTGGGAGCATTAGCTCCACGGCACCTTCTCACCTGGCCCCGTGTTTGGTCTGAATGTATCCCTGCAGAGCACACCTCCAGGGCGAGAGTCACAGGTGCTGGAAACAGAAACTTTTCACTACGTGTGAGCAAAGCCGACAATCAAGGGGCCCTGGGGAATGTACTGACAGGGACAGCTAGAGAAAGGCAGACAGAGCTGGGACCAGGCGCTCAAAAATCAGCATGTTTCATTTTCATATTTGTTTAGAAGCATTCACATCACCTTAGTGAATAGCTACATCTAAATAGAGATATATTTATCTAAATCTACATCTAGACATTTAAATTGAATGTAAAAGTGAAACTAGGTAAATTAATACGTTAAAGCCCAGAGGAGGATATTCTTATAATCCCTACATCTATTACCTTTCAAATTAATGTCAATGATGGCAGGTATAAAAATTGTTTCAAATATAACAAACTTTATAGGGCAGAAGAGACTATTGCTTGACATTTGTTGTACAGAAATATGGTAATCAGTATCTCTATTTCATGTAAACATCAAAAAATATTTTAAGGAGTACCAAAGAAGTATTTTAAACTTAAAGACATGGTTCTTATTTATTTTTACAGTTTCCCCAGATGATTTAACCTTCCAATGGAAAACAAATGTTTAATTTATATTCAAGTTATTTGGTTAGAAACAGAATTTTCTCCCTTAGATAAATGTAGCATGTAATGAACTGGAAGATGGACAGATTTCTATTACCATTTGTCTTTGGGAATTACAATGCATTAAATAGTTTGAATTCTTTAAAAGAATGTCATGAATTATTTATGGCAAATAAAATGGGTATATTAGCTACTTTTCATTTCTGTTATTTGTTTTTAATTACTTATGAAGACAACGTCTTTGAAATTGATTGACTGTTAATGAAGAAATCAAATATATTGTGGTTTAAAAAATTATTGATAGAAAAGTGATTACATCTTTCAGATTTAAGAGATTTAAAAGTAGCAGACTGATGTTATTTATAATCCTGAGTCTCAAACAATAACTGAATTTAACTTCACCTTTTGTGTTTTAGAGAAGATAATGTACATATTTGTGAACATAACATATTTAAAGAATTATTATAGTCAGTGCCAGAAAATATGCATCTACTCCTGAGACCCTTCCAGTCTGCCCTTTGGAATTTAGTCCACTAAGGCCCCAAATCATAACTTTATCTTGGAGTTTTAGCTTCCTGCTCTATCAGAAACGTGATATTCCTCTGAGAACACCACTTCTGCAGATCTTTTAGGCACAGTATTAAGGTTTTTGTAGTAAATTACCACAGACTGCGTGCCTTAAAAACAATAGAAATGTATTCTTCTGAATTCTAGAGATAAGAAATCTGAAGCCATGCTGTGGCAGGGTCATGCTCCCTCAGACGGCTCTGGGGAAGAATCCCTCCTTGCCTCCCCACCTCCCCTAGCTTCTGGCAGCTGGCAGCATTTGTGGCAGCCTTTGCCTTGCACTGGCGTCACTGTAGTCCCTGTCCCTGTCATACATGGATATCACCCTGTCATTTTATGTGTCTGGGTCTCTTCTTCTTATGAGGACATCAATCATATAGGATTAAGCCCCACCCTAATTATCTTACCTTAACTTGATTATATCTGTAAAAACCTTATTTCCAAATAAGCTCACCTCACAGGTACTAGGGGTTAGGACTTCACCTATCATTTTGGAGATACAATGCAACTTCCCACAGGCATTGACCATTTTAGTAAGTTTAGTTGAATGAGGTCTACTGTAGGGTCATATATGTTTTCTATCACAGCTTGAGTGACAGCGAATTGGGAAGTTTCCTCCTTCTGAAAGTCACTTTCAAAATATTCTGCCTTCAACTTATGTAAAAACACATGTCCAGGAATCTACATCTTCTCATTGTGGCAGCCAGTATCCTCTCACTCCTTGATTTTAACTTACTCTATTAATTTCCTAACCTACCTTGACCCAAATCTTAGGGGTTTCTGTTTATAGATCCTCTCAACACTCTAGATTCTCAGACCCTTGTATTCATTTTACTCTATGACCTTGTTCTTTAGTCTTTCAGGAGCAGTTACTGAGCAATTGCACCTAAAGCCTTTGTCTTCACAATGGCAGCACATTGTCGGTAACTCCAGGTGCATGCATGCCATGTGCTGAGCACTGCCTCCTACGTTTTGAATATGTTTTCTCCAGCTTCCTCAGTTCAAAGATGTCCTTCCTCCTTCAATTTTATGAATACATGAGGTTCATTAATCCTACCAAGTTGACATATTTTCTTAATTTAAAGCTGAAATTTCACAATCAGTTTTTTTTTTTATCACTGCTCTTCATATACCTTTAACTCTATTTTGGTTTACTTTGTGTGTTTAGGTGACAAGATAACCCAAATAAATGGAATTTCTGCTTAATCAACATCCAATCTCTGCAGTAGAACTTAGATAAAGAATAATGTATAGCCTTGTTCATTATTGGTTATCATTTATAACTAAAAATGTAAAAAGTGCCTTTTTAATGCAACCTGGCAATCTCAAGTGTGCCCTTGCAGCTACCCCAAAATCTTAGTTTGTTTCCCCGTTATACACTGCACCACACCTGAGGAGGATTTTTTCCTATATTCTACATTCTTCTCAGCCTCTAATTCTAAATCCCAGTTCATCTCCTGTAAGGGATCATGTTGTTTCCTGTTTTACTGGAAACATTGGAGCGATCAAGGGAACTTGAGAGTTCTACCACCTCATTTATCCAGGTACCTGCAGACACAATGATGTAACACGGGCTCTCATCACAATAAGAAAGATGCACATTTGTAGCATTTTGAGTTCTGTATGTACATTTTTTTTTAGATTGGTGAGTCCTATCTTATCTTGCCCTTCAGTTTAAAATTGAAATGATTTTTAAAGAGAACTGTGTGTTTATTTTCTCCAAGGAGTTATTCTAGTTTCTAGCAGATTCAAACTTTTAACTTTCAAACTATCCTAAAAAGTAGTAAAATACTGTGTATATTTTGTTGTATAAAAAGCTACAGCTCAAAGGAAATTAATCAAAGGTTCTGAGCTGAGAAATTGTCTATGTTTGAAACTTGCAATGGCTATTGTATGCCTCATTGTTTTGCCTGGTTTACTTTTTGTCTTCTTTCTATGTCCTTGTGTTTTTCTGCTAATGTTTGTAAATTTCAATTAATTCAGAATGCTTTTCATTTTTATAAAGACAACAGTTTAAAGATTATGTGGCATTTTACTAACAGCAATAGAAAGGAAAATAACACTTTTGTGTTTATTTAATACATTGATACATAACACACGCACTTTAAAATTTTCCTTTCTAGACTGAACGTTTTGTAAAAGAACACATTGGATGCTTATCTGTGTATACCTCAACAAACTTCGTAGGATGTCTGGATACGTTGGTTAAATCAATTACCAAAGAGCAGAAATATGGCCGTTGTTTATTCCTGTTATTGTAAACTCAGACATGAATGATTTCCTTACGACTTCGCATGCATGCCTCAAACCTTGAAATTTTATAAATTATGCCAATGTATTTTATAAGGATGTTCATTCGTATATTCAGTTACTGATTTTTCACATGAAATGCGTGGTTAATAGGTATAATGGAAAATACAGCTGGCCTCTCTGTTAAGCCCATGAAATATATTGAAAGTAGATGGTCATTAGAAACATGTTATTCAGAAGAAATTCAATGTGAAATTGCCCTGTTCTAACATTACACATAATTAATGGGTAGTATAATTCTCATGTGCAAGTCACATTATAGAGTTCTGTCAATCCAAAATTTTATTGTTCATGGCAATGAATGTTATGTGTAATAACTGGCACATTAGCACAGAAATGCTTCTATTTTGTCACAAATGCATTGTTGAAGCTGTTTAATAATTGTTTGCTTACCCATAATGGTACAAAATGTATCTATAATTACTATCATGGGGTTGAGACTATACCATCTGCTATGGAATGCAAATGTTTGTCTCTAAGCCTACTAGAGCAGAATTTATATCCTGAGCCATTAATGTAAAGTCATTCATTCTATCTAACAACCTCTTTCCTATACCAGCACAGAATAGCAAAGAGAAACACAGTTGGGACTGAAAGAAAAATAAGAAAATATTATGTAAGTAGTGCTTTCTCTCTCTCTCTCTCAAAAAAAGAGCTATCTCCAATATTATTTCCTATTCTATTTGACAGCTAAAATCATCTATCTCATTGTGAATATCAGACTATCCTAAAGTTAAATAAGATACCTATTT
This sequence comes from Tonatia bakeri, assembly GCA_004024845.1. Classification (NCBI taxonomy): domain Eukaryota; kingdom Metazoa; phylum Chordata; class Mammalia; order Chiroptera; family Phyllostomidae; genus Tonatia; species Tonatia bakeri. The sequence continues at coordinate 289,703 of PVIA01000285.1, read as the reverse complement.
TCAACTTGAGTATTGCTTGTGTATTCTATTTTTTTATTTTCAATAACTACATTATTCTAGGTTTAACTTATTTTCTTTTAACTTTAGAAAAATGTAAATCTATATTGAAATTTTTTGCCTGTTTCAGATATTTTATGCCAATAGAACATCATATTAGGGTAAAAAATAGATTCATATTTAAAAAATAAAGTTGAGTGGAATAAGATATCCCAAATCTATACAAGAAAAATAAAATTATCTTATCCAGAGATCTGACACCAAAGAGACTCAAACAAGTGGAATATTTTCTTTTTCTTGAAGAGAAAGATCCAAGAGGTATTAGTTATCCCTCAGACAATTCATAATTTAATGCAAACCATTTAAATTACCACAGCTGTTTTTCTGAAGATAAATAAACTGATTATAAACTTTATTTCTAAAAACATGAAGAAAAATAAATAAACAGGAAAAGAAACTTAAAAAAAAGAATGAGGAATGGAAGTTCTGCCAGATAATAAAATGTATTTTAAAGCTTATATAATTACGATGATGTGTTATTGACAGATACATAGACTAATCAAACAGTGGAACAGAAGAGAAAATTAAAAAACATTCTCATTTTTGTGAGTCTTTGTCACATGAGTGTTGACATGTCAATCAGTGGGGATAATGGCAAACATCTCAATGTAGAGATAGCTCATTGGCCATAGAAATAAGATAAACATTAAGCCCATTTCTATGTATGGAGAAATGTCAAATGAGTCAGAGTTAAATGCAAAATAAAACAAAACAACAACAACAACAACAAAACACCATAAAATAACTGGAACAAAATACGAACAAATCATCTATAATGTGGAATAATGGATATCATATTTTTATTGCTATATACCAAGCAATCTAAAATGTTATATAATAACTATTTGCTTGTCCATTGCTTCGGATGGGCAGCTTTATCCTCTCTGGGCTGACAGTCGCTGCTCTTAGCTGGGTTTGATCGCAGGTCGACAGTCATATTTTACACTCACTATGACAATGACAATGCTGCTGGAATTCACTGGCAAGCAAATGTCAAGATTACAAGGCCCAGTGATCCCAACTGATGGGATGCTTGTTTTATTTAATTTTGATAAATTCTGTGTGTCACTCTTTCTTTTAGTTGGCACTTTATCTTTCATGGCAGCTTTGTACATCCTCAAATCTATCTTTAATGTGTGCCTGTCGATCACCCGAAGCCAGCGGATATTTCTAAATTGTTTAACAAGTAACCCAGACCATTTCATGTTACCGGTGTAACCACTAGTGCACTGGAGAAAACAAAACAGAAAAAAGTTCTCCCAGAATGTGTAGAGATTTAAAAATTCTAATAGGGCTTCTTCATCACTAAATAAGTAGTAAGCAGTCTCAGTGCAAGGCCTAAGAGAAACAATTTAAGAAACATTGTATAAACTCTAGGGTTACTCCAATGATGATTTGAAGACTCTCCTAACCTGATAGTAACTACCCGCCTATGCCAGACGAAGAGGAGAATGTAACACAAAGGGGACCATCTGAAGACAGACCATTATCCTCTTGCACTGTGCTCTTTGAAACCTCTATGTTTATGGTTTCATGAGCTTTCCACCATGAACTCGTGAAAAGTCCATCATCTTTAAAATATCTTAAGCCAAAATAGGTTTTATATATTCTAAAAGGAAAATAAATTTAAATATAATACTATAGTATTATAGTATTGATGATATTAGTATTGATGACTATAAATGATATTCATATGTAGAAGTTTTTTTTGACCTATTATAACTCAGCTAGCAACAAATTTTTAAAAAGTGTATGTGTGTGTGCATGTGTGTGTGTGTGTGTGTGCAGGTGCACACACACATCCACTTCTTTATCCATTCATCTAGTGGTGAACACCTTCGTCCTTCAGTAACTTGTCTGTGGTAAATAATGCTACAGTAAACACAGAGGTGCATATATTTTTGAATTGTTTCATTTTCTTCAGATAAGTTCACAGAAGTGGAATTGCTGTGTTTTTCTCTGTCTCTTGTTATATAACCTTTGTTTAAAAGTCCTTACTGATTTTTAATTCTTCAACATATAATAAATATATTGATATAACTACTCTATAAGTTTTATTTTTACCTGTGTTCCCTTTGCAATAATTGTGGTACACACACAATCTTTTAGAGGCACACTATTGATTAGATTCCTAAGACTTTCAGGTTTTTTTCTATTACTACTTGTTCTTGTTTTCTTGATTCATGTTGGAACAGATGAAATGCATGAAAATCTCCTGTTTTATTGCACCTCCTGTCCTCTGCTTTAAGAAAGTGTCATCCTCATATTAGCTATATAAGAATAATGTGTTTTAATTGTGAACTGTGTTTTTCAGCAGGATAACGTTCAATCTTTGTCTCAAGCAATTTTTGTTATTATTTCTATCTGCTGTATTAAGTTATTCATTCTTTATGTTTTCATTAAATATCTACATACACTTAATATTTTTTTACTCTCATAGAGCAGAATTACATTGTTTTATTTTCAGAGATTAGAATTCTATATTTTCTAGAACTATCATTTCAATTCATGTTTTTGATTTTAATTGTTTTGAATTGTGCAAAAATAGTTACATAAGATTTTTAAAAATTCCCTTTCTGTCTATAGTTGCCTTTCCCTGCATAGTTCTAATTTTGCATACTTATGCTATTTTCTTTCTCTTTGAATTCGTCAGAGTTCATCATTCCTTATCAATTTTTTTCAAATAATCTTATCTTTTTCTTTACTATTGCTTCTGTTATTCTCTTTTCTGACTCACAGGGAATATTTTCTTTGGCTCCCTTTCAAAGGCCTGTGCCACCATTTTGCCGGTGTACAGTGAACATCACTTACGGTGGGGGCGGCAGATGTCTGCCGGGGCATGACGGTTCCGTGGGAGGCCGTCCCCATGCCTGGCGGCTGCAAGCCTCACCCCTGGCCACATGGAGCCCATTGGTACAGAACCGCTCCTTCTGGTGTCAGCTCCATACAGCTTCATGATCCACCACATCTTTACTCTCGAGTCTGATTCATTCTCTAGAAACTCCTCTGTTTGTTCCAAGCCAAGTCATATCTGGTGCCAGAGAAGAAATATGTTTTGGCAAATATACCAGTATTTCCCTCTCAAAAGTTTGGGTGATGGTTTCTTTCTTTGAATATGGAGTATGGCTGTGAGTTGGGACAGAAAGGTCTATCAGTGCAGGACTTGTCATGACAGAGCAGAAAGCAAGAGGAGAGCAGCAGGCGACCATAAATTAATAAAACCTGCAACTTTAATACGAATCTAACCATCTCTCCTATAATGAATTCATATTAATTTTGAAGTGACAAAGCTCTATATAGGTCAGCACAATTATTGCTGTCATTGATGTCGTGGGGTCTATCTAATAAATAGCATCGTGATGTTGATGTCCCCAGGGTGTTCAGACAAGCATTCATCAGTCCCCACTGAAGCCATCTCTATCGCTGATTTTTCTTCTTTGGTTTGAGGACTACGGGTCACCTTAACAGAATGTGTCCTTTGAAGCTCAACAGCCACCAGTGTACACAGGTAATTGTGGAAAGAGTCCATACTGATGCTGTGATTAGATTTGCAAGGTGGGGAAACCTGTTATGAATTCAGGGAGTGCAGGGATCATACGGTTCACAGTAAGTGATTTTATATGTAATTATGTTGCCTCTCAGTCTCTGCTGATTGAGAATAGGGTAGAGTGTAGCCAAAATAAAATACAAAGTAAATGATAGTACAAGTTTTGCGAATCACCTACTTACTATTGCTATAGTTTCATCGTCATTAGTCATATTTCAAAAAATATCAAAGAGCATCTGATGTGTGTGCAGTGACATGTGGGAACCAAAAAAAAAAAAAAAAAAAAAAAAAGCTTGGCCAGAACTGACTTGGGGTTAATGGTTATCAAAACCCACTTTTATTTCATAAATGCATGTTTTAATTGGAAATAAACGCACATCCATATACGATACATAAGTATATACAATAGGAAGGTATATATACATATGTGTCATACATATATTTCAAACTGCTTGAGATTCAAAACAAACATCAGAAAAGACATTGGTAGATAGGGATAGCATCTCCTCTCTTTATGATTACGTTTCAAAGAGATAGATTCTTGGTCCTTGAAAAGTGATTCTCTGGCTTCAAATTGTTAAGAGGTTTTGAAAAGATTTGTATCTTAAAGAAACTTAGAAAAAGTGTGCAATTACGACTTTTGTTTGGTAAATGCTCTAAGAAAGGGAGAAGAAAAACTTTGAGGGTAGGTAGGTCACACGGATTTTGTGTGGCCAGGGTGAGAAGAAGGTCGGGGGTCAGGAGGCAGGAAGAACCTGGTTAACACTGAGTCAGTCTGTATGAAATGTTACTGCCACCTTGTCTGGGGCCACTTTGACAAACTGGCACTGCCCATTAGTGAGGGCAGGCCTCTGTCTCTGGCCGTCTCTCCTTCTACTCCAAGTGGATAAGCCCAGGAACAACATGAAAACCAGGAACGTGTCAAATTTTACTTTCCCTGTTGTCCTTTAGGCTACCCCTGCAATGAACTGTGACTTTGCATTTTTAGTAAGAAAGTATTTTTAAGTCAAACAGAAAAAGTCAAGAACCATATGATTTCATTCATATGTGTGACAGAAAACTGAAAGCAACAAATGAACAAATAAAAAAAAACAAACACACAAAAACTCATACACACAGATGACAGTATGGTGGTGACCAGAGGGAAGGGGGTTGGAGGAGTGAGGGGTAAAGGGGATCAAATATGTGGTGATAGAAGAAGATTTGATTTTGGGCTGTGGACACACAATGCAATCTACAAAAGATGTATCATAGACCTGTACACCTGAAACCCATATACTTTTGTTAACCAATGTCACCCCAATAATGTAATTTTAAAAAGGAATGTGTGTAAATAAGACTCTATTATTTTAATTCTGAGGCCCTCCTAATGAGGATATAGGGGTAAATAAGGAAACATTTGGCAACATAACAGAAGAAGTTACCTTTAGAACTTACTTAATATTCACCCATAAATAACACTTCCACTTAGAGATATAGTGATGCCACAGGTATTTAATAATGGTTTGGATGATGTATATTATGAACAGGTAAGGTGATTTGGTCATTTGGTGAACTGTGATGAGGCATTTAATACGTAACAAAATCCTGTGTCAAGCCATGTAGAGTATCTCTGAAGAATATTTTTTTGCTAGTTGGGGCATAATTTTGTTCAATAATTTTAGGGGTCTGCATTGTGATTTTCTTAGCTTAGCTTGTCACAATCTATGTAAAGTATCTGATCCACAAGAGAAGCTGGCTGTGGTGGGTCACATCTCTTGCAGAGTAGCCCGACTCTACTGGAAAGCTTGGGGTGGCAAGTTGGGGTTGAGGGTTAAAGTGTCGTGTACGTAAACTCTAAATCCAAGGAGGTTCACTAATCATTTTTCCTACTTTATAAATTATTATAAAAGTATATCCTAGCTTTTCCAAAGCTCTGACCTCAAAGAGAATAAACACGGTGCCACACCCTGGGGAATTATTGGGCTTCATTTCACATTCTGGAAATCAGTTGTCTCTTTATCTGCATTTCTTACAACCTGATTCTCAACAAACTCAAGTAGCTTAAGGTCATCAGTGTAATAAACCAATGTAATGTCCTGTGACATTGTCACAATACCTGAAAAAATGTTTATGATAGAAAGTTTGTAAAGTATTGTAGTTCTGAGTTAAAATAATGGTCTACTGCTATCCTTCCAAGCTAACAAAAAGGAGTTTCTTGTGATAATTGCTCTGAGAATTAAAAATATATATTTGACAGATGGATAGTCTTAAAAAAGCTTCTGAAAACTATCACTTGTTCTGGTAGGAAATTCACATCTGGAAAGCAGACTTAATTAGAGACAGCACCTAATGAAACTTAAAATAATCTAGTAATTTTTCCGAGATTCAAATGTCTTTGTATTAGCTAAACAAATTGACTTGGGTGGTGGGCACACAATGCAATATTTAGATGATAGATTATAGAATTGTTCTCTTGAGCCAATATAATTTTATTAACTAATGCCATCCTAATAAATTTAACTAAAAATAAACACATATTCATTTTATAAATATGTTTTCTTATAGCTTTCAAGTATTTGTGATTTTCCATCTATAATTCCTCTAGGAATGTGACATAATTTTGGTTTACCCTCTTAGTAAAGAAGGAAATTTACCTGATTACTTCTGTTATAGTGGCCCTCACTCCAGAGTTAAAGGAGCTATGTGAGATTCTCTGTAAGTTTCCAAGTGTGTGTATTCCAACATATCATTTAGGAAAAGGCTTGAATTACAGAACAACTTGTCCACCATGAGATAAACGCAAAACTATTCTACTTATCATTTTGGTCAAATTTTCCATTTGAGGAAATTTCCCTAAGAATTATCATCTACTAGGTATGGCTTCTACCTATTTTTCTTTGCTCCATTGCACTTCCACTATGATAAATAAACTTCCTTTGAGAAATCTAAGAATAAGAAATACTTGAGCATTTGCCCTTGGGTTACTCATTGAGGAAAATGACTTTGCTTTGCTTATTGGTGTCTGGGCCCATGGAATGGCTCTGGTTTTGAACTGGAGGACAATCTAGAACTCATGGAAGTCCCGGAGTCAGAGTTCTTCAGGCCAGGGCACTGTTTGTATGCATGTCCTATTAACCTATCCAGCTACTTCTGTGCTAGAAACACCATGAACGAATAGCTACCAATCAAGTTTCTCAGGAGTGAAACGATTCTGAATCCCATTCTCTTTCCTGTCTGTTAGGGTAGCCATGTCTACCTCGCCTTGAATGGTTTTGTCTGCCACATGTCTTCTGCTACCTTGGGGTTGGAAGGGTCTCCATATTACATGGAACAAATAGAGCTTCTGGGTAACTTACAATGAAGTAGATCAAGAAAACTACGTATCAGCAACCAAGGGAATCATTTCAAATGGGTTTGCAAAAAGCAATATTCAGTCTACATGCATTTATTAGGAAATTATAAGGTGAGTAAATGCTATTTACATAGGTATTCAACTCAAGAAGCTCTGAAAATACAAAATAAATGCAAATTAAATACAAAAAAGCAATTATTTTTAAAAAGCAAACTTGTAAAATACACCACCTACATGATATCCTGGATTCATAACACAAAGATATAAAAAGACAATTAATGTAATCCAAGTCCATGAGGAAACAAATTATAAAAAACACTAACATATAACATTATGAAAGAGTAGAAGATATTAAAAAGATTTAGCAGAAGAGTAAAATTATTCATCAACACACATAAATAATCTTTACCAATCATTTTGAATTCTGTTGAGTTTAAAATTTTCTTGAATAATTCAATTACTAAGAGAGGCCAAAGCAAATAAAAGAACTTGAATATAGATGTGGCCGGGGGTAAATTCTAAAAGAATGCTAAAAATTCTCATAAAAACAAATCAAACTGTGGATGGACAATTGAGTTGTTTCCCTGACTTGGTCACTGTGGATGCTGCAGTGGATATGGTAATCCCTTTGAGGTCCTGCTTTCTTTGGATATATACCCAAGAGTGGATTTCTAGATGATGTAGTCATTCTATTTTAAATTATTTGAAGAACCCCCATACTGTTTCCATAGCTGATATACCATATTGCATTCCTACCAATAGTGCACAAGGATTCCAATTTTACTACACCCCACTCAATACTTGCTGTTTTGGTGTTTTTCATAATAGTCATTCTGACAGGTGTCTGGTGATATCTCACTGTTGTTTTATTTGCATTTCCCTAATAACTAATGATATTAAATGTCTTTTTATATATATCTGATAGTCATTTTCTATATCTTCCTTGGAAAAATGTTGATTCAAGTCTTTACCCATATTTTAGTTGGGTATTTTTTCTTTGCTACTGAGCTGTAGGAATTTCTCATGTATTTTGGAAACGAACCCCTTAACACATATATGGATTGTGAACATATAGGTTGCCCATTGTATAGGTTGTCTTTTCATTGTGCTGATAGTTTACTGCACAGAAGCTTTTTAATTTGAATTGCCCCACTTGTCTGTTTCTTTTTTGTGTGTTCTTCTGGTGTCATATCCAAAAGTTGTTGCAGAGACTGATGTGTCTGTTACCTTGATTGTGGTAATGATATCACAAATGTCCTCATATGTCCCAAGTTATCAAATTATACATGATAATTATGTGCAGTTCTTCATACATTAATTATACCTCCATAAGGCTGTTTTATTTTAGAGAATTAGACCGAGAAGTTTAAGAAAACATTCATTAAACATGAAGGACTAAAAAATATGACAGCATGCTTTCCAACACATTTCTTTAGGAGGAGAATCCTTGTTATGAAAACCAGCAATGGCAAGCATAAAAAGAAATACTGTATTTAAAGTTAGAAATAGTTTTAAAGTTAGATATATTAATTGTAATATATTTAATATATACACACCTACATACACTATTCATTGTAACATAAATATATATATATATGTGTGTGTGTGTGTGTGTGTGTGTGTGTGTGCATGTGTTGTTTATCTTGTCTAGCAAATGGTTGGCACTTGGTATTTTGGTAACTCCTTATGAATCATGCTCCTTAACAGTTAACCTCTTGTCTATATTCATTTAGCATCAATTCGGGTTTGGACCATGTGACTTGCTTTTTGCAAAATAAATGTTCTAGAATTCTCACAAATAACACTAATCGCAATTTCTCAAACTTGAAAATTACCAAAATGCACATTAATATTAGAATAGAAAAATGGTATATTTACATAATAGGATAACATAAAACAATAAAAGTGAAAAGTACAACTACATAAAAGTCTGGGTTACTCTCAGAAACATACACATATCACTGAGCAAAGAGAGACACAAACATACACATATCATATGATTTCATTTGTGTAAGACAAAAAAAGAAAGAAAACACTGTTCTATGATGTTAGCAGGGTAGTGGTAACCCTTAGATGCACTGTTTCCTTTGGTGCCAGTAATGTTCTGTTATTTATCTGAGTGCTGGATGTGTTCAGTTTGAACCAATTAACCAAGCACTATCTCTGTATGCTCACTTTCATGCAAATAGGCTTTTTCAAAATGCAAAAATGTCATTCTGCATTTTCTCTGGAAATCTGTTAAAAAAATCAATTGCCTAGGAAAAGAAGAAATTTGCCTTCATAGCTTGTGGAGTACGATTGAAGACAATTAGTATTAATCAACTGTGACTTCTTTATTTTTTTTCCCCAGAGTGCTACATTTTCTGTATGTAAGCATGTAGAAGTTGAATTTAGTCACAGGAAACCATTAACATTTTACTTAACAAGAATAGGGAGGAAAATATAACTATTTAAAAACAGCAGCCCCCGTTAGAGCCTTGTCCCCGTAAGCCAAGGTTGGGCATTCAATTCCTGGTCAGGGCACATACAAGAATCAACCAATAAATGCATAAAAAAATAGAACAACAAACTCTTTATTTTTCTCTCTCTCTAAAACTATAAATAAAATTTTTAAATAATGAATAAAAACAACAAACATATCTTCAGTGAATGAATCACCAAGAATCTACAAATATGTTTGAATTATTAGCTAATATTAAGAAAAATATAGTCACTTTTATTACACATATCTTTTCCATTAAATATTCATTTTAAACATAGACTTAAAATAATTGAAATTAGTATATGGATTAAAAATAACTATCATCTTTTTCTAATAGTAGCCATTTTTTAAAAGATTTTATTTATTTATTTTTAGAAAAAGGTGAAGAGAGGGAGAGACGGAGAGTTTAATCTGTGTGTGGTTGCCTCACATGTGCCCCTTTCAGAGGGCCTGGACTGTAACCCAGGCAAATACCCTGTCTGGGAATCAAAGTGGTGACCCTTTAGTTTATAGGCCAGCACTTTATACACTGAACCATGTATAACTATCTACATATCTATCTATATATATAGATAACTATCTACATATCTATCTCTCTATATATACATATATAAATAAACTTTCATACACACATACTTTGTATAATATGCATTATTTCTCAATAACATTTTAATTACTCTTAATAAAATATAAATGGTTTTATATAATGATTATTTATTAGATATATTGCATTGCAATTGTTGTGAATAGTATACATCAATACCTTGATAGTGAGTACACAGAATATCATTTAATTTTGAGGGTTAACAGAAGTGTTGAATGGACCTTCTAAATATAAATAAATTTGTAACATCACATGTCAGACATAAAATATGAATGTAAATATTTTACAGAGCATGCTAAAATTATAAGAAAGTGAAAAGTCACACTACTTTTAAAAAAGACAAAATATTTTATGTGATTGGTACATGCTGTATAATGGAGTTCAAAAGCAATTTTCATATAATGAAGAATTCTGGTTAAAATGGAAATAATCTCTATCTCAGGAAATAAATCTCTTTCATATTAGCATATACTTGACTGTGTGCAGACACATAATAAAAATATCTGGGTTTTGTTTTTACATATAAATATTTTGCCAGACTTTCAATGAGAAGCCAACTCTATCCCTACCTTGTCCAGTTTTCAGCTTCTTTCTTAACCATCAGTTAGCACTCCCTGCAGTGTGAGGTGTACTGACTAGTATATTATTAAACTACATACATTAATTCAGGAAGTAATACACTACTGGAACTGAATGAGACTATGGTAGTCATCTGGTTCAATCTTTTTATTTCAAATGTTTAGTTTCTTACTAAATTTTTATATATTTAAAGTATACAATCTGAAGTTTCACATGCATATAAATAGTGAAATGATCACTACAGTCAAGCTCGATAACGCATCCATCTCCTTCTGCAGTAACCCTTTTGGTCTCTGCAGTGAGAGTGCCCGAAATCCATTCTCTCCATAAATCCCCAGTACACAGTACAGTGTTATAGACTATGGTCATCCTGCTACACATTAGGTTTCGGAAATTACTCCCCTACATAAATGCCACTCTGTAAACTCTGACCAGCATCTCCTCATTTCTCCCACCACCCCTCCCCTAGTAACCAGAGTTCTACAATCTTCTTCTACAGATGGTCCAGAGAATGACCAACAACCTAAATGGAAAACATTCAACTAAAAATACTATCAGGTTATTTGTTGAGTTTTTAGGTTGCCTTACATAATGTTTCAATCTACACATTCAAGAATCCAATTGGCATTTTCTTTTGGAAGATTAATTTCACCCATTCTGACATGTAATAAAATATTGATTCTACTTTCAGTCACCTTCTATGGTAACCTTACTGTTTAACATATAGAGTAGAAATTATGTTTTTTATAATAAGTATCATTTACATAAACAAAGCTCATGTTTGAGATTCTCAGATTCTAAACAATAGCCCAAAATTTTTTATGGAACTAGACTCTAATGAGAAATGCTTTCAAATGAATAAGAAGAGCAATTAACTGGCATTTCATTGATCTTTCTCATTTGAATGTTCTTTTAGTATTGATTTGTTGATTAGCTTTCCTCATTTGAATTTTTTATCAAGCTTTCTCTTTCATTTTATAACTGAACCCTTTTCCTCAACAGATCCTAAACCTTCTGTTTCGATTTTATTACCATCACTGTTCTATTTTTCTCTTCCAGTATACAAAAGGTAACACAAAAGGTTTATAATAAAAATTTTCCCTAAGGAAACTATGATGACATTTTTTCACAAATATTTCAACATGAGGAGATCCCAAGCACCACCTTACCGCAGAAATCAGGTGGGAGTATGGAGGGGAAGAGGAAAAGCAATTCTTCAAAATGCTAATTGTGGATTAGCATATTTCATATTATACTCATGTAGAAATCAAAATGGGTACTTGAACAATTATATTTGAGTGATAATAGAGCTGAGAAGGCAGACAAAGACGCTAGAGAAAGCAAGTCTCATTTGACAGAAGATTGGCATTTTTGGTACTTTGGAGATCAAGAAGACATTCTACTCAAGTGGGCAGTACTGTAAATACATCCAAATGTCTCCAATCTCATCAGTCACCAGTGAAATAAAATTTCAACCCAAAATGTGTGCATGTGTATAAATACATATGTATAGTCATTGGGATATACTTGGGCCATACCTGTTTGTATATTTTTCGATTGTATATATGAGGCTTTTTTTCCGTACCTGAACATTCTCTAACAAGCTTAACCGGTACTTTTGATCCTGACATGCAGCAGATTGTAGCTATTTCTCGTCAATCCCGTCTTTGAAATGGATGCTAACCCTCAGACTAGTTTATTTTCCCCAGTGTTTAAGACCTGGAGGCAAGACTTTTCAGGAACTAAACACTTAACTAGCAAGAATTACTGTGGTGCTGATCTCTTATGCCAATTCTTGGATCACAAGGTTTTTCTTCCTCATTCTAAAACTTATGGGAAAAGAAAAGTTTCTTTCCAAAACAATACACAAAGTCATATTACTGTTCCTCATTCCCTCTGTTTCTGACCACAATGTGATGTAAACTCATGCTTTTTGCAATTGACAATGTTAATTGCACAGGGTTCTCAGATTTCACTGTCCACCAATAATAGGCTAGATCCAACCTCAGTAATTTTACCTTTTGTGTGTGTGTCCAACATTTCTTCTAGCTAAAAAAGAAAAATGTCTGTGAGATTAAGGGCATTTTCCCTACTCGTTTTCTATTCAACAAGATTTGTCCTTTGAGCTGATAGCCTCGGTAGACCAAAGAAGAGATGAATTATTTTCTCAAGACTTTCCCAATAAGCTTGATAATCGATCATCAGTAATATAGTTGATGATGTGTTAAGTTTATGTAAGTAAATCTAAGAAAATAAAAGGTGTGTCATACTTAAGTTGCTGATGTTGTTTTTTTTAATTATGCTACCAAAGCAATTCCATAATTTCAACGTAATTCCCTTTCATGTTTACATATTTTGCATTTTCATTCCTTCTAAATTTGCATAGAAAACTTCAGCCAAAGCTTATATAAACAAACAGTACCTTTACTTTATAAAAATTCACTACTGAGATAAACTCTGTTAGCATCACTCTTTCCTCAGGAGCCTTATTAGAATGTCTACTAGTGAATTTGTTTTGATGACTGAAACCTCAATTTATTGTTTATGCAATAATAGTTTAAATATAAATCCCCAAATCTCATATTACTATTCTTTGGGGGCACTTTTCTGAGAGAAGAATTTGTCTAAAATATAAAATAGTGATTGAAATGTTTTAACCTAACATCTGTGGAATCCACAGCAATATTCAATATATGTTAGATCCAGAAGCTTTAAAAAAATCTATCAGTTTACTTTACACCACACATTTTTATATCTCTTTAAGCACATGTCTATCAAGTATTTTTTTTTGAGCAATCTCTTTTACTTTCATATTCTATACTCAAGATTATTATAATTATGTACATTTTATTCTGGGCCACATAGTGTCTTTAGTTGTCCTACTATTAATTCTTTGCCTTATGTATATTTCTGTAGATCGTTGGAGCAATATAAATATATAGCCCATCAAGGTGTAATTAGAATTGTATGACAGTTAATTATTTAAATAAGTTTACCAAGTTAGCTGGTACTTGTCTTACGTTCTTTTCATAATTGCATCCTTGAACCGCATCTCCTGTTTCTAGAAAAGAGCTGTTCTGGACTGAAGCAGCTCCATCGTAGACTGACTGACCTCCATTCATGGTTCATGACCCAGCATAAAAAGCATTTGTTCAAAGTGGTCTTCTGTGAATTCCAAACTAAAATCATTTTTTCTCATGTCACTTTACATTTCTTTCAGTTACTTAACACCAGAGAGAGAGAGAGAGAGAGACATATAGAGAGAGATTTTTTAAAATATCGTTTTCCCTCCCTCGGTATAAACTGCATAAGGGCGGGGATTTTATTCACTATATTCACTATGCGTATTAGTCTGTGGGGGATGCAATAAGAGAATATCAAAGACTAGGTGGCTAATAAACAATAGAAATCTATTTCTCATAATCCTGGAGGCTGGGAAGTCCAAGATAAGGCTCTGGTAAATTACTTGTCTGATTAGGGCCTGCTTGCTTGTTCGCATAAAGCTTCTTGTGGAAGCCTCACATGCAGAAGGGGGGCAATAGAGCGTTTTGGGGGTCTCTTCCATCATCACACTCATCCCATTCACGAGGGCACCACCTTTATGGCCTAATTAACTCCCACAGACTCAAGCTCCTAATACCATGGCATTAAGGGTTTGATTTTAACATAAGGATTTGGAGAAAGCACCAAGTTTCAGTTCACAGCACTTTTTGTTTTGTTTGATACTGTTTTGTTCACTGAGGTATATCCATCCATTACAGAGTCCATGCTACACAGTATCGAAAGATTATTGCTGCAAAGAATTAAAAGAAATGTCTTATTCTCTTTTTGAAGTAAACATTTCCCAAACAAGCAAATCTAAGCTCTAATACTATTGATAAAACAGCGCTTTACTCTTTTCTACTTCAAATTCTTCAAACTTGACAAAACACTTTGGATCATACACTTATGGGAAATTTTAACACCATAAATGTTTTATGAATACTAAACAATGAAGGAATGTGAGTAATTACCCATCCACATGCATGGACCCCTTAGGGGTTTCATATTCTGTGATCTGAAACACCGAATGCAGAGCATCCATTTCACCAGTGCCATGCACGTAAGACCTCTGCCTCTCTTCTGTCTAAGACATCAAATTATTTACCAGGACCTTATGTGTTTACCCTTTTGATTGCATTAATATGGACCTCATCACTAATGGTAATTTGGTGAAATATCTCCAGATGTCCAAAGATGTTATTCAGGACATTCTCCTCTCTAAGCTGCTCTTACCTCACATCTATGCCAGTCCCTTCAAAATAGGCACCTGAGAACTCACACAGTTCTAGCAATCATTATTAGCTGCCTCATCGTATTTTCCTGAATCTCATCAACATTCTAAAACCTCTTCCCTTTCAAAGGTGATTTGAGTTTTGCAAAAAGGCAGAAGTTGCAGGATTTTTCCCAAAACTAAAATCTGGACTGCATGTGGGCTGAGTCATCTGGATGATTTGATGGTTCTCCTAAAAACTCAGCACCAGAGACATGATATTTGAGCAGGTGCATTGTCTTGATGAGGCTGACAATCAACAGTTGCCCACAGCTGCGGCCTTCTGAATCATCCAAATAGTTTCCATGGAAGAATGTTCAAGCTCATTCAGTAGCATCTACTGCCCCCACCGACTAGTACAGTGAAGTTGTCATTGTTCACACATACACATTCCAGTCCACTCTCTTTGGCTGCCAGTTTACACTGATGTTGTGTGAACCTTTCTTGTTATACCAACAATGACTGGATATTTTCCGAACAGACCTCACATATTATACGAGCGTGTAGATGAATGTGTGTGTGTGTGTGTGTATTTCAGCTACTCTGCAATTAACATTCTTACAATAACCTGCTAATAAAGAAAGTAAGCAGACCACACAGAATGGCCTGTTATGAATTTGATGATTACTTTTACATTGCTAAAACTAAAATACTAATTTCCAATATATATATAGCTATGAAGCTTTTTCCAATATATATATGCCTATAAAAGCTATTAAGCTTTTGTGTGAAAGCTAAATATCTTTATGTGTAAATTTTTCACATAAAATTTTGCAAGTATTTTCTCCTTTGTTACCTGTATTTTTCAATGTACATGGTTTTTATTAGGCTAGAACAGAATCTTATGTTAAAGAAGATTAAAATTATAATTAAAACCTTTTATTTAACCATGCTGGAAGAGAACAGGGATAGGGATGTAGTCAAAAGAAATATTAGAAGAAAGCACTAATACAATTATGAAAAAAGCTTAATATAATTTATTTCTAAAGCAAGATGTCTGTTGCATTTTCATGCATGAGTATATGTAAAATCTTTATGAATCTATTTTGATAATCTATGAGTACACATACATAGATTTTTCAATGGTTAACTGAATTAGATATTCTACCAGTCCTAGTCAATAACACAATATATATTTTTCTTTCATTTGCATATAAATGATATAGAATAAGAATTATGCATTCAATAATAAGGACCCATTCCTTTGCATTTATTCCTTTACTTTGAATTTTAAGATTCAATTTAGTACTTATTTAAATTTGGCATTCTAATATTTTGCATATTTTTGCATTATGCTTTCCGAATGGCTGCACTGACTGGGCCTAGTAATAGCAGAGCTTGAAGAGAGACTCTCAAGTCATGATGCTTTGTTTTGGTCCTTTCTCTAGGTGCTCACTGGCTCTGTGGCCTTGGGCACTCCGTATGACCTCTCTGACTCATTTTACAAATCATGAAATACGGATAATAGCATCTAGTTCATAGAGTTTTTATTATGATTCTATAATATTATTCCCACCCAGGATTTCATTAGCAGAAGTAGCAGCAAAATCATTATTTTTCTCATAATTTACTAGACATTCTTTATTTATCATTTAATATGCACTGAATATATACCTTATATATACCAGATGTTTAATATGTATTATATATTATATATCATACCTGTTCATTTATATATATATGTACATATATATACTTATATATATATGAACAGAGAGGATACAAGAAAGTGTATATACTTCTAAATTCATCAACAAAAACATGCAATCTGAAGAATATGGAAAAGAAAGATTGAATAAAGATAATTAATAGGACTCAAAAATGTGGGGGATAGTTTCAACACCTTCTACCATATATAGAATTCAAGTCAAGAGGAGAAAATGAGGTAGAAAAAAGTAATTTAAGAAGTAGTGGCTGAAATTTTTCCAAATTGAGTGCAATGCTTAAATTTATAGATTCAGTGAGTTAAGGAGACACCAAATAAAAGGTTCAAAGGGAAGCACTACTATGCATATTATAGTCAATTGGTTAAAAAAAAAATCTTGAAAACATCCAGAGAAATATAAACAGCATGGTTTCCCTGGATGCTTTCACTCCTTCTTTAAGCCAACAATACAGTGGGATTTTCTCCACATTTAGTATCCAAAATAATTGAAATTTAATAATAGCTGCTGTAATGAGACTTAGCTACCACATATACCCATTTTTACTAAGGAAAAGACTAAGGGGATCCATATTACATGGACGAAGGTTATTGTAGCCTACCTTTGTTTATTTATTTATTTTTAAAAGATTTTATTTATTTACTTTTAGAGAGAGGGGAAGGTAGGGAGAAAGAGAAGGAGAGAAACATAGATATGTGAGAGATACATGGATAGGTGGCCTCACGTGCATCCCTACTGGAGGCCTGGCTTAGAACCCAGACATATTCCCTGACTGGGAATCAAACCAGTGACCTTTCAGTTCGAAGACTGGTACTCAATCTACTGTGCCACACCAGCCAGGACTGTAGCCTACCTTCATAGATGAAAGAAGACTTCAGGATTTTCCCATTCGTTAAATTTCAAAACCTTGTACAAAAAGAGATGAGGCATTCTCTTTTACTTAT
Organism: Tonatia bakeri; assembly: GCA_004024845.1. Taxonomy (NCBI): domain Eukaryota; kingdom Metazoa; phylum Chordata; class Mammalia; order Chiroptera; family Phyllostomidae; genus Tonatia; species Tonatia bakeri. The sequence goes on along the minus strand of PVIA01000285.1, from coordinate 272,180 downwards.
TGTATGTTTTCCATTACCGTCTAGTCCCCTTACACCCCCTCCCCCCACAATCACCACACTGTTGTTCAATTTCATGAGTCTTTTTTTTCCTTTTTGCTCAATCCCTCCACCTGCTGACCTCCTCCCACCTTAGCTGTCATCCTGCTCTCTATCTATGAACCTGACTCTATTTTGCATATCAGTTCAGTTTATTCATTAGATTTCACATATGGATGAAATCATATGGTATTAGTCTTTCTCTGGTTTATTTCACTTAGCATAATTTTCTACAGGTCCATCCATACTGTTCCAAAGGGTAAAATTTTCTTCTTTTTTATGGCCAAGTAGTATTTCACTGTGCAAATTTCCCATATTGTTTTATCCTCTAATCTACTGATGGACACTTGGGCTGCTTACATATCTTGGCGATTGTAAATAATGCTGCAATGAACACAGATGTGCTTATATTCTTTTGAATTAGTGTTTTGGGTTTCTTCAGATATATTCCCAGAGGTGAGTCACTGGATAAAAAGGCAGATCCATTTTTAGACACTTCTCCAAAGAGAATATACAGGTGGTCAATAAAACTATGAACAGATGCTCATTGTCACATTATCAGAGAGATGCAAATTAAAACCACAATGAGATACCATCCCACACCTGTCAGAATGGTTATCATCAATAAATCAACAAACAAGTGCTGGTGAGGATTTGGAAAAAGGGGAACCCTTTTGCACTGTTGGTGGGAATGTAGACTGGTGCAGCCACTGTGGAAAACAGTATGGAAATGATTCAAAAAATTAAAAATGGGGCATTTTCAATATCCAACAAAATTCAGAGTGCAGATTCTTAAATTACAAGTGGAATGTTAGCAAGTACTTATTGAAATGTATATTAGAGCATAGATATGTCTCTGGGATTTGGGAAGACTGAAGACTGAGAGTACAGTTCTCAGTGACTCAAAAGAAGAAGAAGAAGCTTTTGTAATATTGTCATTTTCTGGGAGATACATGGGGGGGTGATCGAAGGTCATGAGATAAGGGTTGCAGAAATGATCATATTCAGAGAGATTTTCATTATTATAAAGACCAGTATTATTATAATTATACCCATCATGATTTCCTCAGCATCACATTTTCTCAGTGAGATTTAGCTGAAAGTGGGGTGAAAAGTGTTGGGTTGACATCTGAGCCTGAAGTTGTAGGTGGCCACTGTGGATGCTCCTTTCCAATCATGTTTGTTAAAGGTTAGCGGGGGAAAAAAGCATTCAGTAACTTATGAGTTTGCCTCTTGTTCCTCTAGAAGGCCACTGCGGTAGCTCACAGTGGTCCTTAGAGAAACAGAACTTTCTCTAACAGCATAATTTGCCCAGTATCAAATTCATTTTGAAGAAAAATTGCCACTCTCCAGTTGATCAGAGGTCACAGGTAGAAACAGCGACCGCAGGGCATCATAATCATTCCCTGCAGGGGAAGGCCCGGTTGGAGTGTGAATGGCAATGGTAACAAGACAAAGAGCTTCACCACTAAAATTCCATCAGAGAAGTTATTACAGTGTTTCGCTTTATGGATTCTGTCAAAGAGAAATGACTTCAGCTGCTGCCACTGTTAGCTTAACTTGTGCCAAGTTCTATATAAAGGCTAGTAGAACAGCTTGTTGAAATTTCAATAGAGGCTGATGCAGGAAAAAAAATAATGGTAACATTTTAGTCTTCATCTGAGCTGCATTGTGACTATCAGAGATTCCGATATATAATCTGTGCCTTTTCCCTAGTATAAACCGAATCTGAGAAATTCTGATCTGTATAGTTCTGGGAGACATTTGGCTTTATAGAACTTAAATCTACCTAGTAAGTAAATATTTAAATCAAAAAGAAAACTTTTCATTGTGGTAGGAAGTGTGAATTTTCCCCATTTAATAAGCACAGTTGTTCCTTTAGAGAAAATAGCAAGTAGTCACTTAGTCATTGTTCTGTGTAAATTTCAGAAAAACATATTACCAATTAAAAAGCAGGTAAAAGCATTGCAAGTTCCTAGTAAAATTGTACATAAACATATCAATATTTCAGCATACCTTAAATACATCAATAAGGTCATACCTGAGTAGAAATTTAAAAGAAAGAAAATAGCCCAAAGTGACAGAAGTCATCAGTATATCATCTCAAGTACAAGATATTGACTATTTAAAATAGGCATTTATCCAAATTTCCATTTGTGAGATATTGCTCTTCACAGAGTTTTTGGACCCTGATGGAGAGACAACTGGAATTATGTTAGTTATCAGAGAATACATAACCTTATATCTCATTGAATTTAAATGTTCTCTCTGGAAATAAATATTTCTTTGTTGTTGATTTTATCTTTAAGTTAAAATCTTTAGAAAATGAAGGTTTCTATCGAATCTGGTCCTGTACTGAGGAAAAACAATAAGATTCTATTACATTTTAGCAAGAAACAAAACAAAGTTTTATTTTTCAGGCATTTATTATATTAGTTGATATACTTGAAAGAGGAAGAATATATTATATACTAATTTAAAAACTTTCTACTTATAGCCCTGGCTGGCATAGCTCAGTGGATTGAGCATGGGCTGCGAACCAAAGCATCGCAGCTTCCATTCCCAGTCAGGGCACATGCCTGAGTTGCAGGCCAGGTCCCCCAGCAACCACACATTGATGTTTCTCTCTCTCTCTCTCTCTCTCCTCCCTCCCTTCCCTCTCTAAAAATAAATAATAAATAAAACTCTTAAAAAAAAACTTTCTACTTATATCACACCACCTTCTGAATAAAATTTTGAAATAAATAAAATAGCTTCCTTATATGAAACCAACCACCTTTTATGTAGCTATGGATTAATTTAAATGAAATCAACAAATCTAGATTAAATTAACAGTATGTGATTAAAGTGCACTACAAAGAAATCTGACCATCCAGCTAAACATTATTTACATGTGAAATAATAGGTAAAAAAGTCCCTACAATTCTGGAAGATAATGGCATAGATTCTTTTTATTTTTAAATTTCATTGATAAAGTTATTTATTTTTTATTATTGACACTATTACAGATGTTCCACTTTTTTCCCTATTTTTACCTCCCCTTCACTCAGCCCCCATCTCCCCCTCCCTCATTGCCACACTGTCGTCTGTGTCCATGGGCTTTGCATATATGCATGCATGTTCTTTGGCCAGGTCCTTCCAGTCCCCCCACCCACTGTCCCTCTGACATCTGTCAGTCTGTTCCATGTGTCCATGCCTCTGGTCCTAATTTGTTTGTCAGTTTATTTTATTCTTTAAATTCCACGTATGGGTGAGATCTATGATATTTCTTTCTCTGAATGGCTCACTTTTATTATTTATTTTCCTATTCAATAAGTTGCTTTTTTATTTTGCTGATGCCTTCCTTTGCTACAAAATGTATACATATATCAAATCATCACACTGTACCCCTTAAATTTGCACATTTTTTAATCATTTATATCTCAAAAGTTCTGGGGGCAAAAGCTATGTCAATTCATGTCTTTTAACATTACTATAGAAATATATATATAAAGTAAAAATAGCCTCATTAGTATTTCAGTTTTACTTTATCTTATGTTTGTAATTCATTGAGATTTACCCTAAAATTTCAGGAAGCGTTTTTACACCCCATCAAGGGGAAATGAGGCAGGTATCATAGAAGGCTGTGACAAATGAAAGTTCTTTGTTCTCAGTGAAGTTGAAGAATGTAGTATATTGATTAGCTCTCAGAGTTGTTATATAGTCGTAGCACTAGTTCATTTGACTTTTACATTTTTAGTGTGTAAGACAAGGCGCTATTAATTGTACCTTGAGTAAGTAAACCCTAGCTAATAAGTAGAAAATGAGCATAAAGTATTTTATCTCATTTATAATTTATCTAATGCATTTTCTCTTAAATGATGGAGTAATATAGATGATACAATTATAAAAGGGAATCCAAAGGTTTTTAGGTTTGTTCATTTTTTTATTTTTCATTTTTATTTATTTATTTATTTATTTATTTATTTATTTATTTATTTTAGAGATTTTATTTATTTTTAGAGAGGGAAGGGAGGGAGGGAGAGAGAGAGAGAGAGAGAGAGAGAGAGACATCAGTGTGCGATTGCTGGGGGACATGGCTTGCAACCTAGGCATGTGCCCTGACTGGGAATCGAACCTGCGATGCCTGGTTTGTTCATTTTTTTTTTAAGAAATCTTTTCAATATGTGAATTTTTTTAAGCTAGCAGAACTACACCTTGTAGATAATTGGTTCCCCAAGTGTTGTGTTTGGAACACTCTGATAATTTTTAAACTTGCTCCTCCATGAAAAAAAAATGTGAATACAGGCTTGAGTTTATAGAAGCTGATTTGGTCTGCTTACCATGGCACTCAAGAATTGAATGCTGGGTGTTACCAGGAGGAATTAGTACTAGGATCCATTTCATCAGCCTCTGTATGTTACAGCCCTAATCACTTATTTCCTGCCTGCTACCTAAATGAAGATTAACCCTTTACTGCTAAATTATCTTGTCTATTCTCTCTCTGTGAAACTTCATGGATATTTATAATTTAGACCAGTATGATCCAAAAGAAATATAGACCACATTTCGGAAAATACTGTATTTCCACATTTTTGAAAATCAAAAATAAACATATAAAATTAATTCTATACTCTGTTTTATTTATTACAATATATGCAAAATATTGTTGCTTCAACAAAAACTAAATACAGTAAATTATTAAGAAGGTCATTTACATTGACATCTTGGTCTTAGCCTTTGAAATTTGGCGTGTATTTTCTATATACAGCTGATCTCAATTACTATTAGCCACATTCCAAATGCTCAAGAACTGTATATATCACAGGACAGGCGTGGAGCCGTGTTTTGCAGTTGTGTTTGTTCATTCTTCACCAGTTGTTTTCATGTGACACACAAGGTATACACTGTGAAGAAAAATGAGGATGTTAGGGGTCAATCACATGAACCTCTCAGTCCTCAGTCATGAGAACTGATGGTGTAAAACATGACAGGTGTCAGTGAGTAAGACTCAGGAGATACTGTTCTAATGCATGTACCTCTGTCTGTATGTGCGATATTATTAAGAACAAGTAATTGGAAAAATAAAATGAGTTAAAGGATACATCAGTTATTTATTGATGGATAATAACATTTATCAAAACTTAGTGGCTGAAAATAGCAAACCTTTATTTTCTCACATTTTCTAGGGGTGGGAAACACACGGATCCAGCTGAGCCTGGATCTGTGTGTTTCACCAGATTATTGTCAAGCTGGTAACCAGGGCTGCGTGTGCTCTCACCTAAAGATTTGACTGGAGGTGGGGGATGAGGTCCCCCTCCCAAATCCTCATGTGGTTGTCAGGCCTCAGTCTTTCACACCTGCATCTCCACAGGGATGCATGTGGTATGGAAGCCAGCTTCCATCAGGGCAAGCAGTTCAAAATAAAGCAAACAAGAGTGCCCAAGAGTATAGCCGCAGTTTTTGTATAACCTAAACTTGAAAGTAAAACTTATCATTTCTGCCTTATTCTATCTAGTAAAAGCAAGTCAAAATGTTCAGTCCACTCTCTGGGGGATGGGATTAGGTAGTGGTGTGGTGGCCAAGAGTCAAGGATCCCTGTGGCCATGTTAGAAGCTACCTACCATAGCTCTCCTTCTGGCCTTCAATGAATCATATGTAACATACACACCCCTCTTCTATGGGTCCCCTACAGTATCTTTTCATTACAGCATTAATTCACAGTTCAGCATCTTGCCATCTAGATCAGACCTAGGGTGGACACACCTCCTGTGCTGTAGTTCTTAAATTATCTAGCACAGTGGGGATAGCTGCTTCGGATCTGCAGCTATAGTATGGAAAGGGTAAGTTCTTGGCCTCAGGAACTCTCTGCATGCAGAACCATGGGCATCCAAAGACCTGTTCTCATTCTACATTGACTTCGTTATTGCTTAGCCCAGGCTGGAAATGTTTCTGTAAATAGGCAGCACTTTTAAGAACTTTGTGAGTTTCCTGAAAATCTTCTTGGATTTCTCTCCAGGATGGGAAAACCACATCCGCTAAGCTCTTCAAGATAAACCCCTCCTAAGTTTCTTGCTTTGAGGTGGTTGCTGAGGCCCATTCTTCTACTTAATGGGGCTTTCATGTGGCTGGATGGTATTCTGAAATATGCTGAAATATTTAAAAAGACATTTTATAGTCACATTCTTAAATATTTAAAAATCATTTATAGTCACATTCAGTTGTCTTTCAGGCCATATTCTCCTGGTAGAATTCTAGATTTGATCTTTGCTTTGAAGCCATTCATTAAGTTTAGTTTAATTTGTGCTCTGGAATAGTTAGAATTTTCAAAACCATAAAATCTCAGCAATTTGTTGGCTTGAGTGCTTTTCTCAATTTCTCTCCCTCCTCACACAATTGTCTCCACTTAGAGACAAAAATCTTTTTTTTTTTTTTTTTGTATTCAATGCATAACATGATGCATACAAAATACTGGAAACCATGAAATAAATTACTAAGTAAATCAATCATTTTTTCAAAGGATAGCCAGCAACATCACCCTTGGGCTTTGACTCAAGTATTTTTACTTTAGAGCAAGTGATCGCCTTCCCCTTCCTTCCCTCTTTCCCTGAGTAAATCAATCCTCTCCAATTCACCAGGGAGTGGGATTCAAGGTTAAAGATCATAAAACGGATTGTTGGGACTGCTGTTAATTTAGGCAAAACAATTTATTTTAACTTCTAACAACTAGCTGGGCCCATGAAGCAGAAAATCAAATATGAATTTATAGAACTGTTGGGCCATCGATATTGAGTAGTCTTCCTGAAGACCAGAGGGAAGGTGGTGCAGGGAGAGCTGTGCTGGGTATGGCCGCCCATGGGGTGGCTCCCCAGGATGCAGTCTATGCATCACTTGAATAACTTGTATACCTGGTACCAATAAACTCAGGGTTCGTAAGTGACTCCCTACAGAAAGTGATGATGCACCTTCCACCAAATAGGCTAGGCCTTAAAGTATAAATTAAGCCAACATTCTCAGCAAATTAAAACTTATTTCTCTAAGTGTTGGGAACTGCCCTGTCTGGTTTCAGGAGCTGTAACCCCCCTATGACTAAGGCTGGGTGAGTGACCTTGGGACCATAAGCCACTGAGGAGACAAAGCTTATCTCCCTGGGAGGAGAGCCACTTCTGCTCCTTTTATTCCATCCATAACTGGCCCCCAATGCTTGGTTGGTTAGCCAATGACAGGTAAGATTCCCCAAAGTGGGGAATGACCTTAACCAGGCACGATCACGCTGGAGGCCCCCAAGGAAGGACTTGGGGGGCTACAGCAAAAGGGGGTGATGGACCCTCGTCCCTCGTCTTTGAGAAAGCTTGAGTCCTCATTCTGTCTGCAAGAAGTCTCCTAATCTCTTGGCTACCTTACTTCCCCTGCCTGACTTAAGCCTGAAACAATGACAGGGTGGTGCAGCCCTGTGCTGGAAAGGATGGGTTCCCCAGGGCAACCAGGCCTAAGAAAGAATATGTAAAATCCTGTGACACCTGCTTTGTTTAGAATGCTCTCAATTAAATGATAAGGGTCCAAGCAAGAAGTGAGTTTGTTCCTCAAAGAATTATAGCTCTTTAACTATCTGATCCTGACTCAAAAATAGGCCCTCAGAGTTCTTTGTTATCTATTGTTTGATCCTTACTGCCTGAAAATGATTAATGAGCTTTACCTGTATTCTTGTGCAAATGAACCCAATAAAAACCCATTGAAGAAAAGGCTCTTGGCCCTTCTCCTTTGAGAGATTGGCCACGTTTCCTCCCCAAGCAGATCATATCTTGGTAGACTTATACTCATCCATGGCGGACAGGGTGGAGGGGCCCTGTGGGCAGAGCCCTCCCACATTTAAATAGTTTTTTTTTACATCAATTTGTTATTCCATTCATTTATGCAATTTTTGCATTCATTGGTTGCTCCTTATAAGTGTCCTGACCAGGGATCCTACCTACAACCTTGGCATAGTGAGATGGTGCTCTGACCAACTGAGTATCTGGCCTGGGCTCTCTAAACAGCTTTTCAACTTGTCCATACAATTAATAAGATAAGGTGTGCACCAGCCAATCTATTGTCAACTAAAGTCAGCAGAGTATATGAAGCTATTACTAAGGATAAATTATGAATGCTACTTTAATATGCTTAACTAGAACCTGTATAACCCGTAATGCCACAATATGAAAATGAAAAGAGAACAAGAACTAAAAAATGGCAGTAAACATTTTAAATTGCCATAATTCGGCCCTAGTGAATATCTTTTTTAAATGACTGTTCACTTATTTCCACATAGATTATAGCTTTCCACATGGGTGTAACTAACACATTTCATTTTCCAGGGAAAGAGAAACTGAGAAGTTAAAAATAAAATTTAAGTGTATTTGCAGGGTATATAATTACCATCAAATATTTAATATAAAGGAATACATGATAATTGTTAATTGGAAATCAGTTTATTGTTTCTAAAACTCAAGTTTTCTAAATACCAAATTTTAGAAACTCTAAATATATTAAGTTCAAAATTTTTAACTGTATATTATTTTACATTGCATTTGTTTTGTATTTAGATTTCACTTATATTATTTTAAATTGGAAAGAATCGTCCATTTTCCTTGCTAGTATGTGTCTAGCTAGCTGGTTAGAAACATTTAAATCAGGAATTCACAATCTTGATTTAAATTTGTTTCCCTCAGTTACAATCTAGAATTCTGCTGCATTTTTCAGAAAGGATATATTTTTACCCAGGAGCTGGTACATGCAATGCAAATTTGTGCAGGACAGTACAAATGAAAGAATAACTACAGTAATCAATTATAATCTTCATGCAGGAGGAGATCAGTCCGCATGCATTTTGCAAGGTCCTCTTGTGGTAAATCTCAGTCTTCAAGCAAATGTGGCACATACTTAGAGATGTATTCCATCTGGAAGGAATGGTTTTTAATTTTAAGAGTAATGCTGTTAGTCAGGTAGGTCTTAATCAATATCACAATTCATAAATGCATTTATCGGTCTGCTAGACAAAGTGAAGCAAGAAGGATCTGGTTTTATTTGGGGATAAGAAATATTTTAAAAATGAGATGAAGTTCACCTTCACCTAGACAAAGCAGTAACATGCAGCTGTTGGACTAGTGAACACCATTGAATTTGTTCTCCCAGGGACACTTCCACTCGACTATGTTTCTCCTCCAGGGATGAGTGACTGACATATTAATGCAGGTGAAAGAACCATTTCCACATGGAATAAGAAAGGTGGTGGCAGAAAGCAATATGTACTATGTTTGCAGTATTTCAAAAGTGAAGTGAAGGTAGGGTTGTTTGGATATGCACTGCAGTGAGAATGTATTATTTTTTATTGGTTCACCGGAAAAGAATGTGGAAAGCATCAGTACTAGCCCCTCAGAGATAAGCAAAATTTGGGATTTTACTGAGATTGAAAAAAAAGGGGAAAATAAAGTAGAGTAACCCTGCATACATGTTAATATAGTGTAAATAGTGTCTTTTCTTAAAAAATCTGGTGTTCTGTTCAGAGGAAGAGTTGGGGGTGTGGGGTGCCTTCTCACTTCTGTAGAGAGCAAGCACATGTTTAGTTCAGGAAAGGAGTACTCAGGTGAACACTACTGAAAATCACTGCAGTGGGAAATTTAATGTTATGTGGTTTTATCCCAATAAAAATATGTAATATATTTGTTGAAGGAAAGTATGTAAGTAAAAATATTCTACTATTTTTTAAATGTTATATAAATGGTAAAAGTATTAATTTATATCTATTGTGTTTTAGTAAGTGGATCAAGCATACCATAATAACCATATAACCACTAAACAAAGAAACTGTGGGGGAGATGGAATAATAAAATAAGGTAATCGAAAGAAATAAAAGAAAGGCACAGAGAGCAGAAAAGAATAATAGAAATAATATACTAAAATGGTATATTTAAACACAAATATGCAAATGCAAATCAACAATCAGCAGTAAGTACTGAACTGAAAAAAAAGATTTTCCACTAAAGTTGACTCTGGAGCGACACAGTTTTTAACTGCACGAGTCCATTTACTGTAAATGTGTTTTCTCCGTTTTTCTTTTTCTTTTTTTAAACTTTTTAATTTATTTATTTTTACAGAAGGAAGGGAGGGAGAAAGAGAGAGAGAAACATCAATGTGCAGTTGCTGGCAACCGTGGCCGGTAACCCAGGCATGTGCCCTGAGTGGGAATCAAACCTGCGATGCCTGGTTCGCAGCCCGCGCTCAATCCACTGAGCTACGCCAGCCAGGGTGTATGTTTTTCTTAATAACACTTTTCTCTAGTTTACTTTATTGAAAAGTTATAGTATTTAATACATATCACATACGAAATATGATTTAATTGCCTGTTTTTGTGATCTAGATGTCTTCTGGTAAACACTAAGCCATTAGTAGATCAGGTTTTGGGGACCCCAAAGTTACATGTGGGTTTTTGACTGAGTGGAGGATTGCTGCCCTAACCCCAGTGTTGTCCAAGGGTCAACTCATACACTAAAGCCTCTTCTTGTTATAAGCAACAGATTTTAAGTGTAAAAAACAGTGAATATTTTATTAGTAAATGAAGTTATACCATAGCCACACTAAATAAAATAAAATTGATGTAGCTATCATAGTATGAGTACTTTAAAGGAAAAAATGCTAGAAATAAAAAATATATAATCTTAAAATATGTCTAATAAATGCACAAATTGCTAATACTAAATTTATACAGTTTTTTAAAAAGAGGAACAATAGAGATTCCAAATGCAGAGGTTGATTTTCTACCTTAATGATTCAAAAGATGCAATATTGCAAAGCATCAGTTTTTTTTCAAATTCATCTAGAGATTCAATATAATCCCCCCAAAATATAAACATATGGTATGGGAAAATTAAAGCACTGTTTCTAAAACATATATAGAAATTCAAAGAACCAGCTAAGAAAAGTCATGTTAATTCATGAAGAACAACAAAGTTGAAAAATTTATTCTACAAGTTTACTTGTCATAAAATACAGTACTGGTATAAATTTAAATAAATGCACTAACAAAACAGTAAAGAAATTCCAGAAGTATCTGCTCACATACACACAATTTACACTAATGACAAAAGATACCAGTACAAAGTATTCAAAAAATTACAGATTGGAAACAAGTGAAAACAATGCAATGGTTAGAGCGAAAACAAATATAAAATTTAAAAATAATTGTGAGGGCTTTATTTCCATGAGAGGATACACTTGAGCCAAGTCTGTAGAACGTTTAGGGAATTTACCAGGGAAACAAAGTCGGGGTGATACCTTGTTGAAGGGCCGGGAGATAGGGCATCTGCGACAGATTGTGAAGTGTGACCGGAAAGTGGGCTCTGGAGCAGAGGACTGGAAATACGAGTAAAATATAGAAAGAAACAAACCATCAGAGTTTCATATTGTGTTAAAGGACATAAAGTGTGTCTTAGAAAGATTATTAAGTACTAATAACTTCTCAGAACATGGTTTTTTCAGGTTAAGATGTTAAATTTAGAAAGCTGGAAAGACTGTTCTGTGACAGTGTGCAATGTGAGAGTTTATCTGCGGAGACCTGAGGAAAGGAAGGCATGAGAATATCCTGTCCATTTTTCACAAAGGGTGTCTTAGTGCTCACCAAGCAGGATTTGACCGATGTTTCCTCACTATCAAATGGAAATAAATATCCGTGAATAACAATATACTGCTGAAAAGAAACAAACAAAAGAAAGAGTAATGTGTAACGAGAGTGGCCTAGGTGGCCACCACTCAAAAACATGATCCAAATTGTGTTCGTTAACTAACCTTAAACCCCACCGAATTCACTGTGTATCCTTTACTAGTTTGATTATTTTCTGCAGTCTCTGATTTATTATACAGTTAGCATCTCAGCAACTCTATCTCTGTGATATGTGACACCTTCTGTAGAAATAATGTGCAGATATAAGAGGACATATCAACAATGAAAAGCATTAAATTATGTTATCTGAGAACCTCAGGGAAAAATAATTCCCGATTTTTCTGAAATGCTTCATGGTTCGGAACATATTTCTCTTGGTCAGAAAAATAGTACCTGCCTGAAATGTGGGGTGTGGATATGTAGGACTGGAGAAGACTGATTACCAGATCCTGTACAGTGAAGCTCAACAATTCAATTCAATTGTATCAATACGATGTACTATAAACTGGAGAAAGATATAAACACATGGTTGAGTTGACATGTCTTACTAATAATTTAATTCGGACTAAAACCCATTAGCAGGAATCCCTTGGTAGCAATGGATTTCAGGTCAGTCCATTTTATAATCAGACCGTGTAAAAATGTAAAATCCAGCAGGAACAGGAGCGTGGACCAAGAATGTCAGCAGCAGCAGCAAACGGAGCTCTGGGAAGAACATTTGATTCAGTCCGCGATTTGAAGTTGAAAACACACTTACCCACTTTGGAAACGACTGATGCATAACAAGAATATTTTCCCTGTGATCTCTGCGCTGCACTCTTCTTTCTGTGCCTGGACTCTCTTTACATTCCTTTGATGATTTCCCTGGGTTCTCACCCCTATCTCTTCTCTCTTATCCTCTTAAAAAGACTGAAATTGGCAGTCTTACTGGGGTAGATATAATCTATCCTAGGTTGCTATTTAAAAGCTACAAAATTCCAGGGTTTAAATTGTATATGGAAAAGCAATCAAACACATCAGCTGGAAACCGCCCCTCCCTAGGAGAAAACAGACCAGTGCAGACAGCATGCTCCACTTACTGGACCCACAAGGGCTGCGAAAGCAAAGGCGGTGATGAAATAGCCTGTTGTGTGGCCCTTGAAAGATGTTCACTCTTAGAGACATAGTTCATACTTACCCTTTTTTTCTTTGGCATGGAGTGTTAGACAATGGTACATGCTTTCCTACCCATGAAACAATACTGTTTCTTTTTCCTAAAGAGAAACAGCCTGAATCTCAGAAATTTTATGTATCTTTTCCACATTACCAGGACTAATCAATTTACTTGGTAGTTTTGGATTTAATTGGAAATATAGTGTATTGGTATCATCTGTAATTTCTTTCTAATGTGGTTCAGTATTATTATACACAGCCATTATTTTTGTATGGTACCTGAATAGCCTGGATAATGCAAATAAGTTTCTGGTTTTTACCATATTATTAAAAATGTAGCTAGAGAGATTTCCCCCCACATTTTGAAAGGTTTGACATTGTCTGCCTTAAAACAAATTATTAGATGCACACAAAATTCATTTGAGAAGACTCTGAAGTGACTTCAAAGCAACAAGTGTTCACTTATAACAATAGTGACAAGGATTGATATGTTTCTGACGTTAAGGAGTTTGATGGAATTATAACATGTATACAATTGTTTGATTGAAATATACTATACATGCAAAAGAGTGCACAAATAAACTCTAATTACACAGCATCTTAAATACCCCATATGTACAGAACGCAGGCTAAGAATTATAACATTCACAGCCAAAGGACACCCACCCACCTTCCTAGTTATTAAGCCTGTGGAGCTAATCAGTTCACTTACTTCCGTTACCACATGCTAGTCTTGGCCACAGAAAATGTTGTACACGTTGAATTGGAGGAATCTGAGTTTCGATGTGTGTCCTTGTCTTTGCGTGATTTACCCAGCTGTGGTGCACGGCAGCGGCGCGATGTTCTTTCTCTTTACCCTGCGATGCATGCAGGAGTGTGCCGCAATTTATTACACGTCCTAGATAAACATTTCACCCTTATTTTTGTTAGTAGTTATGAGGAGTGATCAGATGGCAATATATTTCCATGTCTTTATTTTCCTAATACTTTTTTCCTTTTTAATTTTCATTCTGCAGTATCTTAAGATATATATATAGATAGATAGATATCTATACATACATAGATATATATATCTATACATATATAGATTATATATGTAACATTGATATTTTAGCCTTTTTTGTTGTTGTCATAGGCATTCAAGGCCTAAATTTTCCTTAAAATACAAATAACAATTTTGAGAATACTAAATTTTCATTATTGTTTAGTTGAAAATATTTTCTATTTTCCATTGTGGGTTCTTCTTTGTCTCTTAGATTATTTCGACATGAAAGCTTTACTGCAAATGTCAGGAATTTTCATGTTTTTTGTCTTTTAATGACTACTCACTTAACTCCACTGTGGACAGACAATATTCTCTAGTTGATTACCATATTTGCAATTTGCTGAGACTTGTTTTCTTTCCTGTGTCGTGGTCATTACTGTCAATGTTCTAGGACAACTTGGAAACAATGTGTATTTTTTCTTTGATGTAATGCTGCATGAATGTCATCAGGACAACTTTATTAATTGCATCATACAAACCTTTTGATTTTTTTTTACTGAATAGAGTAGCAGTTAAATTATATCTTCTAGTTGAATTACTCTTTAATTCTTATAAAATTTCTTTTCCAGTTATGCCATTAGGTACATGTGATAGTTAACAAGATACACCAGCTTTGTTGTCAGTGCTTAATAATGCGTACTTTTCCATGTGTTACTTTAAACTTTTCAATTTTTTCATGTTTAAGAAGCACATTTTATAAGGAGTACATAGTTGGATTTTTTCTATCCAAAAAAAAAAATCAGTGTTTCTTTTATTAGAATATTAGAAATGTTAGAATATCTTCTAACATAATATTATTACTTTAGATTCATCCTTTTATCTTATTACTTGGTTTCTATTTTGTTTGTGCCCTTCTGTTCTTTTTGTTTCTCTTTCTGTCTTTATTATGGATTAAATAAAATAAATTTTAATGTACCATTTTAGATTATTCCATTGAAGTTTACTTTTTAGTTTAATGTTCCACACATTTTAGCATGTAAGTAGCTAACTAGGAATAGAAAACAATTTCATCACTCCACAAGACCCTGTTATGTCCCCATTTTATAGTAACATCCTCACCCAAACCCCAATCTAAGCAAAACCTCTGATTTGTTAATCAACCCCTTGTTCCTGCCCTCCCCTCCCCTCCCCTCCCCTCCCCTTCCCTTCCCTTCTTTCCTTTTCTTTTTTTGAGAGTGTTGAAAATGTCATATAAATGGAACCATAAACTTGTAAGCTTTTTAGACTGGCTTCCTTCACTGTGTGTAACGTTGCTATGATACATTTGAATTGCAATGTGTATCAATATTTCCTTTCTTTTAGTTTTAGTTGTTGAGTAGTATTCCACTGAATTAATTAATAACATTTATCACATGTTAGAGAACATGTGGGTTGATTCCAGTTTGGGGAGGTTATAAATAGTTGCTTAAATAATTGTGCATCAATTTTTGGTGAAAATAAATGTTTGTATCTGAGGTGAATAACCAGAGGTGGGATTGTTGGGTCATATAGGGTGTGGCACAAATAGTGTCCCTTTTTTATTACAAAATTTTTTATTACAAAATCATAAGCATGTAATTCTGTAACATAACACTATCATACTCAAGCATACCATGTGCCATTTTAGGCAAAATGTTCAAATTACAACTATAAATGATTGCACCTGTATTATTACCCTGCCAACCACACTCAAGCAGGCCTTATTTCTGCCAGACCCTGTAATTTTAATTAAATGTTAAACTTCACAAGAAAGTGTCAGACTTTTTAAAGAATAGTTGCAGCATTTCACATTCATGCCAGAAGTATGTGAAAAATTCAGTTGCTCCATATCCTCAGTATTTTAATTTTAGGTATTCTAAGAGGCATGTAGTAGTTAGTATCTCATTTTGATTTAATTTGCTCATCCCCTATGACGTATGTTGAAAAACTTGTAGATACTTTATCATTTTTTAATTCAATTCTGGTTTACAGCAAAACTGAGAACAAGGTGCAGAGATCCCCCATACACTCCCTGCCCTCACACACACGTTTAGCCTCTCCCGTTATCAACATCCGCCACCGCAGGGGCATCCTTACTAAAACTGATGGACTCACATTCACACGTCTTTACTACCCAAACCCTGCAGTCTACCTGAGAGTTTATTCTTGATAAATGGTTTTGGCCTTTCTAATAAGTGCATAGTGGTTGCTGTAATTTACATTGCCTTGCTGCCATTTGATGTAGAACTTTTCATATGCCTATTCACCATCTTTACCTCTTCGGGAACAACTTTGTATGTGCTTATTTGCTGTCCATACATTCTCTTCAGGGCAGCGTCAGTTTCTTTTGCCCATTTTTTTTTATTTCATTACTTCTTTTCTGACTATTGAGATGAGTCGTCTTTTATACATATTTGGCAGACACCAGTCCATTACATCTTCATCCACAAATATTTTCTCTCACTCTGAGTCTTGTCTTTACATTCTTATAATGGAAAGTATTTCTGAACACTACTTAGCCATTGAAGGGTTTGTTTGTTTGTGGTATTTCTGTTTGTTTTTCTGCTAGATGTCACCATGCCTTCCAGCCTTATACAGCTTAAACATTCTGCAATTGTATTTACGTGAAAACTACTGACTATATAAACCCATTTTCTACTCTTCTACAGTAGATTCTTCATTATCTTGATTTTCTCTCTTTCTCTTTATTATTTTTTCATATATATGTTTGAATATAAACACAAATAATTTTCTAAGAAAAACATGGAATGTAAATTTTTTTTATTAATTTGAAAATAGTTCACTCTATTCCCTCACTGGATTTATAGATAAACCGTATATAGATTTCTGGCTTGAATGTTATTTTTACTTTGGAATTTAGGGAGCCTTTTTGGATTATTTTCTTTTGTCTAGTGTTAAGAAACTTAATCTTTTTCTAAGATTTGAAGTCACACATTAGACCAAAAGGATATCAGTGTCTACCCTATGTTACCAAAATCATAGTAGTGATGATTTTCACAAGAAAAATTCTTTAGAAAATGAACCCTGAGAGTAGGATGTGAATGCAGAGATGTATTGAGGAATGCTGTCTGATCCAACACCTGTTGGGAAAAGAAAGAGAAAAACAGGAAGAAGTTGTTTTTAAGACAGTTGAACTTACATAGTTGTCCTAAGTTGTGGCAATAGTCTTTATAACCTCTCTATTGACTCTGACTGAACGCAAGCTTTCTCCAGGAAGGGGCATCAAGTAGGAATGGTGCATATTTCGGTTATGGCGGCTGTCGTCTGCCAGGGGCCATTGCCAAAGTCTGACGCTACACAAACTGTTAGCTGTCAAAGCTCACAGCCTCGGGGGAATGCACAGCTCAATCCTGACGGGAGGGTTAATCGGAGCACTGCTCCGTCCCACCTATGCATCTCCTTTGAAGTCAACTGTCGTCCAGAATGCTGGGACTTGGGCCATTTTACTTCTGAAACTTATGCTTTCACCGGAAGAAGGTGTTCTTAAATTTTTTATCTAACCATTTCCTGTACTCTAAAATTCATTTCTTGATATTTTAAATTTTCTGAATGAACCCTTTGATTTTCTGCTTTTTTCCTATATTTTTTTCATTTTTTGACACTTTGTTCTACTTTCTAGAATTTTCTTAGCTTTATTCCCTGCCTCCATTTTTATCTTATTTGAATTTTGCAAGGAGATTTTTCATGTTTTTTAAATAATTAAAATGCATTTATGTTCACATTTTGTGTATGCACCTTCTTTCATATCTATGGTTTACTCATAAAACTTTGAAAGAGCAATCAGGGGAAAATTGGGACAACTGTAATTGAACAACAATTTTTAAAGAGAACATTTTTGCCTGCCTCCTGAATCATCTATGTTTCTGCTAGATTTTTTTTTAATTTATTTTGTTTTCCTTTTCAGGTGTTAGTCTGTAACGTAATGCTGCTGATCCAATGCTGCCGGTACACATTAAAGAAAATTCATTAAGAGGAAATTGAAAAATGTATGTGTAATATTGGGAATTATAGAGTGACTGGTCTTTGGAAAGTGACTGGGTAGCAAGATGTTTTATGGAAAAGGAACTTAAGCCAATAGCTGTAGGTCATTTTTCAGGAATAACTCAGATTCTGCCTGTGTGAGGAGGGACTCCAATTTATTCTGAAATGTGTGTTTATACACAGGTGTGTGTGTACAAGCACTGGTGTAAACTTCGCTATCAGGATTCCAGATTGAAGAGGAACTGAGAGCGATGTGTGGGGTTTCTATGAAGCAATATGCAGATTCCCTTACTCTCCACTGCACTATAAACTGGAGAGTTTAAATTCTCTTTTCCTTCCAGGACGAGGAGGATGCAAATGCAAAACTGAGGACCCCAGTCACTCATCCGGCTTTAAGCATATTTCTGTCAACTCCATTATTTACCCTCTGACTTACAGTCCCTTGGACCTCCTGGTGATGAGCCTTCTCAGGGTCTGGATTTTGTGGTTTGCCTAATTTTACTTATTTCCATCTTCCAAAAAATAGTCAGTTTCATGAATTCATTACTATCTTATGCCTCATGGTGTCTGACCTTGTACATTAATATTTTTTTGTATTTTATTATACTCAGTAGAGTTTCTGAGTGTGTGAAAATGCACATATGGATGCAGTATTTAATATGAATTTTTATCAATATTTACAGAGCTTTACTGGTGATTTTTTTGCATTTCTAATTATCAGTGTTTCCTTTAAATTTCACAGACAAACATGGCTAATGTGTTGGCAAAGACACAACTGCACAGCAGTGCTAGATTTTCCTGTATGCGAGAAAGTAAGTGCAATCAGGTTATCAGGATGCAGAAAAAGTAAATTCTAAAGAATTATTTATGGAAGCCTAAAAATAATTTGAAAGTGTTATCGGACTGCTATGGTTTTCTATGTGAAACTGGAATTTTATTTTTAATACATTGATATTGCAGTTTATTAGGAGAAAACCTGATAGGAAATTATAACAGAAATACTCTTCTGAATGGCTTTATAAATGGAATTTATTCAGCAGAGCCAATTTCTATTTAAAGACTTCCATTTAATACTCCATTATAAGTGTGCATTTGTTGAAGTTCTGAATTGAAATAACAAGTGTGTATATATATAATGTTATGTATATTATGCATATATAATGTATATTTATATATAAATTTATGAACGTGCATTTAGGCCATTTGAAAATTCAATAATGTGATTCTTGAGAGCTAAAATCATGCTATAAGACTGTTGATACTATTTAAACACTATCAAAGGTGATTGAATTTAGTAAGAAAAAACATTTTCTGATCCTAACCAAGTATCTCAGTTGGTTAGAGCATGGTCCCGATTACACTGAGGTTGTAGGTTGGATCCTCATTTTCAGTCAGGGCACACACAAGAATCAACCACTGAGTGCATAAATAAGTGGAAAAAGAAATCAGTCTCTCTCTCAAATAAATACAAAAATAAAATCACATGAGTATATCTACCTATCTTTGTAGCTGATTAAAAAACAATATTTTCTCCACAACTAAAAAATGCATAAAATGACTTAAAATATATATTTTTACTTATGTGTGCTTTTCACTTTATTCATTCCATAAAAAAAGCATAAAAATTACATGAAACATATTTAATGTATTTGATAAAGTACAATAAATTTTTAGAAATGTAGGGGACAAATAATTTATTATACTGTGGCTAATGATAGAATGATGGAATATCTGCAATTTTGTGTCCTTGAAATGGTCTTACTCTTTACACACTAGTATATTTCACCTGAAAATAACTTTTAAGTTTTGTCACGTATCTTCTGTCATGACTTATGTAAATTTAGTCAAAGAATCTCAATGACCCATTTGTAGAGTAATTTGAATACTTTAATGTCCTAGTTTTATAGACAAAGATACATTTTCGATACAGTAATATCATGTGCATCTATTTTCATTGTAAGTATTCAGATAAACCAATAGTGAGATGAAAAAAACTTTTACTTGTAACCTGCCTAGGTTCCACTGGGCACATTAAGAAAAAAAAACTAGGGCTCTGGCCCAGTGGCTCTGTTGGGTGGACCACCATCCTTTACACCAAAAGTTTCAGGGCTCAATCACCAGTCTGCATTTGGGGAACCTACAAGAGGCAAGTGATCTATGTTTCTTTCTTTCTCTCTCTCTCTCCCTCCCTCTCTCTTTCCCCCTTCCACTCTGTCTCAAATCAATAAACATATCCTCAGTTGAGGATACACACACACACACACACACACACCTTTTATGTGCATAAATACAATAAATAATACATTAATAACAAAAATAATTGTATAATAGATTAATCCTGGAAGGATTATATTTATTGGTATAAGTGTAAGCTGCAAGTTGCTGGAAGAGGCAAAGAAGCCAATACAATTTTAGTCAATATTAGAAGGTTGCAGAGGCAAACAATCAGAATTGGGGTTACTCAAAGAAGACAGGGTTCTTCAGAGTTTTCAGATCATCCATGGCATGCAGGCAAATACAATAGGGCAGCTGACAGCGACTGGGAGAACTGTGGGAGGTCCCAAGGTGCCTACTCTGAAGGAGGCTGAGGCATCATTGTCCTATGTACAATGTTTCTTGTATCTGTATCTTCTTCAATAAATGTCTCTGTTTTTCATATTACAAGGCTGGACCCTTTCTGGAGGTGTATGCACACATACACACACATATGTAATGTATAAACTAGTTCCAATTTAATCTAGCGAATACTTTTATTTTATATAACATTTATACAAATCAAAATGCAAAATTATTTTCAAATTCTGGGACCAGTATTCACTAAAATGCATCTACCTACCTATTTAGCTCTCAAACTATTGCCAAAATCTACCTGATGGGAAACCTAGTGTCTAGGCAAAACGTTACCAGAAATTAATAATCACTTTGTCTTTATTAGATTGGGTAGATAGTGCACACCCATACACACAAATTGTCATAGAGATATTAAACTTGTGGGTAGTTTACAGGGTCTTAGACAAATAGATAAATGCTTTTGTCTTTTTCGAGAGCATCGTGTCTGTCGTGGTTATTCAGCAAATGTGATTATTATATGGCCTTTAAAGTGTATTGCATTTGGAAATCTCTCTAGATCCACAGCTAAGAAATTAGAAAGCATCCCCTAGTTAGTATTCAGTTTTCCTATATAGCAAGAGAAGAAAGCATCAGTCTCACAAAATGGGACAAATTTGTGTTGCCCTACCTCAAAGCCATCTAGAATCAGCAGGAGAAGGCCGGGTTGAAAGGTGACCGCATCCATCACACATAGATTCCCTAACATCCTCTTTTCTGACTTCAGAATGAAAACTTATCACAGTGTATTATAAAGCAGTTTGTATTCTTCTTTTCCTTTCTTTTTATTTTTCCCCCCTAAGAGTCACTGCTGCTTCCACCAATTAATGGAGAAAACAGGTTCTTGTCCGGCCGGCTAAGGACAGAGAATCACGGCAGTTATTGACCACAGTGCCCTAAGAGATGACAACCGAATCTGGGTTATTAGAGAAAATTAGAGGTGGGGAGCATCCTGAAACACTCCCTGCTGAACTTTTGACTTCTGAAGTTACAGTGCTTCATCCCTGTTTAATGGGCTTGAAGTTTGAATCCAGCAGAGATGTAGCAGCAGCCTGTGGTCAGTTGAATGGACTCATGCTGGGCACTTTGTGCCAGAAATCTTTTCATTTCTCTGTAGTATTCTTTCTCTACATAATGGTAAACAGTCAAAACCATAGAAATCAGTTCTCATTTAAGAACATTAATACAAAAAATGGGCATTTATATAGGTTTGTTCATTTTATTTGATTTTTATATAATTCAAAAGAAAGAGCTCTTTGTTTTGTTTAAGTTGAATGTCAGACTAAGAAGCTTGTGAGCTAAACAATCAGATTATATTTTCTATTTTGTGTGGAGTTATTGTGCACTTTATTTAAAATCTTTTGTTCGTGGAATCTCCAGCTGTGACTGTAAAGATTTATGAGAGATATTCAGACAAACCTGTGCTTTTGCTGGCTGTTCTGAATTATGATGTATTATCATTTTGTGGAGAAATAGGATGAGAAGAACGTGTAAGAGGACTGAAATCAAGCCATTCCTCTATTACCTATTTAGGACTTTTCTGCTAAGTAGCATTTACTTACCGTATTTTTCGGACTATAAGACACTCCCCCCCAAATTTGGGAGGAATAATGGTTGTTAATGCTGCCATTGAGTTCTGTTTACATTTACACTGGTGAAATATTATGTTATTTATGTTGTTAAATGTTTTACCATAATTTTTGCTTCAACATTTTTTTCCCTATTTTCCTCCTCTAAAACCTAGGTGCATCTTATGGTCTGAAAAATATGGTATTTGGACTTTGTTGTATTAAACCCAAAATTATGCATGATATTTATAAATTCATTTTTTTAGTCTGTTAAAATATATCAGTGGAATAAATATTGATAAGATAGTAGTACATTATGGTTCTATTAATGTGCTTTAATTTGTTCATCTGCATAATTAAAAAAAGAAACTAATAAGAGTAAAACTCTTTAATATTTTTACATTCCCAAATGTGAATTTCTTCTGATTTTTACATGGTACGGGCATTCCCAGATCATTTCCTCTTTGTATGAACTTATGCCCTTATACCTCTACCAAGCATGCATGCATTGATTCATCTGGCAAATAGTCTTTGACTATCTGTCTGCTTCGTGGCATACGCTGTAGTCTTCATGCTTTAAGATTGAGATCTAATGTCACCATCACAAATCATATTGTGTCAATCAATTGCATGCAATTTGTATATATTTATAAAAACACATTCTTTGTTTCAGTTCATTGGCTCTCAGAAAGTTGACTTATGCTATTTTGAGCTGGTAGAATTTATTGGCATTTTTATAGTCATATAAAATTAAGATAATTAGTCATATACAAAGTGAGGCAAAAGTAGGTTTGCAGTTGTGAGTATGTGAAACACAGGATTTATTCTTGCATTACTATTTGTTTATTATTGTATTATTTTCCTGTGAACCACTGTAAATATACTTTGGCCCACCCTATATAATCCATGTCTACTTGAATAGGAAAATATACATATTCTACATATACATATCCTGATAGAGAGAATCAAGTTTCAAGTATAAGTTGTTTTACCTTTTCTGTCTCATCAATCCTGCTACCATCCATTGGTTAAAAATTAGTCACTAAGGCCAGCTAACATTCAAGGGAAAGTCATTCGACCCCAATCTAGAAGAAAGGAGTACCAAGTGATTTACTGAATTTTTTTAAAGAATCACAGTTGGCTTTCTGACTACAAATTGCTTATTACAACATTAATTCCTGGTTGGAGCTTCAAGATCTTGTCATTAATTCAATTCAGATACAGATGAGGATTTTGGGGTACAATTTTCATAGTAGTGCTACTTCTTGAATGGCATTATTCTTAATGAGATGTCCTGTCAAAGTTCTTACCTCTGTCGGTGTCAACACCTAACAGTAGGAGTAACACAAAGTATGGACTGTAGACACCATTCCACAGGAGATGGGGGAAGAGGTACAGTGCACTCACTGGTCAGGAGTAATTCTGAAATCCAGCCTGGTGTATGTTGGCAGTTCCTTTATTTAATGCTCAAACCAACTGCCTGGGAATGTTCTTTATGAACCTTGGCCCCACTTCATGGGCTTTTGTTGCTACCCTTTGAATTAGAATTTCTTTAATTTCAAATTTAGATTAGGTTTGCAGATGGTTTTTCTCAGCTTGCTTCCCGCCCATAGTCATTTGGAGGTCCAAAATATATTTTTATTTTTCATTGCCTCTCTCCTTTCAATGCAAGTAGCAGTGTTCACACTAATACAACTAATACAATTTTTTAAGCACTCTGTGGGTTTTCTATAAGTCATGAATGAATTGAATGAGTTACAACTCATGCAACTCATTCAATTATGAGATTCATAGAGAAATTACGAATTAACAGAGATGTGTACAATAAACTCTTACTATATTATTAGGTTCTTTGTCTTTTGAATAGTTTATGGGACAGCATCAAATTTTCTGCAGACTTAATCAAGGATTTTAGAGTCACACCCTCAATGTCTTTGTTCTCTGTACTCCTGACAGCAAGCTGAATGTGATTTTTGCCCAGAAACCACTTTTTAATTCAGGAATCACTTAGAGATTCTGAATAAATCTGGATAGATTAGGGAAGAGAAACATTTTTACTTTTTAGCCCATTCAAATCTTGGTATTGTTATGTATAACTATGTAAATTTTAGCTTCTAGTTATTTTACTCCAATATAATCTTGCCAGAGTTAATAGATACAATATCTCATATCATCTCTCTGAAGATACTACATTATTTATTATATCAAATAACAATTTTGCAATGCACGCATCTATACAAACATGTACATGTACATAATTTGCTTTGTTTGTTTTTCTTTCTTGACCCAGGTTATTTTCTTTTGTTTATTTAGTGTTCTGATATATTTTTAAATTACTGGTTGTCAGTTTAAGTGAAAAAAAACTACTGTTCTCGTGGGAGAGAAAGATGCTTTAAAGTACCCGATCTACAATGAGAATTATAGGGAAATGAAGCAGGTATGCTTTGTGTTAGTTTGTAGAAGGAGCTATCGGAAGAGATGACTCTTTGCCCATGATGGTAGTCAAATCTTCATTAAGACTCTCTCCTCATTCTCCCTTGGAATTGAAAATTTACTCTACAGCATCCTGGACAATCAAATGCTTATTTACCAAAGCATTCTCCAAATATTAGTCCAACTTTAAACATACAAGCCAAACAATTTGCAAATAAGGAATCGACTCACAAGAATACCCCCTTCCCTTTTTAAAAAAAGCTAATTAATCATGTAATTACTCTTAGCCATGTTTATTCATAGACCTGCCTGTTCCTAATTGGGTCCCTCACTCACAGCTTTCGTGCAAGTTGTTGTCATTATTGTCTTATGTTAGTTCTGTCTTATGTCCGAATTGATTGTGAGCTATAAAGGTCTTCCCAAAATTTGCTTTAAATCCAATATGTGTGTGTGGGAGAGATAGTTGCGGTTCTCCATAAAACAAATACCAAGGCTGACTCAGAATTATAAAGCCTCTATTGGGCACTCCTGTGAAGTGTAAATTAGACATAAGCAAGGGGAGCCTCTGAATGCAATTCAGGCATGGCTTCATAGAAGGGAAACTGGGAAGAAAGTGGGAGAGGTAATGGAAAGCTCAAACTGCAGCTCTAAGAGTTTAGCCAGGCTGATGGCAAAGTCCAAGACAAAGATAGCCTGTTAGAGGAGTCCTACGTTAGACGGGAAGGGCTCATATCTGGAGCGTCTCCTATTCTCAGTTATTCGCCTGGAGCATCCCAGGGGTTGCATGGCCTTGGCTTGAGTGTGGCAATGAATCCCAAAGCCATAGCAGCTGGACCGGCACCACATAATTCTGCTCCATGTAGTAGCTTCTCTCTTAAAGGAAGATCAGAGTGATGTACTCCCAGATCTTTGCCACAGTACATTTCAGAAATTCTTCAAATGTTATAGACCGTTGATATGGTTTTCAATAAGAGCTAAGTGTCCAATACTCTACAACTTTCTTCTACTGACTATTTTAAAGAAAGCAGTGTAAACACTTAACATGTATCCACTGTATTAAATATAAATATTTGTGATGGAGATATGTAAATTGAATTAATTTGGTATAAATTTCCATAAAACATATTATATAACTAGCCTTTGGAATTCTAACCTAATTAATGCCAGAAGTTTCACTGTCCCTATTAAGATTTGTGTGGAATCTAAAAGGTATTGAGAATAGAGAAAATCTTTTAAAATATGTTTCCAACAGAAGAAAGATGAAACATTTGAAGTTAGTGGTAAAGTACTAATTTTTTGATCACAATGATAATTCAAATGAATACTAATAAAAGTCATAGTTCTATCTCCATTTTAATTTGAACACTAAACAACATTTCTAATCTATAGTTTTCCTCATTGGCTACTTACTTGCAAAATATAAAATGACCTTCTCTTAACCAGTATGTGCCAATTTCTAAAACATAGATAAAGATGCTTAGTTTTTTTTTAAAGATTTTATTTATTTATTTTTAGAGAGGGGGATGAGAAGGAGAGAGGGGGAGAAACATCAATGTGTGGTTGCCTCTCATGCGCCCCCTACTGGGGACCTGGCCCACAACCCAGGTATTTGCCCTGACTGAGAATCAAATCAGCAACTTAGTTTTGAAATTAAGGTGTAGAGTCATTTCCTATTATTCTTCAGTCAACATTTTATTCCCTTTTGTTGATTTTTTTTAACTTGTGGCAATTTAAGCTTAGTTACTGACAGAAAGCAAAAGGTAGTACTTTTTTTTGGTGTTTTTATATCACTTAGATTTAACTGTTGAGATTGCACATTGCCCTTCCTCCAGCCAGTGTTCTACTTAGTGTTTGAATTGTTTGACCTAGATATAAAATTCACATTTATACTTTAAAATTACCGCTACCTGTTCAAATTAATGTGAAGCCTGTCTAGCTTCATTTCTTTCTGCATGTGTAGTACAGCTCTGCAGGGTGAAAAAAAGGTCAAAAATAAATTCATATTACTCTCAACTACTATTTAATGTAAGTAATAAGCATTTCCAAATCAATATACTCTAAATGATCACAACATAGTATGTTTCAGTAATTTGATGTTCAATGGATTCTTTAATTATATGAAAAATGTACTGAATATTTATTGTTGTACAATATATCAATGCCCAATCTCTCTCTAGAGAAACAAATTCAGTGTTGATGAGTGAAGAAATCAAAATAAAATACAGTTTTATTTGACTGTTCAGTGGGTTGGAATTGATGGCCTGAATCCTGTACCTGTGTTTGCCACCCAATTAACTCCTGACCCAAGGATGTATGCTCAATGTTTCTGTCTTTTTCTTCTTCTGTGTAATGGGATTAAATGTAGAAATGTTTATATTTAAGATTTACCATGCTTAGTTGCTTTATTACATTCCTCTGAATTATCCAGTGTATTATTTTTCATTTAATTAGGATTATTAAGCATATTCTTAACTAAAAAAAACTAAAAGACATATATCTGGTTAAAAGCTAAAGTTATTTTTATTTTGATTTGTAACGAATTGAGGTGGCCAAACCATAAACCTATTTGTCTTATTTATATTAAAAATGAATAAAAAGAATTAAGTTACTTCTGAGTATATATTTGACAGTTGAAACAATTTGAAGGGTTTAAGTAAGTACATTTCTTTGCATTATTGTGGAAAAGGCAGAGTGCATGTCTTTATTTAATTTTTTTTATGAGAGCCCTCTTCACAGTCAACTACAATTTAAAACACCTTAAATGACTTAATACCAAGGTCTCGTCATTTTTGACCAGGTGTTTGTCATTTTGTTTCTGTTTAAAAATATCTCAACATATTTGGAATCATTTGTATAGCAAAGAATATAGCACATCGTTAGCCATGGATAAGTCTAGTTATATGACATTAATAAATTTAAAAAAAATATCAATTCAACAAGGACATTAACAATTCTGAAAATGTGTGGACTCAAAACATAACTTGAAATTACCTAAAGCAAATTTTAACAGAATTAAGGAATAATAAATCCATAATCATAGTTCAATACTTTTATATATTTCTATTATAGGTCACGGAAAAATGAGAAAAAAACTAGTCAGCATATAAAAAATCTTAAAACAATTAAATTTTCTGATGACGAGCTAAAATTTTAAATCAAAATGCTCATGAAAATTAAAGTCACAAATGTCACTATTGTAGCAGGTACTGTAATGCTTTCTTCGGATGCCCTACAAGCTGACAAACCCTTCTCTTGGTTTCTAGAGACAGCCAGAAGCCAATGACAGATACAAAGGTCTGTCCATTTTCCATTTATTTTGGTCAACTCTGAAGAAGCTTAGAAGTTTTGCAGCTTCACAGAGCATTGCACTCTGTGACATCTCTTTCTAGCCACCTTGCATGCCTTGCATGCCTAACTTCCTTTTAAGTATATCTGCTAAGAGAGCTCTTCAATAAAGTACCAGCATGGTGTTCTCCATAACAGAGTTTGTTACCAGGAAAATGATTTTAAAACCAATGATACCAAATGTGGAGTCATCCTGGAAGGCAAATTTTACAATGGGATCTTAGGGATGTATCTCTTGGCTGGATCTTTTCAATCACTGAAGGTGACTGGAGTATGTGTAGGGGTTCCTGCCATGATGCATCAGGGCAACTGCTAACATTTTCTCCAGAGGAAGGTCAAGTACTGCCTGGTGAAACATCTTGAAGAATGGATTATATGGAGGAATGTAATTATGACTATATAACTTGGTGCCAGTTCTTAAGCGTTGTGGATTTGTTGGAAAGGGGGAATGATATGTTCAAGTCATCGATTTAAGGACAAAATTGTAAAAGACAGAAAGTATCCCTGATAGGATTCCCTAACTTTCATCATGCAGAAGATGGACATAAGGGGGTTCCCATCTTCAAATAATAAGTTTGAACGTGCAAAACAGCTCAGGTCTGGAAATCAATTAAGGAGTTATGACTTTTAAAATGAATACCCTAATTGTTCTGTGTGATTTTTATTGCATAAATCAAATAATACCATTGGTGACTACTTATTTATGTACCTGGGAGAAGACCATCTTTTATTAAGTATCTCCACAAATATTTTTGGTTTGGGATTCTAACTGCCACTTAGATTTTGCCATTGATTACAAGAATTTGGCCACCTTGCTTTTGAGAGTTAAATCTCACTGCTCAGTCTTTATCGCAGGATTCTATTTTTACACTTAGATTCAGAAGCCCAACATCTGCAGTAGCATTCCGTAACATTAACACTGAACTATAGAGAACAACCATACCTTAATTTATTAATAAAACCATTGCCTGCACCTCAGTGCATTCCTTATTACTTTAATAAATGGGGTGTACCCTTGACTCATCAATGGAAAGCCAAAGGCTATTGGAGTTTTCAAACATTTGATAGAATAGCCACTAGCATACCCATTTTATTTATTTATTCACTTATTTGCTTTTAGATCCCTCTTTCCCTGTGCACTGGATAAGTCTAGCCTTTCTACTCCTTTTAATGTGGTCCATCATTTTCCCCTCAAGTTTCTGATGACTATCTCAGCAATATATTTGATCTCCTAAGGCCATTTCCAGGGTGCTAAATTTTAATCACGAAGAGGGGCTTTCCCATTGTTAAAATCTCTCACCCAAATTTATACTCTTTATTTCTTGATTCATCACCCTCAGGAACAGCCCCTTCCTTAGTTTCTCAGATACCACTGATAGATTTAACATCTCTTCTAGCCTATAATTTCTTTTCTCATCCCAGCTGAACTGCATTAAGATTTGACTCTTTTCATTGACCTGTTTGCCAGGAAAGGAGGTGGAGGAAATTGCCTTGTGAGGAGCTTGCCTTATTTTAGGTATATTTCAGTATGATGAGCCACTGCATTCTATCAGTACAGTATTCTGAGACTGAATATCTCATCTGTCTTTACCAGATTTCAGACCTTGGCTGAAGGTACCTGGCAGGGGTAAGAATTTAAGACTTCACTTGAATCTTTCCTACTCAAAACTTTAAGTCCTAAGCCTAGGCATAGGAAGCGATGGGGTAAAAGTACGAGTAAGATTAGTCACCATCCTTCTGTTGATTCATTGGAGAATTGTGCTTCCCATTCCCTATAGATTGAATGTTGATGTTCTTTCTCCCCCATATCTATATGTTGAAATTTCACCCTGTTAGGAGGTGGGGGCTTTGGCAGATGAGAAAGCTCACTTGCCTCTTCCATCTTATAAGGTTACAGTGAATCAATGAGGAAGCAGGCTCTTACCAGAGGTAAAATCTGCTAGTTCTATGGTCTTGGAATTCCCAGTTCCCAAACTGTGAGAAATATCAATACATTTCTATTGTTTATAAGCCACCAAGTTTATGGTATTTTTGTTATTACAGCCCAAACATACTAAGATATTTTTCTGAAACTGGGCAATATAGTTCTAGAGATCTTGCTTCCCAGCGGGAGAATGTTCTCACTGGAAAGCATACTAAGTGTACCACCTAACTGTAAGCTAATAGCTGCTTCCTGGTCACTGCTGTCTCCTGCTGCCTGGAGACCAGTAGGTCTCCTGTTTTGTAATTCTTCCTCTCTTATTTGCTTCTTTATTGTTTTTTGTATTTGCTTTGTGGATCTTTATTCACTGTCTTCATGTTAAAGTTTATTCGTCAACCTTTCTGGTATTGTGGCCATTGTACTTGAAGTTGTAAATATCTTTCTAGCATGTAAGTGTATCTTCTGGACATGGGTTTAGATGTGCCCCACAAATGCTGCCATGTGGATGCACATCCAGTGGATGTGGATATTTCCTCCAGTAATTTTGTGGCTTATTTTGAGGCTGTAAAACCAGGAACGTCTGTGTTTATGATGAGCCTAGCTTCCCATTATGGTATTTCTTGTATGTGTAGATAACATTCTGCTTTGTTTCTTTGGTATTTTCTGGCTCAAATGATTTGTTTGGTTTTTGTTGGTGTTATTATTGTTAGACAACATTTCCACTGCAGCTCTTTGTTCTGCATTTGCCTGGCATATCTTCCCAAACCTTTGATTTCCAACATTTTACTTCCTTTGTGTTTTAGATGTGCTTCTTGAAGGACTCATCCAGTTGATACTGCTCATGTGTGGTTTAATTAAATCTGACAGCTCCTGCCTTTCCAATGTGTATTAACCATACACACATCAGCTGGGTTAGTCTTCCTTAGAATTGCAATTCTCAGTTGTTAAGGATATGTCCCCCATCCTTTATTTTTATGTTATTAAGTTATTTGATCTCTTTTCCTTCCCATTCTCTTGCATCATCTGACTAGATGACTTTTTTCTTCTTAAGAATGTTTTCAATGTGTATTTTTGTGGTGCAATATTTCTTAGGCATTATCTGTTTCATTATATTACACTCTTCTTTTTAAATGAGTTTGTCTAGATATAAAATTTAGGTTCACATGCTGGTACCTTTAATATGGAAAACAATTATTGTTCTATTAACTTATTTCTTCCAGTATCATTGTTGAGATTTACAATCATTTGCATATGGACAATTCTTTTTCTATGGAAGCACATGAAATTTTGTGACACATTGCCACATGACAACTTCTCAACAAATATCTTATCAGTAGTACTATTACCCAGTTTCTAAACACTTATATGAACTATCTTGTCCATATTTACATTTACTGTTTTAAAGAAATAGAGGCAGTGCTGTATATTTAAAATGCAAATTGAACCTAATTAAAATCATTCAACTTGTTTCTTAATCTCATCTTCATCTACTTAATACATGATTTGGGCAGGTCTTAATCTTTTTGAACCTCACTTTCTACACTTTTAATTTAAGAGAAATATTGCTTTGAATCACTCCCCATGTTTAATGAGATAATTGAAATTTGGAATAAGTTCTATAATTAGGATTATGATAAGGATGAGTAGAAAGATCATTTTCTGAAACTGTAAAATTTCACATACTTAGAAAGAAATTATATTTTTTATATTCATAGATGTACATTATTGGCTGCCTCATATGAGCATTTTGGATTTTCTTTTTAACAGTACCTAGAGAATTTTTTTAATGTGCAATATTTTGTATGACAGAATTATAAGTCGCACAGTGAAATAAACACTGACCGCTAATATACAGTTTACTTGAGCATTTTCTACAACAAATTGCCAGTGTATTCTGGTGCTGTTCTGATTCTAACTACCTCATTTTACTAGGATCTAGTGATTGAGATACACTGAATATCTTTGCTCTGGGTCAGTAACAGATCCACCTCACGAAGATCTATAATTTATCATTTTCACTATTTATCAATAGACTTCTCCAGTCCACTTATTGAGCTGGCTCATAAAGTTGACATGTCACAATTTTTTTTCTAACAGATCCCAGATTTTAGTAGGAAATGTGAATAATTACAATGCACCAAGTATTTTAGGTACCATGGGCTCACTGTTTTTGAGATCCATCTCTGAAAATACATTTCTCATTCTTTATTCATCTGAAGAATAGTAAATTATTTAAACATATCTTGGATTTATTACATGCCCTATTAATAATTATCTAATTTCTTATTGTTTTCTTCTAGAAGCTTTATAGTTTTAGGTTTTACATTTTGATCTAGCCAGAGAACAGCTGAGCCTTTCCTGCGTCCTGTTACTATGCATAAAGTAAGTGTAGGTTTACATGGTTTGTAAAAAAATCTTAGTTTATACATGCAATCTTGACATAACAGTTAACATTCCCCTCCTCTATTTGAAACAATAAAATATACCATTACCCAAATAATGAAACATCAGGATTTTTCTTAACCAAAGTGTAACAGTTCAGCCAGACTAATAGTAGTAGAAAACTTATTCTTTTGTTTGTTTTGTTTTTCCTTTGATAGAGCAATCAATCTCACATTGAGTTTCACTTATATGGAGACATTTTCTTTGTCAAATATCTTGAAAACAGATTGATACACTTGCAACTATTATTTCTACTTTATATAACCCTTAGGGCATACCAATGGACACAGGGCTGTAATACTTCCTGAGGGGTAAGCAGGTTTAAGTAGCATCAGTTTTTCTATGACAGAAAAAGTGCATCTAAGTTTGGTGAAATGAGGACCAGTGTTTGTTGGCACAGTCATTTTAACATATTAGAAAATTGATAATAAATAGGCATGATAATGAAAAATATATATACTACACTCAGTCCTTTCAAAATAAGTTATATTTTACTCACATTGTACAAGTTGGTCAGTGAAACTTTATGTCAGTAAGAGAACAAGCACAATGGGAATAAGGAGACTTGGGGACGCCCTGTAAGCTGGTAGCCAAAGGGCACATTTATTTTGGAGACTTTGTATAAGTCATAGCATGAAATTTCCTGGAGAAAGCAAGGCAGAACTCAGGACAGTCTCGAACAGGTTGGAAAGAGCCAAGAGGAGCAATAGGTTATGGCTTTTACTGTGATTAGTTAGTAGGGCCATGGTGACAGTTCTCCCATGGCCTGGTGGGGTGGTTTGCATTCCTGTGTTACAGGAGAGAGGACCTGGCTTGCCCATGTTGGCACAACAGGGAAAAGTAATAGGAGTAATAGAATGGCAGCTTAAAGCTGCCAGCAGTCAGACATCAAAAAGAAGCCACAGCCCTTTTCCCACTTTCAATTAGCAGTATTCACATATGTGCATATGTTAATGCAAGTATTTGGAAGATAGTTATTACTTAATACTATATTTTTTACCACTTGTATTTCTTACCCTACAAATCTTTATTTTTACTTTGTTTCAATGATGGCATTTTTAAACTCAGAAAATCACACTTGGGTCCATTTAGAGCAGAACAAATGCATTTGGAGTATTCACAAAGAGAATTAAATTAAAAGCTTAACCTTAAAGAGAATAAATCTGGCAGTGTATAAGATAGAGTAGAATTGGCTACACTGACAAGTAGACCTAAATAGTATAAACATTAAACACAGCCAAGGGCATTTCTGCCCCATTGACAGAAAATCACATTATAGGGCAGGTGATTCATCTTCTCCACGGGGTGGGAGTCGGGGACAGCGGTCCAGGTACGGAGCATCTTTTCATCTCATGGCTCAATCACTGTGACCTTGTCCTCAGATTTCTCTGCTCAGAGAAAGGAGAGAATGTGTAGAAGGCACCTCTCTTTCAACACAGTGACCTGGGCATTTCATACAACACATGTTACAGAGTTTGGCCATGACTTTGGAGCCTGGTGAAACACAGCTGTAAATGAGACAGTATTAAGAAAAAAAGCAGCATCTAGATTATGTTGAGTAGATATCAGTATCCACTATTCACTGCTAATCCACGAGTATGTGGGGCTTAATGTCTATCCCCAAAGTGGAGTCCAGAGTAGCAGCAGGACTAAATTACAGGGTCCTTAAATTTGTAATGAAGATGTTGGAAATGTAAAAGTCCTTTTCAAGCAGGGTTACCACAGAAATTACACCAAACAGGGACCAGAAGTAAAACATCTCAATAAAGACAACTAAGTATAACTTAGCATTTAGGGGATTGAATTTTACTTTTATTTTACTAATACTTACATATCGTATTTTATATAATGAATATGTGAAAGAGATTAGTCTCATAAATAATTAATATGTTTTAAATATGAGGTGTTGCTCTAGCTTGTGTGGCACAGTGTATTGGAGCATCGTCCCATGAACCCAAAAGTCCCAGTTTTTTTGTTTGTTTGTTTTTTAAAGATTTTATTTATTTATTTTTAGAGAGGGAAGGGAGGGAGAGAGAGAAAGAGAGAGAAACATCAATGTGCGGTTGCTGGGGGCTGTGGCCTGCAACCTAGGCATGTGCCCTGACTGGGAATCGAACCTGCGATGCTTTGGTTCGCAGCCCATGCTCAATCCACTGAGCTATGCCAGCCAGGGCTCTGAAAGTCCCAGGTTTGATTCCTGGTCGGGGTGCATGTCCGGGCTGCAGGTTGGGCCCCCTGGAGGCACGTCAGAGAGACAACCAGCGGATGTTTCTTCCTCACAGCTACATTCCCCTCTCTCTTGTTCTCCTTCCTCTCTGCCCTCTCTAAAATCCTCAGAGAATGCCCTCAACTGAGGATAAAAATAAATGTATTAATTAAGTAAATGCATAAATAATTTAAAATAAAAGTTGTTTCTCCCTATTTTTAAATTATTTTTCTCTTGTTATTTTATTTCTATTGGAAAGTGATGTGGTGAAAATAAATGAACTATCTAATGAGTAGTAAAAATTTACCGAGAAAAATATACTTCTAAATCCATTATTACATACTAATAAGCCAATTGTTATGTGGAGTATAATCCACACGTTAAATGATTACACCAGGCACTGCAAATCTACTTTCTCCTGCTTGTGAATTAAACTGCCATTTGTTTTATCTGTTTGCATTAGTCATTTTGACTCAATGCATGGTAAAATCCAGAATAACTAGAGATAAGCCAGAAAGTATGATGGGAAAGTGTGATAAATCATCATATTAATTTGTATTAGTCCATCTGAATGGCAATTGTATTGATTTGTGTATTCTTTTTAAGGTGTTGAAATCATAGTACAATCTCCTCAATAGATTAAGTTGTTGGTGAGAAATCACTTAAAACTAAATATTTACACAATTTCCAAATGAATTACCACTTCAAAAATGTAATAATCTAATAATATCCATTGCTGTAAAAAGATTATTAACACAAAAGTACTAAACAAAAATATCAGCTAATACTCTAGTTTACTGAAATAACTGATAATTTTTAAACAAGGTTGTTTTGTTTTTTGCATCGTGGCACAATCAATTACACATCTAAAGAATTTATCTTGCAGCTAAGAGTATGGAACAAATGGTCTGCTGTCACAGCCTTAGGATTAAAGCAATGCAGTCTATAAATCAGCATTAACTAAAGCCCTATAATAATTTTATTTCCTAGTATCCACCAACCAGTTTTGTTTCCTGGTAGAGATAGGGTGAGTCAATAAAAATCTGTCCTATATGTATCTAGAGAATTAGAAGACCCAGTGTTTAGCTGGGAACTTGGCAATGCACAATAATTACCTCATTCTGCAGACACTTTAGAAGTTTAGCGGGACACTAGCCGTTGAGGTAGAAAGGAGAGTGGTGAAAGCAACTTGCACTAGTTGCAACTAAAAGGAAAGTGTGTGACTCTCTTGTCCTACTTCCTGTTTGACAGGTGGGCTAGGGAATCTCAAGTTGGAGCAGTCTGCTTAGACCCTCAAGTGACTGGGAATCCATTGAAACCCACGTGGTGGAGGAACCCACTTGTGCCATTTTATGTGGGAGAGAAATAGTTTCATTTAAGTTACTGCACTCTCTCATTAACAGATGAAGCAAGTCCTAACACTTCTTGATAAGAAAAAGCTTTTAGATCCAGCAGTACAGTTGTACCAATTATCTGTTTAATTGCATATGACTCAATTATGAAGACAGCATGCACATACTGTCATAAACAATTACTGAAGGGAGGAGGAAGAGTGAGGAAAAAGAATGTAGAATCTAATGCACACACTGATCTAAGAAGCAAAATAGGGACAGACTCATAGAGAGAGGGAAGGCAGTTAAGGGGAGGGGTGACAGGCTGGAGGGATTGAGCAAAAAGATAGAAAGACTCATGGGCAAGGACAACAGTGGGGTGGTTGCAGGGGGAGGGCATATAAGGGTATAAATGGTAATGGAAAAATACAATGAAAAAGTTAAAGAAACTCACACTTGTCTCATCATTTTTTTGGCATTATAACCTTTTTTTTATTGTTGTTAAATTACAGTTGCCTCCATTTATCCCCCATTACTCTCCCCTGCCCTACCCACCAAAATTTAGTGTCATTCCTTGCAAATTTTGAAAACTGTTATAGTAATCAATTGTCTGCTTTTATTTTTAAATATGTACATTTTCTCATATTTAACCATTAAAATAATACACTACTGAAGGAACAAAAGATTAAGGAATGCAAGAGAAGGTGCCACTTATAAGTTAAAACATATGAAGAAAAAAAAAAGAATCCGGGAGAATCACTATAGAACTGTCCATGGAGGAGAAACACTTATATGATATGGCCAGTACAAATATTTTTCATTACAAGTATTATTCTGTTATGATAAAGCAATAATTTTTCAGGTCTAGAAAGGCAAAGGCATAAACACAGATTCACACTTATACATGTACAAATATGTGTGCATCTCTAACAGCACAAATTTTTAGAACTTAAAATAAGAACGTATTAGAGCAAATATTGCCAAAATATGCATTAGAATGTTGACCTAGACCAGGAAAAATGTGGGTCAGTGTAAAAAGTAAATACAGTCTGTCCTCCATATCCCCGGGAAAACAGCATTTTCCACCTTCAGTTGGGAATCTGCAAATATAGAACCAACTATATGCACTGTTGTGCATTATTTTATGCGAGGAACTGGAGCATCCATGGCATTTGGTATCTGCATGCTCCCCTCCCCAATACCCAGGAATGACTATAATGGTTTAAAAAATAACCATTTACACCATCTCCACTTTTTATTAGAGATGTAACTGAATTATTAATTTATAACATGAATTAATAAAACACTAATATATTTTAAATGTAATATAAATTCTTGTGTCATTTTGCCAAACATTGTCAAATTTGGGGAGCCTGCTATCATCTAACACACACCGCCGATGGTGTCATAAAATGTAAGAATCTGAAAAAAAAACTGATAAACACAATATAGATACAAGAATACTTATGCATTTACAAAATTCATTAAAATGACAAAAATATATAAGCAGGAAATATCAAAGACCCTGACTGAACTGCAATTACCCATAGTAAAACAAAAGAGGAATTAGGGTTTGTAATTATAAAGTTCTCTAAGGGAGATCACTTTGATAAGCTTTTCAACATTTTCTTCAACTAAATCCCTTTTATCTTCTCACCTATTTGTTGTGTCTTTCCACGAAGTGAGTGGTTATTCATCATCCTCTTTAGATGAACACCACAGGCTTTTCAAAATATAATTGCCAATTAACCTCTTTGTGCCTTGGTTTGCTTGCATGAGAAAATAGATGGTACATAATTCCAATGTTTATTGTGAAGGTCGGCAATGGAGTTGGTGTTTACTATAGCAACTAGAATGAGTGCGCGATGCAGGACGAACTCCGTCACTATTAGATTCCCTGTTTTTCCCTTGACATCCAGCATACCTGGCTGAAGTTTACGTAAGGACAAAAAGTCCAGATGAGGTGTCTTACAATTGGTACTAACATAGAATTTTTGAACCCTCAGATTTGCATTTTTTTATGTATAAGAAACAATACAACATACTGATAAATATCAAAAGCTCTTAGTTCAGACAGCACACGTTCAAGTCTGGGCTTGAACACAAGCTAGCATTTTGATGTTGAAAAAATATAGCTTGATACCTCTAACCAATACATTTCCTAGTCTAAAATTTAGAATAATAATAATCCACTGGTATGTCATTGATAATTAAATAAGATGATTTTTAAGAATGAATTAGAATTGTTCTAACATATACAGATATTAGTTAATATTAGTACTAATAAATAATAGTAGTAGTGATTATAAAGTGTAATTAGTATTAGTAGTAATAATTATAGCATAAAAATACTGTTTACTGAAAAAGGGACAATAATTAATAAGTATCCTCATAATGATCATTTAAAAACTTCTAGATATAGGAACAGGAGCAATGAAATGTTAGTATTATGGTAAGTTTTGATGGTTAGGCCCAAAATCATTTCGGAATATCTCCTGCCTACAATGGAAAAAAAAAAAAAAAAAAAAAAAAACAGTGGCTCATTTCTTTAGAATTATAGGTCCCTGTGTTCTAGCATTTTATATCCTGTGGCTTTTTTAAAATTGCAGACTGAAAAGCTCCTGGATTACTGATTGAGAAGCTTCAACAAAGGTGGTTATACTGCCCTTTCTAGGGATTCCTGCAATGGGATTTTGTCCTGAGGCAGACAGGTCAAGGCCTGGTCCCCCACTACAGCACCCCACAGTAGAAGTCTTCTTC
Source organism: Tonatia bakeri (assembly GCA_004024845.1). Taxonomy (NCBI): domain Eukaryota; kingdom Metazoa; phylum Chordata; class Mammalia; order Chiroptera; family Phyllostomidae; genus Tonatia; species Tonatia bakeri. Next base: position 233,700 of record PVIA01000285.1, on the reverse strand, counting down.
AATAATGTCTGACTTGCAGTCTTTAAGTGTCAGAATAATATTTTCCTTAACAGGGTTGCCAGCCACAAAGTGGCAATAAATAAGAATCACAGAGTGTAAGAAAGTTTTTTTTTTAACTAGCATTTTTTTTTAATTTTTTAAAAAATATTTTATTTATTTATTTTTAGAGAGGGAAGGGAGGGAGAAAGAGGGAGAAACACCAATGTACAGTTGCTGGGGGCGGTGACCTGCAACCCAGGCATGTGCCCTGACTGGGAATTGAACCTGCGATGCTTTGGTTTGCAGCCTGCGCTCAATCCACTGAGCTACGCCAGTCAGGGCTTAACTAGCTTATTTTTAATACAATATTTCCTATTGAAACACATTATCCAGTTTTAAAAAGCAACTTTTCAGATGCATAAATATCTCTTTCACAAAATTAATTATTTTGAGGGAAAAGGTAAGTTACTTTGAAGATAATATAGTGCAATATGTTTCTGTTATTTCAAAATATAGAAATATGTATAACAATTAGGGCTGAGAATTAGAGATTTGATAGGTATTCTCTGCTTCCTGTTGAACTCTTTAACCTAGAATTCCCAATTCAAAAAGAAAAAAGAAAAAAAACAGCTTTACTTCGGCTCTGTTCACCTAGGCACCAGACTCCTTAGATTCGGATTCACGAAACTTAGCATCTTCATATCTTACTCTGATCCTTTCGGATTTGGTGAGGTGACTCCACACCAGACATGGTTACATGTACAGCCTCCTTCAGAAAACTTAGAGCACTGTAACACCAGAGGACAGGCTAGAAGTCATACAACAGCGGCAGAAGAGTGAAGTCAGTAAGGAGAATACAGTGGTGGAGAGAAAGGTGAGAACAGGGCTTCTAAGAAATTGAAGGATGTAAAGCAAGATATAATTTCTGGGGGTGGGGAGAGAAAACGTGGAATGACTGAACTTTGCATGCATCATCACCAGCATCCTCGCCACACAGCAGTGTGGAGGGGAGGTGAACAGGGGCTCCACAGCCTTGAAAAGCATGCTAACGTGCACAGTCTGGAAGGCGTACATAGTCTTGCCCTTCAATTGTACACAGGAGACTTTTTAAAAATAGTACGATTTCAGGACATTAAAGCAGTGCATTTGAAATCCATTTATACCCTGGTGTTTTTGCTTATTTATTTATTTTCTCTTATTGTCAACCATTTGGATATTTGATCTTTCTCCTCCCACGTATAGGTATTAAATGGGGCTGTCCCAGATTCAGCCTTTGCTGCTAGGAATTCATTGCTACAGCATTAAGTTTGTGATTTTGTTCCCTGTGAGTTGGGATGTAAAAGAGTTCCTTCTCTCCTACACTAATCAACAAAAACAACAAATGTATAAATAAAGATAGAAATTAAGAATATAAAACATTCAAATAAATAGTATTGCTGACCACTGTTGGCTTACAAAAAGCTGCAAGAAGAGTGGAACAAATTTCTGAATTCCTCAGAGACCTTTCTCTGCTGGGGACCGCTGCTGAGCCCCCTGGCAATAGGGAGGTGATCTGATCCCTCCACACTATCCCATCCTTCCTTCTGTGTCTGTTCCTGCCTTTCTAAGTTTATGCACCTTGATTGTTGACTGGTTTCACCTCCGATAGAAAAATTGAGGGTACGGTTCTTTTACAGAGTCACTGAGCACACAGAAAAACCTGCATCCTTACGTTAAGTGTGTGCTTTCTTCTCTGCTTATGCCTATAGGGCTGCTCAGGCCAGTCTCAGGTTTCGTCCTTTCAGACGAGGTTCAGACACCACAGTTGTGTATTCTAAGAGCCATGGACACAAACTCTCCATCCACTTATCTCCTAACACTGTCCCTGGGCTTCAGGTGAGGAGAGCTTCTTGCCATACGGTAAAGGGAGTAGATATACACAGCATTTAGACAATGTCTTTGGAAGAAATTCTCACACTGGAATCTCTAATTAAAACCCTTTTAATATCTTTCTACGTACTTGGTTCTACCTTGATGCTTTCATTAGAACATGTGCCAATTTAACCCTTGCAGGGGTGTGACTCTGTGGGTGTGCATCTCATTACTTGCTGAAGTTTTCCAGTTGATTGAAATATCCACATTCTCAAGTAATTATGATAATTGTATTATTAAAGAAAGGAAGGGAATGAAGAAGGGAGAGAGGGTGGAAAAGAGGAAAGTAAAATAAACATAATCAGAGAATACCTAAATGTAGCACTAGCACAAGCCATATAATTTATAATTTTAATAGATTATTAGTGGGAGGGGGAGAGAGAGGAGCTAGATTTGTTTTTGCACTTATTTATGCATTTATTGGTTGATTCTGCTCTGTATGTGCTCTGACCACTGACCAAAACCGACTATCTTGGTGTTTTGAGATAATGTTAGAACCAACTTAGGTACTCTGGCAGGGCCTTAGCCACATAATTTACAAGGCCCATTGAGTGCACAGGAAAGTACAGGGCTCCAATTTACTAAGAACTGCACAATGGCAGCAAGAGAGCATTGAATCTTACGTGATTGAATAGGTCACATGCCTATGAGCAAGCCTTGCCTCGAATAGTAGACAAAAAATTGTTTCAATAAATGATCTTAACATACCATGAAATCTGAGGGAAAATATTAATCACAAATATAAACTTCTTTTAACAAAAATATATTTTTATTTTAATTTAATATGATTTAAATTACTTTTAGAAGTATTTTGTTTTAAAGATGCCACATTTCTTATTCCAGTGATGTTCATAAAGAACTACATATTTCATTGTTTACAAGTTTTCTATGAATGATGTGTAGCCTAATATAATGCTTGTGACACAGTTAACAAATGCTGAATTAACTCAAACATCTGGAATCTCTTGTAGAGATTGATTCATCTTTTCATACTGCACATAGTGCACTGACTGAACTTTTTAGATGCCCTCGCCTGAAGTTTTGGCTGTGAGAGTCAAGTACATTCCAACAAAAAAAATAGGCAAATCTCTAAGGAAAACTTTTATTACCCAGTAGACATATTATTGTTAGTTTCTAATACCTTTTCCTAAAACCTTACAGGCTCAATTTAGAAAAATTTAATTTCCCCATCAATTTGGCAAAGGGTTTCCATCTCTATACACATCGGCCTTTCTTCTTCCCTCAGCAGTTTCCTCCTTAATGTGATTCTCGCTTCTGGTCTTTGTTCTGTTCTTTTTCAAAAAAAAAAAACAAAAAACTAGTTTTGGATCTATTGTTTCTTTATTATCTGTCATCTCTATTAATATAGCACATATGGTATGTTTTTATTCCCTTGCCTTTTCCTGAGAATAATTAAATCTGTTGTCTATTTCATTGAATCAGTGTTATGCAGAACAAATTCAATCCCCCTGCATCCTTGCCATACCTACTATTTATTTTTTGTTTTAATTTTATTGTAAAGTTTATTCTCCCTTTTTATCATTCTATTTTGTTATTGGAGCAGTGTTCTTTTGTCTACATACCCCTGTTTCACAATGACCAAATGGATTCACATTCTATGGCTGACACAACACCTGTGTACTTTTCTTCTGCATCTTTTAAAATATATGCTTTTCTTTTGTTTGTTTACATTCATGCTCCTGTCTTTCCTTCATTGAATTTTCCTGTGAAATGTGTTGCATTCAACAGGCATGTGTCTTGTGTTTGTTTGTCTCCTTAAGCAGCATCTTACAATGTGTAATCTTGGTCCAACATTAAGGTGTGTAGAATGACTTGCCTGAATGGATTACCTTACTCTGACACTCCATATGGTTTTGTATTTAACAGTTCTAGTTGAGCTAGATGTCAGATTGATACCTAAAACTTCCATTAAAACTCTTATTTTCCAGAGACCTATACCCAGTGTACTTTGTCATACACACACACAAAAAAACAAAAACCCCACAATGGTATCTCAGACTCTCACTGTATTGTCATCAAGCAGTTTGAAGTGGTGGAGGACATGAAAAAAAAATTAAGGTGTGGCCTGCTGGGTGGCTTTTGTCTTTCTTTTCTCATTAGCACTTGTATTTTTCATGGTAACTTCATTTTCCAGGATAGGAATCACCTCTCCCATTCCTTTACCCTGTCTCCTTTGGATGTTTTTGGAAAGACTAGGATCAATTTTCTGGTGCAGGACCTAAGTCTCTGAGTGGAGAGATTATCACAAAATATAACATGTCTGCCCTACTTTTTCTTGCTGTGTGTTTTTGAGTTGTGACCTTACTATAACATTAAACAAAACAAGATAGTGTTTTCCTTCATTTTCTATTGCCTTTTCCCTATTAATTCAGCTTAATGTATGTTGAGGGTCCTGGAGTTTTTTTTCACTGTCTTATTTTAGTTTCTGATCTAACTTAGTGTGCATATTTAAGTTATCATCTCTCTTCAGGAAAATATGAGTTCTCATCTTTGACCATAATTTAGTATGCATTTTTGTGTTTATTTTTCTCTGGCACCCTCAGTCATTTTAAGTTATGGTAGAAAATGCTTAATTTAACGTTTCCATATTGCCTTCATTATGACCAGCTGTCTTAAATGTATAACCCAAGCAATTTTAATAGTTGTGGAATTTACTTGAAGAAATGTGGGAGGGTGCATCTCTAACATACACCCCCAGGAAAGCACATGCCTCAGTTGTCGTGAATTATTTGAATCAATTTGATTGTTGCTAGTGGCTCCTATTCAAATTAAAGTCTTTGAAGATTTTTAAGTGTGAACATGACTTAGAGTAAACTTTTAGAAATATTCCAGGCAAAAGTCTGGTAGAGTGAGGAATGGAAACAGTATAGGTAGAAAGCTCTGCAGACCATGTTGGGTTAAACTGAAGATGAGGCCACACACCAGGGCAGTGGCTGTAAGAAGTAGAAGATGAAAATGCACTAGATGATAGTAGAGTTGATTAATTAAGTATAGAAAATGAAAGAAATGTTCACAGTATGGAGGATTAAACTATACAATACTATATAAATTATGTATCTTATTATTTAACCTCTAGTCATTATGTCTCACTTTGGACTGTGATAACAAAGCACCCCATAGGTTGGCTTTAAATGACAGAAATTTATTTTTCAGAGTTCTAGAAGCAGAAGGTCTTAATCAGGTGCCACAAGGGGGGAGGGGGTTTTAATATATGGATTGGGGGAGGGAAACAAATATCCAGTCCACAAAATACTACCGTTCCAAGAAAAGTGTTCATGAGTATAACTCCAAAGCCATCTTTGAGAAGCAATGAAATTCATAAATTTCATCAAGAAAAAGAAAAAAAAAAGTATGGACTATGAAGAGTGAAGTTATGAATCTCCTGGTGATGGTTCTATAAATCTAACATATCTAGAACTTCAAAAAACCCTGAATTCTGATAACAATTTTTTTCAATTATTCTTAGAAAGCTAGAGGATTTTTTGGAGTTAAGGAGCTGGTTACTGGTTTTGTTCCAAATCAGTTTATGATATAATTATTTGGAATGTTTTAAATTTAAAATAGCATTTTTAGCTTTTAGTTATAATTTCTATTTTTAAAAGTGTTAATTTTATTACTTGATAAATAGCTAGTTGATATTACCAGACTTTTAACCACGGCCTAATTTCCATAATGTCTAAAATAAGTTTGATGTTTGGTAAAGATGGAAGATGAATGAGATTTGTGGTGGGAGCGGGGAGCGGGTTGATGATTTTCCTGGTTTTCAACTTTCCATTTAAACAGTTTTTAGAATCTAGAAATATAGAACTTATACTTCCAAATTATTCAACAACCCCAGTCATGCTTAGTGTAAAATTGTTGGACATTAAGTGGGCTTGGTGAATGATAATATTGTTTCCATACTGTCTGGCATGCTTTTCTGGGATATTTCTTTTCTACTGCCCACTTTTGCATGGATAGGAGCTTCCATTAGAGCGTCATCAATGGCATCGATGTGCCCCTCCCCTGACTCCCAGCAGGGAAGGAACGAAGTATCTCATGGACGGGTTTGGTAAGATGAACAGAGACTTAATGCTCTGTTCTCTTTGTGATCTGTCTTCTGCAAGGAGTTTTGCACTTCTGTGCACTGACTTTACAGGTTATAGTCAGCAAACCATTATAGCCACGGTTGGGGGTATAATTTTAATTTGAAGATATCCACAAACCCAAGACATATTTTCCAAATATTTTTATTATGATAAGGTGCTATTTTCATTTCCAACTGGCTATTTACCATTTGATTTCAAACCTGCATGGGGAAAAAAGGGGGAAGAAATTACCTATTGAAACCACAAAAGTCTAATACATGTTATTTAATTTTAGAATGAACAATCGGTTCTTTTTTTCTGGCAGTCCCTTCTAAAAGAATGTATAAGGACTCTGCATAAGCCAATTGGAATAGTAAAAAGCATATACTGCACTATACCAGAAAAGAAAAATATCAAGGATTTGAAAAGGTGGGTCTGTCACTTAACAATGTTACACTTGGCACATAGTATTTATGTTTTCTGATTATTATGTATCTAGTGACTTTATTTGTAAAATACTGGGGTTAGACTAGCTGATCATAGGTTTTACAAAATTCTCAAGTTCTCTATAAATCTCAGTATAGTCTTTCTTCAAAGAAAAATGAAAGAAAATCAAACCCCCCACTGCAAATAAAAGTGAATAAATATATAATAAGAAATATTTTTTTAAAGCAAGTCTGTATTTTAACAGATAATAATACCACCTTTGGTGGTATTGGTGGTATTGGTTATTGGTATCCAAAATTGTATGAGCCAATTTAATTTTTAGAAATGTACTACATGGTATATATCTTTTATCTACCTATATAAACTGACTTTTTAGAACTCTGTGATGGTATCCGTTGTGATTTGAACATTAATGAAGTGATATATTTCTAACAACTAAAAGGAGTTTATTCCAGAACCAAGTGATGATCCTGAAAATAGCTTTACACCATTGGCTTCTAATTGAAATTTAGGACAGTAACCTTAATTTTACCAGCTGTTCTTACTGGGATGGAAAGCCTCGTGAAAACCACAACACTGTACACAGAGATTTACGAACATGTTGTAGGTGGACAAGCAAGATCTTAAAACAACAAACTTTCTGAATTGAAGCCAGCATTTTTTAAACCGTTACATATTACTGATCTCAGAGGAAGGAGACATTGTTTATGACAGTATAATTTTATGGAAACAAAGATTTATGTACATATTTAGGGGCACATTAAATATGCCATAGCACAAAGTCATATATTATATTTATTTTTCTATTGATACTGTTTATGAACCATGAACCAGATGTTGTAATAATATCAAGCCAAGGGATAGTTTTTTTTTAAAGATTTTTTTATCCATTATTTTTAGAGAGGGGAAAGGAGGGAGAAAGAGAGGGAGAGAATCATCAATGTGTGGTTGCCTCTCACGTGCTCCCCATAGGCAACCTGGCCTGCAACCCCAGCATGTGGCCTGATTGGGAATTGAACCAACGACCCTTTGGTTCCCAGGCTGGCACTCAATCCACTGAGCCACAACAGCCAGGGCACTTTTTTTTTTTTAAATCTACATTCAGATATTTTGCTACTTACTTGTATCTGTTTCAAGCATACAAAAATGTAACTATGAATATTTATTTAAGGAATTCATTTAATATTTTTATATCCCTTTGTATGGTCAGAATACCTTCAGCAAAAAAGAGGTAGGACATAAAAGAAAACCATAGCATAAAAATAAGTTTAATATATCTGAAAGCTTTAACTACAAGATTCATAAATCATAGTCAATAACTTTCCCAGAAAGCCTGGAGGTTCAAATGGGCCCTCAGTCCATCTCAGTGTTTCCTTAATAACCTCATCTCCATTTATGTGCATGCCCCATTTCACACTTTTCTTATTTTCATCAGATCTTCTAACATATTTTCTCCTTGCCCTTCCTTTCAGGAAATAAACTTCCTTATTGTTTGTTTAGAAAACAAAGAATGCCAATTAGAAAACTATGTATTTCTCCATCGTTAAATACCCAACATGCCCATCTTCTACGGCAGCCAATCTTACATTCTTACTCCTTCTTGTTCAACCAAGGTAAAGGTCTGTCCTGACAAAGGCTTGCATTTCTAGTGCTTGAAATTAGATTGCTCCCACCGTGTCATGCATTAACACCCTCTCCTGAATTTTAACATCTCCTTTTTACTGGATCATTTCTATCAATAAATAACATATTCTGTACATTCTAAGTTGCCTTGAAAACTCACCTTCCTTTATTGTAGCTTCTGTTCTATTTGGGGCTCTTATTCTCACATAAAAATTTGAAGGTTTATATGATGCACAGACTCCATCATTTACCTTCCCCTCTCCAAGTCACCCCCACACATGTCCACTCATATTTGTTGGAAGACAATCAAAAACAGTTCTTTCTAAAATAAATAGTCATTTCTATGTTGCCAGCCTTAGTAGTCATATTTCAATATTTACATTTTAAACCTCTATTTCAGCTTTATTGTAATTGGTCCTCTTTTGGCCTTTGACACTCAGAAACATCCATGCCCCATACACAGGTCACATTGCTTCTCATCAGTGTGTTTTGCTAAAGCTTGCTGTTGCCCAACTTCAATGTTTTGATTTATCTCAAGGCAATTCTCTGGCCAATTTTTTTCCTGTCTCTACAACTTCCACCTAATAAATTCCACACTTTTTCACGTGTTTAGTGGTGTCCATAATATATAACCTATGAGTTATTTTCAATTAAGATAGCCTTCTTTCTGAGCTCCAAACCCATAAGGGAATAATATGTATGTCATGCATATTCAATATTAAACACTGAGTTTCCTACATGCTTCATACTCCTTCAAGCTCATTTCAGCAACTGGTTCCACCATTCCCAACATAACTCAGGATAGTGCAATGGGAATATTTCTGAACACTTGTAACTATACTCATATTAAAGCCAAACGCTCTTACATGAAACATGATATTCTGCATGTTGTGTCCTCTGCCTATCTCAGGGCCTTCGAAACCTACTGCACTGAACCCTGTGCTTTTGCAGAGAAGGCATAGACAAGGCAATGCATGATCTACTGCAGCCAAACACCACAGAAATATTGTCAGTGCCACTTCTAATCTTGTCAGTAAATGCCAAATGGAGACCTTGGGTTCCACCCTCATAAAGCTGTAACCAGTCACTCCAGCACCCCTATCATGGTAGTGTTGAAAGGCTAAGTGAAGGTCAGGGCATTTATCTCTGCAGCTGCTGAAAAGTCCTGCTATTCCATGGTGCGAATGCAAATTAAAAGGGCTTTATTGGGCCCAATACACCCACCCACAATAATGAGGGTTTTCTGCAGCCCTCCTTTTCCCCTCTGGGTTAGAGTGAGAGGAAGGCTAGTGCACAGCCAGGAAATGCACTATTGAGCAACAAGGCAAGCTCCACCATGGTGTTAGCGAACATGTCATGAGGGCAACCAGAATGCCCACCACTGTATGTATTCCTAGTGGGGAACATGGAATTCTACCTCCAGCCAGCAGAGAGGAGGCCACAAACTTCCCCTTTTGTCTGAAGGAATGGCGGCAGAATAAGCCAGCTAAAGCAGAAGCATTAAATGAGATGCAGAGCCCCATGAGGTAACATGAAAATGCCCGACTTTCAGTAAAACTCAGTTGTCACACCCAGTCCCAGGGAGATCTCAAAGCAAATGAAGCCGTGGAAAAGGACAGTCAATATGGGCACAGCCTGAGGCGACAGAGATGGCAAAGAATGAAAACAGTCATGATGAAAGAAGTTTCAGTGAGCAATTATGTGCATACTTGAAACAGCAAAACTTATAAAGCATCAGCAAAGAAGTAAGGGATATAAAGGAAAAACAAATACAAAGCTTCAAAATGAAAAATGCAATCACCAAAAAATAATAATACATTTGAAAAACCTCCTTGAATGGCATGAATAGGAAATGAGAGGACACAGAAAACAGTGGGGAGGATAGAACAAAATAAATTATGTAATATGAACAACTATGTGAAGAGATTGAAAATAAAGTAATAAAGCTTCAGGACACTATGAGAACATAATAAAAAGACCTAACATTCATGTTATTGGAATCCATGAAAGGGAAGAGAAAAAGGGCAAGTTTAAAAAGTACTTGAAGAAATTATGGCTGAAAATTGCCCAAACTCAGAATTGACATAAACCTATACATTGAAGAAACTGAGAGAATTACAAGCATGAAAACCAAATAAATTACCTCGAGACACATTTTAGTCAAACTTTTGAAATCTAAAGACAAAGAAAATATCTGGAAAGCAGCTAGTGAAAAATGACATATATGGAGGGAAAATGACATATATATGAAGGGAAAACAATTTAAATGACAGCAGATTCCTCATTAGAAATCAAGAGAGCCAGATGGAATCGGAACAAAGCTTTTTTAAGGCCTGAAAAATAAGAACTGTTCACCCAGAATCTTATACTCAGCAAAGCTGTCCTCCAGAAATGAAGAGAGAATCATTACCGCTGCAGATAAAGAGTTTGTCATCAGCAGATCTACCCTGAAAGAGCAACTTAAGGAAGAAGTTTTCTACAAAGAAAGAAAATTATCATTGTTGGTTTTGTTTGAGGTACATTGGAATGTCAAAACAAAAGAATGAACATGGTAAGCCAAAATGTGTGATGCGTGGTAAGTACAATAAGATTTCCTTCTATTGAGTTTCTAAACTGTTTGACAGTTAAAGTAAAATTTTAACACTGCGTGATGCAGTTCTAAATACATATATAATATGTATAAAATATATATTATATAATATGTATAACATATGCATTATATACAATATATTTTATATGTATTATATATTATATATAATTTCATTATATATAATGAAATTTTAGGGCATTTGTATTCTAAAATGGTAGAGGAAATAGATGAGATATAAAATGGAATAACATTTCTATACTTTGATAATATGACACCGGTAGGTACGTTATATGTATAATTCACACCTAGAATAACCACAGAAAACACTGTAAGTAAGAAAAATGAAATCCTAAATATGCCTGAGTAACCCACAGGAAAGCAGGAAAATAAAAACAGAAAAAAATACATGAGCAGAACAAACAAAAAAAAAGGAAATTGGAAACCTCAGCCTTAACAGATTATCAAATACCTTGGTGTGTATACAACAATTAAAAGACAGAAATTGGCAGAGGAAATTAAGAATCATGGCTGATCTATATTATATCTACAAGAAATTCACTTCAAAATAGTGATATAAACAGTTTGAAAATAAAAGCATGAAAAATGATATATCACAAAATTTTAAAGAAAGTTATATTAGATCAGATAAAATAGACTTCACAGCAATAAAATTGCCAGACAAAAAAATCACTGGATATTGATAAAAGGGCCAAACCACTTAGAAGACATTGCAATATGCACCAAAGAATCTAGATCCAAAATTTTGTCAATCAATTCATTACTTGATTAAAAAAATTTGACCTAGGTCTTAGTGTCATGTCTTATATAAAATTTTAACTCAAAAAGGATCATCAACTTAAATACGAAGTATAAGTTATAAAAATATTAAAACTAATGTAAGAGAAAATCTAGAGGTAGTGAAAGATTTCAGATGATACAAAAAACACTACCCATAAAAGGAAAAATTGGTAAGTTTGGCTGGATCAAAATTTAAAATTCTGCTCTCTGAATGACGCTATTAGGAAGGGGAAAAGACAAGCCACAGAGTGGGAGAAAGTGTTTGCCAACCACATATCCAGCAACATATGGGGTCTGTCCGGAAAATTCCCAGGCATTGTTAACATAATGAGAACAGTTTGCCGACATCGATGTAACCTGGCAGCCCGTGAAAGTGGACTGGAATGCATGTGCATGAATAATAGCGACTTCACTGTACTAGTGAGTGGGGATGGTAGATGCTATTGAGTGAGCATGCGCACTGTGTAGACATCACATTCAAATAACTGAGCTAATAGAGCAACCAAACTACATCAGATTTTGCATTAAGCTTGAACATTCTTCCATGGAAACTATTTAGATAATTCGGAAGGCTGCAGCTATGGGCAACTGGTGATTGGCAGCTTCATGAAGACAATACGCCTGCTCATGCCTCACATCTCGTGTAGAATTTTTGGCAAAACAACAAATCACCCAGGTGACTCAGCCCATCTACAACCTACATTTGGCACCCTGTGACTTCTGGCTTTTCCTAAAACTAAAATCACTTGAAAGGGAAGAGATTTCAAACCATTGATGAAATTCAGGAAAATATGACAGGGCGTCTGATGGTGACTGGGAGAAGTTTGTGAGGTTCCAAGGTGTCTACTTTGAAGGGGACTGAGGCATCCTTGTCTTGTGTACAATGTTTCTTGTATCTTATATCTTCTTCAATAAATGTCTCTATTTTTTTTTGTATTGCATGGCTGGATACCTTTTGTATATAACATACATACAGAATTCTCAAATTTTAATAGTAAAAGACACTTCAATTGGGAAATGAACAAAAAATAGACATCTCATTGAATAGGATAAACAGATGGCAAACTGGTACAGGGAAAACTATTTGACATCATTAACCATTTTGGAAATGCACATGAGAACAACAATGAGTTAGCATTGTATGGCAAAAGTAAAAGAAATCCTGACAATTCTAATTGCAGAGGATTTGAAAAAACTGGATCATTCATGTCTTGCTGTAGGGAATGTAAAATAGTACAGTCCTCCCTTCCAAAAATGAATAAGATTTGTTTGTTTGTTTGTTTGTTGAGCTAAATATGGACTTACTGTATAGCACAGCAGATGCACTTCTGGGCATTTATTCCAGATAAATGAAGACATACATTCAAACAAAAACCTGCTCACAAAAGTTTGTGGCAGTTTTACAGTAACAGCAAACCTTGAAAGTTACTCAGATGTACTTGAACAAGTGAATCATTAGATAAACTGATATAGCCATAATCTGGAGTACTTCTTAATAATAAAAAGGAAATGAGCTTTTAATATTTCCAATAAACTGGAAAAATCTCCAATGCTGAGTGAAAAAAGCCAATTCCCGAAAGATAAGAGAATCTATAATGTCACTTAGCTAATCCTCTTATATGACAAATTATAGCAATACAAAACCAGTAGTTGTAAGAAATGATTTAGGAGGAGTGTAGGAGGGGAAATAGACACGTCTATAAAAGTATTTTGACTGTGTTAAAGTCATTATCCTGATTGTGATACCATATAATGGTTTATTGAGATGATGCCATTATGAGGATTTGGATAAAGTGTGCACAGGATCTTTCTGTACTATTTCTTATACTGTTTGACCAGTTTATTTTTAAAAAATTGAAAGAATGAAAGAAGAAAAGGAGGACAGAGGAAAAATTGTGACATCTGCCTAAAAAACAATAACTTAGAGCTTAGTATTTAAAAAGTATTAATATTATATTTCACATTCTATTCTTCACATTTCCTGGAAATATAATGTGTATGTCACATTTACAACAGCTCATAATTTGAACTAGCAACACTTCAAGTACTCAGAAGACACATGTGACCAGTAGCTAATATATTGCAATGTCTAGAGATAAATGTCTTGTGAATATTTATTGGAGGAAGTGATGGAGTGTGGGAGGGTGAGTGAAAAAAAGATGAAAGGGAGAAAAAAATTAGTGTAGTGGGAGAGATGGGGGAGATAATAATTTAATACTGCCTATCTGAATCTGTTGATCAATAGAAGGTATGTGGTCTATCTAATAAGGGTTTGATATCCAAAATACATAAGGAATTTATTTACAACCTAATATCAAAATTATATAAAATTTTATTTAAAAAATAGCATGGGAACCAAATAGACACTCTTCTGAGGAAGACAGTCAAATGGCCAACAGATACTTGAAAAGATGCTCAATATCACTAATCATCAGGGAAATGAAAAACAAAACATTGAAATGTTTCACTTAATACATGTTAGGATGTAGAGAAAAGGGAACTCTTGTGCACCGTTAATGGGAATGTAGATTGATGGGGCCACTATGGAAAACAGTATGGAAGTCCCTCAAAAAAATTAAAAATGAAATTACCATATGATTCAGCAATCACGATTCTGGGTCCATATCCACAGGAAATGAAATCAAGAGATGTTCACTCCCATGTTCTCTGTGGTATTTATTCACAATAGCCAAGATATGTAAACAACCTAAATGTCCATCGGCAGATGAATGGACAAAGAAGATGAAATGTTATTGACCTACTAGAAATAAGGAAATCCTGACATTTGAAACAACATAGATATACTTTGAGGGTAGTGTACTAAATAAAATAAGCCAGACAGAGAAAGATAAATCCTATATTCTCTTACTTGTGTGAAAATCTTAAAATCAAGCAAACAAACAAACAAAAGCCAAACTCATGGAAAAAGAAAGTAAATTGGCAGCTTCCAAGAGCTGGGTAATGGGAAAAATGGAGAAGGTAGTGAGCAAAGAGTACAAACTCCTAGCTATAAGATCAATAAATTCTGAGGATCTAATGTACAATGGTGTTTATTTAAAAAAAAACACTATAGTATATATTTAAAAATTGCTTAGACAGTAGATCTTAAATGTTCTCAATACATATAAATGGTAATTACATGGTATGTTGGTGTTGAGTTTTATAAGTTCTTTATAAATTTTGAATATTAACCCGTTATCAGATCCTCTTATCAGATGTATCAGGAAATATGTTCTCCCATTCTGTGGGTTGTCTTTGTATTTTGTTGATGGTTTCCTTTGCTGATCAAAAACATTTTAGTTTGATGTAGTCTCATTTGTCTACTTTTTTTCTGTTGTGTATTTCACAGAACTAGAACAAATAATTTAAAAAAATTTATATGGAACCACAGAAGGCCCCACATAACAACAGCAATCCTGAGAATGAAGAACAAATTTGGAGAAATCACACTACCTAATGTCAAACTATACTATAAGGCCATAGTAATCAGAACAGAATGGTACTGGAATAAAAACAAACAAATAAATCAACGGAACAGAATAGAGCATCCAGAAATAAACCCATACCTTTATAGTCAATTAATATCTAACAGAGGAAGCAATCACATAAAATGAGCTAAAGATAAGTGGTGTTCAGAAAATTGGACAGATACATGCAGGAAAAAAAAAAAAAAAAAAACGAGACTACCTTCTTACACGCCACAAAAGAATAAACTCAAAATGGATGAAATACTTAAATGTTAGACTCCAAAGCATAAAAATCATAGAAGAAAGCATAGGCAGCAAACCTCAAACAATGCTCAGAACAATATTTGAGCAGAGCTAGCTCCCCAGGCAAGAGAAACAAAAGAAAAAAAACAGCAGGTGAGTCATAAATGGTTGTTCAAGACTTCCCATCACCCCAATGAAGAAATACAAGTCAGAACACAATAGTCTTATAAGCAGGATGATTTTACTATGTGTCTTTATTCAAAATACAGCCACCACAAAGTTTTAGAAAATTGTAATCTTTTATTTAAGTCAACAAAAATTGTATGAATTAATGTGCAGTTTGAGTAAACATCATTGAAGATCATTTCTAGTTCATGTCTAGGATCACTCATGTTCCACAAAGAGCTCTCTGTGGCTTTTTTTTTTTTTTTTTTTTGCAGTCAAGCTTATAACACGATAAGTCCTCCACATTATAAATCTAAACCTCTCATGCTTTGAAAGTGCTTTCCTCCTTCACAATGCACCAGTCATTTGGAGAGATTCTTAGACTCTGCTGCATTAACGGAGGGAAGAGGATCCATCTCAAACGCTGTTTTCTCCATTTTCTCGGCAATGGACAAGTGGCCTTGGCCTCAGATGTTTTTGTACCCTGCTATTTCCCTCGCCCTGATCTCCTAACCTGTCACAGCATCTCTGCCTCTGACAGGCAGTATCTACGGAACATCAGGTGCTGCAGCCCATTTTCAATTTGGGCTGTCAGCGGTCACGTTAAAGGAAGACAACAGTGACAGCCCGGCGATAGTCTGACATTTCATTCCTTCTTCTCTCCTCTGCTCCCATATGAAGTCGTTAAATTCTTGCCAGTAGGAATGTCATCATTCCTCACACAAGAGGACCAAGTCAAAGAGTATGAACCAGATAAATACTCATTTTTAAGAACATTTACATCACTGTCAATCACAGTGTTAACTTTCAGCTGTGTGCCACTTACATTTAGGTGTCTCTAATTGTTAATGATGTTTTATCGTGGAAAAAATATTATTCCTCTATGATTTTCTGAAGACTGGCTAAGTATCCTCTGCAGTTTCTCATTCAATATCAATTCACAGGCTGTGACACAGTGGTCTAAGGCAGACATCTACTTGAAAAGGCCCTTTTGGACTTAACTTTTTAGGGACCGCCCTAGTAAGAACTGGAAGGCCCTGAGTTGAATATATTGATAGTGCAGTAATGGGCTTTTCTACTCCTGGATCAATGTGACACACACAGGGGTAAGTCTACCCAAGCTACCCCCAGTGCACATGTACACTCGATACCCATATCTGTTGAGTGAGGCCTGTGAATGAGAAAAAATTAAAAGCAGAATATCATTCAAGGAGTTCAATTTATAACATGAAGATGAGATCTGAGTTCTAAGTTTATAACTTATTCATTTCAAACTTAAGTAACACTGCAATTCTTAACCTGCTTTAAAGAGGGTGATTTCTTGCAGACATTGTATATTCATAGAATACATAATTTTATATATATACATATATTTATATATGTTAATGTTTAAATATAATAAATTGTTTATCCATTCTTCTATCTTTTATGGAAGCTATAAATATGTTGCCTGATAAAATGCTAATCTATTATGTTAAAGTGATTAATAGTACTGCATTGTCTACAAAATTAAATGTATGTCTCCCTGTACTCCTCAGCAGAATCTACGAATCCAACACTATTCTTGATCTCCTCTCTCAATACTCTCCTGCATGTCTCATGTTGCTGCATGACTGGACTAGCTGGCCCTTCCTCAAACACCCGGTATTTACAACCACACTTGAAACTTTGCTTATGCTATTTACTCTTCTACAGTGTGTTTCTGGCCTCCTTTATTGTACCTCAGCTCTGAAGCATAATTAAAACAGGTTTTTAAAGGAATCTTTGGGACAGATGACCTCTGGAATTTTAGTTTGAAAACCTCTGTGTACCTTTGTCTCAATAAAAAAGCTGTAACTGATTTAAAAAACTACACAAATAAATAAAGAAATATCTTCAAAGGCTCTGTAAATTAACCTAAGGGTATATGACAAATCAAGAAGGATGTATGGAAGAAAATCTACTAAATCTAGTAAAACTAAGTCTTTAGTTTTACAAAAAACATGGTATTGGAGCCATAAACCACGGTCCCACACCCACCAACACTCAACATGATGGAAGCTACTTTCTAAGTGAATAACTGAAAGGCTTACTCTCCTGACAGAATGAAACCAGTCAGTGCCAGCAGTATCTGCCCCAAGGAGGCAAGCATCAGCATTTCTAATCTACACAACTCTGTGTGAAATTATAGGCAAGAGTAGCTGAAGGTTCAGGGAATTTCTTCCTCTACTGCCCCTCCCACCTCCACTCATAGGATGGAAACTCTGCACCAGTCACAGCAGACCAAGAAGTAAACACCAATCACTCGCCCTTCAGCTCACTTGTAGGTTAGAGGTTCCACAGCCAGAGAAGCAAACCCTGAACAGAGACCACCACTCCTGACCAACTCATTGGTCACAAAGCAGGGGCATCACTATGAGTTACGTGGGGCCCTACCATTGCACCCAGCTCTGGCTAGTGCTCAGAGGTTCATCCTTGGGGGTGAGGCATGTTATCACACCAGAGAGGTCCTGAAGCTCTCCCAAGTGACCTGACTTTATTTGGGACAGAATATAGGGGAGTTCCAGCCTAAAGATGTTCCCCAAACAGTGGGAACTTTGGTGACAAGCAATAAAGATTCTGGTAGCTCCATGAGAGCAATAAGCTAAAATGTGATCCAGTCATTTTAAGAGGGAGAAGCAGGAGAAAAAACAGCAAAGATAGCTCTCTAGGACTCAGAACAAGTCTGAAAGCTTGTCCACAAATACTGACAATTCTGCACATATTAAGTAATCATCAACTCACAGTGATATGACGTAAGAAAATGCTAAATATTTTCACCAGTTTAACCATCATATCCTGTATTTTTATAAAATTATAATTGCTATTTCCATTAAATCAATAGGCCTTTAACTTAGAGGAGACAATATAATGCAGATTGTATAGGTGTGCTGAAATAAACCAATAAAACATTTCTGTAGCCACATATTAGATATGATAAAGGTATTAAAAAAGAATCTAGGATATATTAGGAAAACATTAGAAAAAACTAAAACATATAAATATGAAAAAAGTATTTGTAAAATTATAGGCATAAATATAATTTAAGTTGAAAGAGCATGTATAAACTAAATTTACTATGTTAATTAAATTGTATTCGTTTTAAATTTATATTAATGAAAAAGGTGATATACTGTTTTTAGTTGAAGATTTATGAATTAAAATAATGACTCATAGATATTTTAGTTTCTGGTTTGTTTATATTTTTCATGCTGGGGGAAATAATTTCCAAGAAAAGTGATTATAATCAAATGGATGTGCTATATTCAGCAAGGTATTATATTATTGTTTTCATCTGACATAAAACATCTGGAGATGTTTAGATGTTATAAATCAGCAAAGCCTTTTATTTCTCACTTTAGGTAATATATAAATTTTAATTCATATAGCTTCTGCTTGTTATAGGATAGGAAAAATAAACAAAACTATGTAAAGAATGAGATGTACCTTTGGAAAAGATATAGTAACACAATAATATTTTAAAGACTAAAATATTGAGATGAATTCAATATAACATTTTAAAATTAAACAGTTATTGTCATTCATAAAACACATGTACAAATTAATTATGAAAAACTAGAAACATTGTTTGGGATTATAGCACAATAAGAATGTCTTTAAATTTGAAAATAATTCATAAGGCATATTAACTACCTTCCCCTCCAACTGGTATTCAATTTGTAATCAATATAATTAAATCTATATATTTTTTGTTTTCTGACTTTAATTGACTTCAAACTCTACTTTTTAAAAGTGTTGATGTTCTTGTTTCTGAGGGGTGCCAGTTGAGATATTTACCATAAGATAAAGTGTTGACAACTTTGAGACATGAGCTCATGATATCTTTCTACCAGTGTGTAAACAACGATTTAGAAGACACTATTAGTAGGAGTGGGATTAATTGATATCAATCTTCTATTCTGTAGAGTCATAGTAATGGCGTATTACTATGTACACCTCCTCTAGGTAGACTGTTTTATACACCAGCCCACCTTCAAGCTTTTTTCCTTGCTTTGGGAGAATCACTGCTTTTCAATGCATACAGAGATCTCAAGAGCAATGAAAGAATGGGGCTTGGCCAGTACAACACATTGCATAAGAGAAATGATTGCACTGTTTTGTGAAAGGCATGCAGTATAGGTCGGAGGTGATTGGATAGACAATGGGGCAAAGAGATATATGAAGCACAATTATTTGAAAATCACCCAGATACCATGATTTTCAGGAACAATGATCCATTTAGCACTTGATTCTCCATCTTTGAGAGGGAAGGTAGCACCTAATTTAAATTACCTCCTAAAATGAGAAAATTATTCCTCCATCAGGGAAAACTATACCTTCACACGGTCTCAAAGTTCCCAGGCACAAAATAACAAGCTCCCACTGATTAGTACCATAGAGTTTGTGCATCAGTTCTAGACAATCTAATGCCAAGCTCTATCTGTACATCCCCCACTGACAAGATTTATTCTCCTGAGAGAGCAAGAGTGAGAGCCAGAGAGAGAGAGAGAGACAGTCCCAGAACAGGAATTCAGATCTATCCTGACCTAACAAAGACCTGAACCTACCCACAGTCTTTTATATCAGTTTTCTGTGAGGCATAGAAATGTTTGACATTTGATAAAATTTATATCCCAAAGAATAAACACTGATGATACTGTATGTTCTCGTAAATTACATGCATTTCTTCTCAAAAAACATGAATCATAAAAATCCAAGTAAAACATTTTTGCTAATCTCTAACTACCATAAATGCAGTCCTATATCCTGTGCTCCATCACAGCATCATAATATTTGTTTACTTGGATTTTGATCTTAATCCAAAGTGCCTTTTTCCATATTTCTTTACTACTCTAACTAAATGTTATCTAATTTGTAAATTCACTTAACAAGTAAGGCATGTTTGTTTTTTTCCTGTTATAGTAGGTATGTTTCGGAAAAACAAACTACATCTGCACAAGCATGTTTAATAGCAGAGTCTCGCATATCAGTCTTTGACAAAATTTTACAACGTGGAGGACAGTTTCATGTGAGATTGACTGCAATATATCTTCATTAAAGATTGTTGAGGTTTAGTGCAACGATTTCAAATTCGTAACCATACAGTTAGACTAGAGAAAAGTGGCAAAGCATATTAACTTGTTTTGTTATGGGTATATGAAACTTGTGCAATTAGCAGAGAAAAATTATGTTTGGCTTCTTTTAAACAGAAGAGTTAAATAGAAAAGGGATTTTTATGTCTCTTATGCTTTAATTAGTGTCTGAGCTATTACTAGAGAATTTTAATAATGTTTTGAAAATTTTGTACCTTCCATTAAGAGTGAGTTTAATTAACTACTTTTCATAAAAACTATGCAATATGTCTTTCAAAATGTTATCACAGCTTCTTTTAAATCATTTGATTTTATTTTACAGGCCATCTAGACTAATCAGCTAGCACTCATATTTCAGCTCAGAAATATTTCTGTATTTCACAGTCATGTATTTAAGCCATATTTTTCCCATGGACATATTCATAGTCTTGCTCCTTAATTCTCCTTAAGATAAAATTGCCTTAAACCTCCAATAGTATAATCTACTGCTGCTGCTTGTACCTATGCTAATGCTAATGCTACTGTTATTCCTGCTACCAAAAATAATTATAATCAAAATAACAGTAACACATTTTTCAGTCTTTCTCTGGCTATGTTTTATGTCCCTAATTCCTTGACATGCAATAACATATTTCATGTTTATAACATGTGTATTAGACATAATACAGTGAATCATATTCACATATGGGAAGTTGTAATCACTCACATTCACACAGAAATAAAAGTCACACAGTGAATTATGAACCATTCACACAGTGGTTGATAATATCTAGTTGAAATTATTTATATAGATCTTTTTTAGATTTTATTCATTTATTTTTAGAGAGGAGAAGTGAAGGAGAAAGAGAGGGCGAGAAACATCAATGTGTGGTTGCCTCTCACATGCCCCCTACTGGGGACCTGACCTACAACCCAGGTATGTGCTGTTGACTGGGAACTGAATCAGTGACCCTTTGGCTTGCAGGCCAGCACTCAATCCACTAAGCCACACTAGCCAGGGCCGTACCATCTTTCATAGACTCTCATTTTAATACCAAGTTAGAAAGTTTTATCCTATTCCCGAGATATTATGATGGAAACCACTTGGCGAAAGCTTGTATGTTTCCCTTTTGCAGTATTCTTATAATTCTTGTTTTAGAATTTAGGTTCCTAATCCATTTTGGATTGAGTCTTATATCTAACAGTGACATATGGATTCAATTTTATATTTTTCCCCAAAAGCTGTCCAGTTATTTTAACATCATATAGTTTTAGTTCATCATTTTTCCTCTAACTTGAGATGTCACTTTTAACCTGTATTAGGTTTTACTGAAAAATAAGTCCATATCTAAATGTTCTATTATTTTCCAATGTCTATTAATATCTCTCTTAATATGCTAACAAATTATTAAGGCATGGAAGTTTTGTAATATGTTTTCATATCTGGTATACCTGTGTATCAGTCAGGATCCTACCAGGGAAGCAGAACATTTATATGCAATGTGGCAAAAATTTGACTGCATGTAATTGTGAGAGATGGATGAAAAGACTCTGTAATTCTCTTATCTTTTCATTTGATGTTGAACTTTGAAGATTAAGGACAAGAAGTTAAGAAGAAAAGATGGATATAGAGTAGGGAGGAGTAAGAACAAATTACAATAAACTGGAAACTAACTCTGTTAATCTTTCACCACCTCCAAGTTTTATGATGTTGGTGTCCTGCAGGAAAAGTTGGCAAACTTCATCACGGACCTGAATGTGCATCCAGCTCAAGAGTTGGAGAAACTGGAATAGCTGTTTGGCAAGCTGCTGCCCTGTGACAATGAGGCGAGCCAGCAGATAAATATTAAGATGTGTGAGCTGAAAGAGCACCTGGTGCTTCTTCACAGGCCTCTTACTATGAAAGCAATGTGGATGCTGCTTCAAAGTGCACACAAACATCTCTCATGGCCTACCATAACCAGAATGTACAGGGGAGGAAATTTTGGGAAATGTCATCTAGCAGAGTCACATGGATGCATAATAAAGCCACCACAGTGCAACTCATAAACCCAGCATGCAAACAGGATGCTTAAAACTGTATGCAGCTTCTAATAAAAAATAATGGAGTCGTGTTCCAGCAGACCTGATGCAACAACCATCCTGCATGCAACTAAAAACAAGCTTACTCTTTCTCCTGAAGAAGATACTAAAGCTCTCTACCACCTTTAGTTGATGTTCATTATTTTTCTACTTTAATCTCACTACTCTATAATTTAAATACTAATATATAAAGTTAATTCCTATACACATACTTTACTGTGGTTGGTGGGAAAATTTGGAGAGAAATTCTTATATATATTCACCATTGAGCATTCAGACAAGTTACTCCATGGTGTTGCTATATCAGCATCCATTTGTTTGGCCAAGTGGTCTGTCAGGACTGAAACCAATATCAGTCCCCTCATGCTAGCATGTGGCCTAGATAGCAGCCCACAAAGTCACAACTACAAGTAAATTCCTGAAATGACTTTCCCAAGAGAGCTTATGATCAGCACCTACCCCTACTTCTCAGGGCCTTCCCCTTTCATGCCCTTTAGAAAAGGCCTTTGTGGAACTTAAGAAAGCCACAATCTTTTTATTTGAATTGTTCTACCCAACCTTAGCCTGGGAACCCTGAAACACTGCACCCATGGGCCCTAATAAAGGTGTTTTCCCTAAGTCCTATCCCTTGCTTGGCTTCAACCCTGCCTTGACTTTCCCATATGAACCCCTGAACTTGCCATTTAATTTCTCCAGAAACTGTGAGCAATAAACCCCTCCACTTCAGTTTCTCTTGCAGCTCTTTGTTAATCAATCCATAGTTGACCAGTCAACACTCCAGGGCTCTACTTAACAAATGTTAATGTGTCAAAGTCATAACACATATATCCACAAAACAATGTATGCATATTAAAATGAGAACGAATTGCTGATAAATACTATAGTCTTGGTGTTTACAACTATATAGTTATAGCTGGTATTTATGACTGCCTTCTTTCACTATCCATTCTATTATCTTTGCCTGTAGAAAGTATCTCAGCTGACTGTGGATTTTCCAGCTGGGATGACTCAAGCTTTCATCCCTAGAGCATGAACCACACTCTGTCTACTTGGGTTATTATAGTTTTCTGTTGACTCTAATCACAGGATTTAGGAATATTCACACTCCTGGAAGTTTTCCTGCATACCAAACACATTCCTAGTTATCCCTGCTGTATAGTAGCAACCTTTATTCTGTCTCAATTGTCAAAATCAATCACCAGTACAATAACCACAATAACCTCCTTCTTTCCCAGTTGACTCACTGACTTGAGGAGCCCAAAGCATGTATGTGGCAGTCTCAGCTTTCACATGAATGGAACCATTGTCATGCACCCTGGCGAAAACACCCTTGATTTGGGATTAATAACTCTGTAACACTATCAGAGTCCAACATTGCAAGCATAGGAAACAAATGTTTTAATATACTGGTATGATTATCAGAATCAATATATTGCCACTGCATGTCCCTTTAGTACTAGGAACAGGATCAATCACACCTTTAAATCTAGTCAGATTAGAGAAACAACTCGATAACTAAGAATCAATTCACAGCACTTATTCACCAAGGTTCTGTTTTCTGGAAGCCTTTTTAGTGGCAAATTATCTATCAGTTCATGTTCAATCAGAAAAGCAAAGCAACTAGAAGGGAGATAAAGGCTGTTTTAAGGTTGTTGTATTTTATCTGATATTGGAGCTTAAAATCTGTGGAGAAAGAACACTTTCATAGGTATCTTTTTTAAATAAGAATTTTGAAAAGGGGCATTGTTTCTCTGCCTTCTTAAATATTCTATATGCAATTATTTATACTCATTCTGTAAATTATTCAATCATTTTTATTTCATCTGGAACAAATTCATCTGAGGATGGGCTTATTTAATTTTTATTGTTATTTATTTTCATTTTATTTTTGTCTATGCCATAAGCATCTTGACTTGAATTCCACTTTCACCATTTCTGTCTCTTTTTTCCCTCTCCACACTTAGCAGTTTTTTGAAGTTGCCTCTATGCAGATCATGTGCTTTGCAATCTTGCAGGAATTCATTTGTAACTCAAGAATCCTGCCCCAGGGTCCTAGGGAGAACAGCAGAGATTTAGTCATCAACCCAAAAGATCAACCCACGTGATTTTCTTTGTTCCAAGGCACATTCTGCATTGTCTTTGTTTTGTTTTGTTTTGTTTTGTTTTTCCGGGCGATGGGGTGGGAGGTGAAGAGTTTCACTTTGGTGTCAACACATTTTCAGGTAAGCAGCACCTGTTTCAGTTTTCATGTGGAATCTCATGTGAAATCTTACACCGTAGGACGGAAGGAAAGATCAGCTCTCTCCCACCTTGGAGAGAAAAATAGGCCTCCTTGCTGGTCACCTCACCAGGCAACTTCATCTGGCTTGAGGGTTAAGTCAGAGAGGACAGCGATTCTATAAAAGATAGGTAAAATGCCTTAGCAGACACTTCAGAGATTTTGAAAAGGTTTATGAGGAATATCCAGAGTTGAAAAGGTAGACCGTAGAAGGTTATTTCAAGATGCTCATTTACTGAGTAAAGTAGAAGGCGAGGATGCTGGTGAAAGGAGGAAGAGCGGCTGAAAGATGCAGGCATATCGATGCCATAGGCAGAAGAAGAGGACACAGTGAATGCCATGTGGCATTCCTGGAGCATCAACCGCTTGTCAGAATTTTAAGTTTAATTATTAGAGTAAACTATTACTCCAGTCTTCTTATTAGCAATTAGGTATTACTACTATTATCATCATTTTTATTTGATACATTTGAGAAAATAAGTTATTAGGTCACTTGTCTAAGATCACAAAGCCAATAATTTATGCAAACAGAAGCTATCTGAGTACAGAGTGCCTGCAATATTACTCACTTGGTCCGGTAAAGGAGGAGAGAGATGAACGAAATATTATTTTCTTGATAGAGACACTCACTTTCCACATTCACACACAGATGTGTACATGATGGGTAGGCAGGCCAAACATCAAGACCAACGAGAGTATCAGGTGTGGGGGACAGAAGTTGAAGCAAAGTTGGTACACAAGTCCAGCATCCGACAGCCCTAGGGGACACTGATCACATTATCTTCCTGTTCTGATCAACTATTACAGCTTCCTAAAAATGTTGTAGGAAGGGAGAAACCAAGTGCCAAAGAAAATTCGGGAATGAAACTGATAGAATTGGAAATGGTCAGAGATAAAATGAAAAAGTTTACCTTGTTTTCTTTATATTCTTTGGAGGATATTATCAAAATCCCAAAGTTTTTATGAAAGAGTTATGCAAATTTCTATTAATGAATGAATGTAAAGAACTACTTCTAGGTTGCTGTCTATTGCACTCAATCTGTGGGTATCAAAGAAACCCTTGAAACAGTTGATCTGGTTTGGGGGAGGTGAAGGAACAGCAACAGTGCAAAACTGCAGAAAGATGAAAATGAGGCTGAGGCACACCCGGGGCCCGGGGAAAAGTCCTGAGGACACAGTGAGACACACAGGGAAGCAGTGCAACATGCGTCCCTGCTGAGGAGAAGAGAGACATTCCCGCTCCCCTGCTGTCCTGCTGGGGCCTCAGACGGAGCAACTCAATATGAGCAAAGAGCTCGTGCTGTGAGTGAGGAAAAGAATTACTGCTGAAAAAAATGCTGTGAGCCATGATCAGAGTGGTTATTAAGTGCTTTCTTTCTGTGTGTGTGTGTGTGTATATATATATATTTAAAATGCATATTAAACTTGAAATAGAAAGAATGCCATAATATGCTATAGATTTCAGTTATGTTTAATGATTTATATTTGTGAGGTGTATTATCATTAAAAAGAAATAATAGTCTCTTTAATTTCAACATATTTTCCTTTATATTATGATATTCATTCCTCACTGCCTCTTTTGCCCATTTTTTTCTTTAGTGAAAGTAATGTGTTTAAATGCCCACATCCATTCATGCAAATTTATGTTGTCACTTAAAATATACTCTTGAGGTAAATACACATCTCCAGATCGGGCCAGTGAAGTCCAGTTCTACTTCGCTTTTCATTCTCTCATTTTTATGACTGGATTTTTCTTTTCTTCTCATTCTTCATTTCTCCCTGTCTGTCTCCTCATTTTATCTTCTCATCTGTAAAGATAATTATATTTATGTATTTACATTTTTATGGTAAACTTCTGGGAGAGCATATTCTATAAACAGTCAATAGTGCAAAAGAAGATTTTAAAAGTAGATAATAATAATTAGCAATCACATATCTAGATAGACCAATGGGAAAGTCACCTTTTGATTCCTCGTTTCTCCCACACCTGGACTTTTGCCTGCTTCTCATGCACTAGTGAGGCTGTGGATAACCCTGGTGTCCCCTCCCTTGGTAAAAGTATCTCCCATTGCCTGGCATGGTGACAGGAGACTTGACTTGGGGTGTTAGGCTAGTTATGTTTAATGACTAAGGCTAAGACTGAGGGAACGACCTTGGAACCATAAGCCAGCAAGGAGACAAAAGCTTATCTCCCTGGCAGGAGCACCGCTTCTGCTCCTTTTACTTCACCCTTCCTGGTCCCCAATGCTTGGTTGGTTAGCCAATGACAGGTAAGATTCCCCAAGGGGGGAACGACCTAAGACAGGCACGATCACGTGGGAGGCCCCCAAGTAAGGATTTTGGGGGCTATGGCAAAAAGGGGATGATGGACCCTCACCCGTCGGCTTTGACAAAGCCTGAGTGCTCATGGTCTGTGAGAAAATCTCCTTATCTCTTGGCTGCCTTAGTTCCCTTGCTCCACCTAAGCCTGAAACAATGACAGGGTGCTGCCTCCCTGTACTAGAAAGGGCGGGTTCCCCGGGTGATCAGGCCTAAGAAAGAATATGTAAAATCCTGTGGAACCTGCTTTGTTTAGAATGCTCTCAGTTGAAAGAGAAGGGTCCAAGAAGGAAGTAAGTTTGTTCCTTAAAATTTTATAGGTCTTTGACCCTGACTCAAAGTAGGCTCTCAGAGTTCCTTGTTATTTGATCCTTACTTCCCTGCAATGAGTAATGAGCTTTACCTAAATTCTTGTACAAACGAAAGAATAAAAGGCCTGCTGGGACAGGAGAAAGCGCGCCCTCCCCCAGAGAGGGTGGCCAAGCACCCTCCACTAGCGAGGGTGGCCACCCCGTCCCTACTTCTCCACAGAAAATTGCCTGTTTCTGTGTATGTTCATTTCTCGTGTGTTGACGAGCCATCCACAGCGTTCCACGGTCACTGCCGGTCGTTGATGGCGCATCACTGGGGTCTTCCTTTAAAGACACATACATCTCTGTAAATATTCAGTTGTCCTGGTGTTATTTTCATTGGGCTTCTGCAGTTAACCACTGGCTGAGTGCATTTCAGGCCTGGAGTCGCACTGAGTTGTTTCTCTGAGTGGAGCATCCTCTCCCACGGGCCTGGGCCTTTTGGCTGAGACCAAACTGTAGCAGGTGCTGATTTTCTTCCTGCACATTGGGCCCTTCAAAAAAGGCTTTGGGGATCTGACTCTTTTTCCATATCTGGGGCCTCTTCTGTTTTTGTTTGTTTGTTTGTTTGTTTTCTTCTCATGCAAGAGTAGAAATATCGAAATATAGAGCCTCTGGGTCCACGGAGCCCAGACCCACGACCTCAAGCTCCTTTCTCAATCTTTTATGTTTCTCCTCCTCTCCTCTTCTCTTGTCTGGAATCTGCTCGTATTTTTTTGTTTCCTGTTGCTCTTTTTAGTTTAATTCAATTTCACTGTAATTAAATCACTACATTTAAATTCTTTAGTGGGTTGTTACTGCATTCAAACTTCTACCTACAATACAAATGTTTATTGTATATAAATTACTGTATACAATATGGTTTTGACTTTTCATGTATTTCAAATAATACACTGACCCTGGTAGGTGTGACACAGTTGGTTGGAGTGCCATCCTGTAACCAAAAGGTGGTGGGTCCTATTTATTGTCAGGGCACATACCTAGGTTGCAGGCTTGATCCCCTGTCAGGGCGCAGGTGTGGGCAATCCCCAGTCCAGGTGCCAATCATCAGCCCAGGTGTATATGGGAGGCAGCCATCAATATTTCTATCTTCCCCTTCCTCTCTCTCTCTAAAAGTAATGTAAAATTGCCCTTGGGTGAGGGTAAAAATAATAATAAAATAAAATACACAGAAAGTCATTTTAGTTAATTGTCATTGAACTAGTCAGAAAGATTTGTGTATAAATGTAAAGATTATTATTATTAGTTAGTTTCTCATTGTATATGTTTTATAGTCGCATGTATTAAATAATCATATGTTATACAAGTAAGATAAGTATGAAAATATGTGTCATTTTTTATTTGGATTGTTCTTTTATGACATTTTAAAATATATATGATAAAAACATCAGAAGTAACAATATATAATTCAACATTTCTTCAGATCAAAATACCTAAATCAAAATTATAGAAAATTGAAAAAATCAAAATAATTGAAATATGTCTTAAATCTTATTAATATACTAAAGTACTAATATTGTTCTTATAAATTGCCATCATTTTTTTAGGACACTTTTATAATTTAAGGTTTTTTGACAAAACAATTGTACGGGTATGGATTTAATCTGAAGAAATAATTTACAACCCCATAATTCCACAGCTATACATTAACTCTTGGAAAAACACCTAAACTATACATTATTTACAATTCTTATATTATTTAAAATTGCAACAAATCAGAAGCAAACTAGACATCGAAGGAAGTCTGTTGGTGTAGGTGGTTAAGTCTGTCCTTATCCAACAGTGGTCCCCAATCTTTTTGGTTTTGTGGAAGGCTGGGCGTGGTTACCAGGAGGCGGAGCTCAGGTGAACTTCCCAACAGGCTGTGCGTCAGCACCAGTCCATGAGCCTGGCTTGGGGACTCCTACTAGACAACATTAGGAGATAATATGCATGCATTGATAATGCTATTTAATGGGTATATTTAATAATGTGAGATAATGATCATAGATGTTGAACTATAGCAAAAAGAAAATTATGTTTATGTTCAGTTAGGTCTTTCTGGGAAAATTTTATTGAAATTTGGGACCTGGAATAAAAGTTGAACTTGGAAGTTGAATTATGATAATAAAGCTAGTGAGAATTCCAGAGAGATTTATCTAAAGTTAAAGGTAGACCTTTATTTCTCTAACTAGTTATATATACATATGTATAGTAATTAAGAAACAAATTAAGACATACTTTATTCATATGCTTACAACCAATTTTAAGATGAAACCATGAAAGTTAGGATTTTCATAAAAGAAAATTAATCCATAATAAAACTTTAATATTTAAAAGTCATCTAATACTAATAACAAAGTAGAAAAATATATTAATGGTACTCAGTCACCAAGAATGTACACTTAAATGATGAGGCAAAACTCAAAAAGTTCATATTTCATGTCCATTTAAAAATTAATCCATTATGTATACTAAATGAATAACCCTAACTCTATTCTTTGTATTCTGTCTTACCATCTGGTAATCAGTGTTGAATTTGTCCATCTGGAAGATATTAGTGAGCAGATTACAAGCCGGATCTCAAGTACAAGAGGGAAAGGCATTCTCAGCACAATAAGCAGTGTATGGATATGAGGGAGAGGTCCTGAAACATGGGCTTTGGGAGGTAAAAGCATTTAATTTTCTTATGACAAGTAGTTGTCCCTCATGATATACCTGGAACAGGAGATAAGGTTCTAAGCGAAGACAGAGCCAACTGAAGGCATGAGTGGAGCACTGACCCATGATAACTTAAAATTGCTTTGCCCTGGCTGGTGTAGCTCAGTGGATTGAGTGAAGACCTGCCAACCAAAGGGTGACCAGTTCGATTCCCAGACAGGATACATACCTGAGTTGCCAGCCAGGTCCCTAGTAGGGGGTGAGCAAAAGGCAACCAATGTTGTTTCTCCTTTTTCCTTCCCTTCCCCTCTCTCTAAAAATAAATAAATAAAGTATTTAAAAAATTGCTTTGAGTACCTTCCATATTCTGCTTTATTCACAGTGAATTCTTACAGTAAATAGTATGTCAGTGATTTTAATTGGGAGTATGAAAAATAATATATACTATGTTCCAATTTACATATACAGCATTAAACTCTGTAACTATGGCATTGCTGATTAGAGGCTCAGATATTTATAAATTATTTTTTATAACCAATCTCACTCCAGCTCTTCAATGACAGCCTCAGGGTACACAGACTTAGCATTCTCATTACAGACATCTCTTTTCCACTTCTGTATGTACAGACAGATATCTTGCTGAAGCAGAAATGCGAATTTAATCAGATGCAGTACAGCATCTTTAAAAAGTAGCATATATCTAACACCTGTCAGCTCATCAGTGTGTGCTCTACTACTCTACAAATTACTACATACATCATTCCTGACACCTAAACTGATGGAGAGAACAAAACACAACTCACACATTTGTAAGACTCACAGGTAAGACATACACAGCAGAGTGAGTTCTCAAGTTTGGTCTAAGAACTCTTTTAGACACTTAAAAAGTGATGACAACCCAAAGAGTATATATATATCCTATATCTATCTATCTATCTATCTATCTATCTATCTATCTATCTATCTATCTATCATCTATCTATCTAATGTGTATTGTTAGTTACATAGGGCAAAATGTATTTTTTGATTTTGGGTTGCTTACATTTTAGATACATAGAGATAATTTAGACTGATTTATGCATTTTTTCTTATAAAATATTTAGTTTTATCAGTTAAATTGTGCTTCATGAGTAAGTTGGAGTAGTGTGTGTGTGTGTGTAAAATTTAGATTGGAAGTTTTTAACATACACAGAAATCAGGCATGGAAGGCAGTAACATCAGCAGGGCAGAAGTTAGCTAACATCAGACAGTTGTCTTTTTGTCTAGGGCAAATACAGTGAGAATGCAGCCAGATATATCTGAGCTTCTCAAAGTAGAAGGCAAAGAAATGTGACAGCACTTGCTAGACCGGGGGCACAAGCTGAACACCCCAGACCACCAACGATGGTCCTGTGATGGTGGCAGTGATTTCAGTTGTGGTGGTTTTGTTCTATTTTAAGGCATTGGATTATGTCAGTAGATAATCTTCTGGAACTTCAGTGGCTATATCTTAAAACTTTGACCCTTAACTCTTTTAAGGCTTGAAATTTTTCAGACTTATAAACTCTATGTGAGAACATCTAATGGATACAAAAGAACATTGTTTTCCCAATTAGTGTCAGATGCTGTCTGTCTCATATATTTGTCCTTTCTATTCTTGAGTATTTTTACATTTTACTCAATTCTTTTTAAGTATTTAAATACCAGAAATTCTATATTAAAATGTTATTTTAAAGAAACATTTTACTGAATTTCAGTATTAAAATCTATTTCCAATATTATTTTAAAAGTATTTGTTAAAATTAAATAGAAAATCCTAGAAGGTTACACATTAGAATGAAGCAAATAATAAATGATGATGTAATTACATTCAATTAAAGTATTAAAATGGCCAAGTCTTTTGGTTATGAAATATATGAGTCTGTATTCAAACAATGATGCTAGAGGATTTTTTTTATTGTGTCTGTACTCAATAATGATTAATCATTCAGTTAGTACATTTCTACTATCTTCAAAAACAGTTACTACATACAGCTTGTGTTTTTAAAATATTGCATCACATATTCAGAATCATTTTATGGAGATTTGAGTTAAAATTTAAATTATAAGGTAACAATTTTCCTTATTCAATGTACAAACTAAAAACATTGGGTATATATTGCTTTTGACATTTAAATTAGGATGTAATATATATTATAAAACATTTATGAATGTTTATTAAAATAACATTTAACAATATTATTTTATAATATTAAGTAGTTGATAACTGTTAATAAGCTGATAATATATCATTGGTCTTGCATTTATTTTTCTCCTTTATGGAACTAAGATGACATGCTCCTCTATATAAATATCTATAAATTACATATCTAATTTTAACAAGTTATTCAGTGGTCTAAATATCCCAGTGTGAGGAACTAAGAACTTCTGGGAGCTACAGACTCAAGGAAAACTTCCACTTAGTCATAGGGGGATAAACATTTTACTCACAATGTACCTGCTCCTTTTGCATGTAAGAGGAAAATTTGAAAGTATTTTTTTTTCAGTTGGAAATAATGTTCTGTGAAGTTAGAATTTTACATGTCTAATTCACTTGGTTGAATGAAAAAATCAGGCAGTTGAACATAAAAAGGAGTATCAGCCGAAAGTTCCCACAGCTCCGTGCTTACAGAAAGCCCACAGGAGAGAATATATGGACCTGCTGTTCCAACTATGTCTTTAAAAGCAAAAATCCTGTTAGTCTCCTGTCTCTTCTAACTTAACTCTATTAGCATTGCTATTTTATTACACACTTATTGTAATAGATTACTGATCTAACACATTTTATTTTGTAGTTTGTTTTCTCACGTGGATTGATTTTTCCATGAAGCCCTTTTCTATCCCATCTTCTGTAGGAGTAGCAAATAGCATTCTTGTTCGTTCAATTCCAATACAAATTGTATGCATTGTAGTTGATGGGGTTTTTTTCTTGGAAAAAAAAATGTTACTCACTAGATTAAGTCTCATTTTAGCAGTTAATTTTAGAAAACAATAAATCTGTGAACACAGTAAATTGGGGTAATATGATAAGGAATGGGGAAAGTAGTTAATTTAGAAACCATGGGTAGAGAAATACACTTACATTAAGACCATTATACCGTGATGGAGAAGCTTATTCATGCAAAGATAAAGAAAATGTTTGAGGCAGAAGACCCTGAAGTGCACGCATATTTGCTCTTTGGGAAGAAAATAGTGTGAGGGAGAAATGCCTGAAGTGAGGTCAAGGGAAGCAGTAGAAGTTCAGATCATGCAGGATATTGAAGACCATGGCACAGAAAAAAAAAATGTTGTATGATCCCCCTGCTGTGTTCATACAGTGTACTAATTATCAGGTAGCGTGCACAGGGTGCGTACAACTGTGTACTTGTACACGGGATTGATAGGTAGAAGAGAGAAGGCGGGGTAACCTGGGTCGGGCCGCCAGCCCATCACTACAAAATAATTGCAGGATGGGGACTGTGAGTCACTGAGAGAAACCGTGACTCTGAACTGGGCTCTTCCGGGACAAGGAAAGGAAAGCAATAAGCAAGCAAGCAAACAAAACCTGCGAGTTTGTTCATACGTAAGGGTGAGCAAAAGCAGGTCTGCAGTTGGCAGAAGCTTCAAATGTCTGTGACAAGAATACAGACATTCAAGGAAAGAAAATACTAAAGTATATTAAACTGTTACCAGGAACAAATTCCCAGAGAAAGAATGATAAAAGCTCCATGAATATGAAAACTGATTGCAGTCAAAGAAATACAACATAAAGCCTTGAGAAGCATTAAAGAAAAGGAAAAATTGAAATCTCTCACACTCCTAGTGAACCGACATGTTAAACAATTTGCAAAGTGTAAGGAATGTTTATGTGTGAGGGACCCAAGGAGGGAGCCAAAGAGGGTAGGATTGAGGGTGGGAGTTGGACGTGGGTAAGGTGGGGGAAAGTGGTGGTGGGAAAATGGAGACAATTGTATTCAAACAACAATTAAAAATTTAAAAAAGTAAAAAAAAGGAGAAATATTTAAATTGACTACTGTGATGAAAATATGTTATCAATATATTATATTGTTAAGAAAAGTGGTATGAGAATGCAATAATGAATAAAACCTATATTTGTGCAGTAATTAAAATCTTTATCTAAAAACATAAGAACCTATCCAAGAGATAAGAACTGAGACTACCTGTATCCACATAGCTTAACAAAAACTGAGAGTCGAGGTAGTTTGTGTCAACATAATATTTAGCTCCAGAAAATTCCTGCCTGGGAAGATAAAATCATAAAGCAAGAACTAATTTTTCCCTGGCCAGGTGGCACATTTGGTTGTGCCATTGTCCCCATACACCAGGGTGTTGCAGGTTTGATTCCCAGGAGAGGTGTGTGTGGGAGACAACCAATCGATGTTTCCATCTCACGTTGATGTTTTGATATTTCTCTCTGTCCCTCTCACTCTCTCCTTTCCTCTAAAAAACCAAAACCAATGACAACACACCCTCAAGTGAAGATTTAAAAATTAAAAACAAGAAGTTCACTCATTGCTTCAGAAAATTTCTGCAAGCCCATCTATTTGAGAGTTTGCTCATCTAGGTAACATCTCTTCTCCGGCAGCTCCCTTAAGCAATATTTTACTGGTACATTTGCTTTGGGGCTGTAACCCCTTTGGGTCTATCAGTACTAAACTATTATGTGATAAATTTGCCCAGCCCCTATTAGTTTCCCACTTTGAGAGATCCACTTAATAAATCAGAATCTCTGAAGGTGAGGCTCTGAGAACATTAATTTTTAAAGTTCACTTAACTATTCTGACTGTAACAGTTCAAAATTACTAGAATTAAAAAGAGTTCCTGGCTTTAATGAATTCATAGTTGGGGGGGCATAATAGAAATTACGTAGACACTGAGCAAAACATGAATACTACAGGAAAAATCGTCTAACATACTTTCTTGCACATCTTTAAATTACTCTCAAATTCCATTTACCTTTACCTGGCTGGTCAGTGGCTCTTCACACTTTTAGTTAATACTGATACCAGACCCGGGCTCAGCTGCCTGCTGCTGAAAAGTCAATAATCAAGAAACAGAGGCTCGTGGAAGTAAAGTAGGGTTATTGAAGAGCCAGCAGCTTGAGAAGATGGCAGGCGCTCCTTGCGCAGACCAGGTTACCATTGCAGCACAGGCAGGGGTTTCCCTGAGAAGGGAGGAGGGAAACCAAGAGGAGGGGATTGAGCTTTCTCTGTGGAGGGCACTGCATTCAAATCCACACAGTCTGTCAGGGTAACTGGTTGAAGGTCAGCAAATATCCCAGAGCTATAAAGTCTGAAGGTCAGAGTTTGCTTCCTCTGAAGTTCTTTCCAAGAATTCTTGAGCAAACAGGCTGTTTATCTGCATTCACTTAGTACTTAACAGGTTATCATTTACAGAAATAATGTTAAAAGAATGGTGGGATTGGTTATCATATCTGCAAAATGTACCTATGTTTATGCTCTGTGCATGTGTAATAAATTAAGAAAACATTCCTTAATTTATTAGTAGAAACGGGATTAATTTAATTTCTTGGCTGTGGAAAATTAAAAGTAGCTAAAATAGTCTCTACTGAATACAGCTGTAGTGGCTATTTTATTTTATTTATTTTTAGAGAGAGAAAGGAAGGGAAGGAGAAAGAGAGGAAAAGAAACATCAAGGTTGCCTCTTGCATGCCCCCTACTGGGGACCTGGCCTGCAACCCAGGCATTTGCCCTGACTGAATTGGACCAGTGACTCTTTGTTTTGTAGGCCAACACTGAATCCACTGAGCTACACCAGCCATGATTATAGTGGCCTTTTAAAAAAGATACTTAATTGTCTTGTTATTTCATCTATAAAGTAATTGTTCAAAATTTCTTGTCCTCTTTAATGACAATAAAGCATCATTTTTTCTTGCTTTTCCATAAAACATTGAGTAATGGAATGAAGTTACCAAGGATGTTTAATTTTAGTTTTCAAGGGATTATTTTCCTGCTGCATATGTAGAATAGTGATTAGCAAGAAAGGACTGGTGAGCATATTTCACAACATCTTGATATAAACTCTAATATAAATTTAAAAAAATTGTCTTATTATTCTATTAAATTACTCAATGTGTATAAATAACAGTTTGGCAAATGGTAAATTACTTTTAGGTATTATTATGGTTTGTAACACTATCTATTTCAAGTAACAATATGGGGCTGTTTGGGAATTCTATGAACAGCATTCTGGGTTTTAAAAGGCAATACTCAAGGGTTGTTTATATTGCAAAACCATGTATGTTATATTTATTTTGCTATTATCTTTTATTGTAAAAGTAAATATGTGTTTCTCCAGGAAATTTTTAGAGGATAAATTAAATAATTTTACAATGAAAGATTAACTTGTGTATGGAAAGTATATCAGAAGGGAAATGCAAATCAATGATTTATGTCTGACAAAGTATTTTAAATGTTTTTATGAAAGAACACAATAGTCCCCTCGACTGACAAACAGCCATGTCTGTAGATTAAATGCATTTTAAAGCACTCTTTTTTTTACTGCCTGCTAGTTCTTGCAGCTACGTTAATGAGAAAAGGAACATTATATCGGATGGTCTCATAGTAATTTAGATGTGTTTACTTCATTGCAAGTTATTTATCACAGTGGTAATTTTATATTTATTTGATGATCCTACACAGTTAATATCTATCTCCTTAAGTAGACATAAAGCTTTCAAATGACTCACTATAGTATTTTACGTTTTCTGTTCTTGGTGCTTAATAGCAGCTCAGTAAGTTTGGTCAAATAAATAATATGTGTGACAAGGATATTTTATACAAAAGCTGTGAAACGTAACAAAATTATGTGAGGCTGTTCTGTGCGTTTTCTTCTTCTAGAAACAGAGGAAGAATAGTAGGTCACATATTGGTCAGACAATAAACAACACCAAAACAAGTTTGAGAAAAGAAAGAATTGTATTTCATGTTTTATTTTACATTTTGTTTGTTTTTAAGATTAAGTATATTTTTCTCTAGAAGTCATTAAGGAAGGATGCTACTTCGAAGAATAAATGATTTGCTAAATGAAACAGATGATATCCAAGACTTTTCTTTTAATTACATAGACAACCAAATCGAAATCTTTCTTACTGTTGTATTTACTGATGGAAAGTTTAATGAATTTCTCCTAAAAATATGATCGATTATTTCTAATTGTCAAATTTAGATAGTCACTGCCCATGTTTTGTGACATTAGATGGCCTCTCCTCTAAATGTGTCCCCTTCCTTGGATTCTGAAACATCGTTTTGTTTCTATTACTGACTGCCGTGGCAATTCAGTCACTTTTGTTGATTCGTCCTTAATTTCTAGTGCCTAATTATTATTCATATTCTCGAAGGTCTATATTTAGCCTTCTTATTTTATTGTTCTCTAGTTTTTCTTTTATCACTGTGAATCTCATTCATTTAGATAAACATAACAACTTCTCTAAAACTTAATCTCTAGTATAGACCTATTTGTAATAGGAAGGTAATGCGTTCTTCATTATAAATGAAGATGTGAGATCTATCTTAAACTGTAATTTAAATAAGATGATGTGAATAAGTTAATAAAACATGAAAATGTTGAGAAAGTCTCTGGAACTCTACATGTTTGGTATATCTCAATACAAATTATTGATAATTATTATGATGGACACCATAAAAAAAGTTGGGCACATGTATAAGTTTGAGTTTACTATTATTCTTCTAACATTAGGCCTATCCATATAATCCAGGATAATCTCATTATACTAATATTTTCAGCTTAATCATATCTGCAAGTCTCTTTTGCCATATAAGGTAGCACATTCACAAGTTTCAAGATTAGATGTATATATTTTGGTGGGGGACCTTTTTCAGCCAACCACTATGTGCTCTCTGGCCCTCAAATACTGACATTAATTTCATACTCAAAATACACACACCCCAGGTTTCCCAGAAGTCTCAACCTATTACAGAATCAACTCAATTCCAGAAACTCATATAGGTTTTATCCACTCAAAAGTTCCAAATTTCATCATCTGAATCAGGCATTGGTCAGGCTCAGGGTGGGATCTATTTCTGGTCAAAATTTCTCACCAAATGTACACTTGAGAAACTAGAGCAAAATATTTGGCAAAATCCGTTTCCAAACATACACTTGTAAAACTAAATAATTATATGTCTGGTAGAGAAAGCATAGGCTAACAGCTATGACTCTTTTCAAAAGGAAGAAAATAAAATGAAAAAAAAAAACAACATGTGTCACCAGTTTCAAGCAAATCCACAGTTCAATGGGACATACTTCAGTAGGTTTGGAGACCTGGAAGAAGTCCACCGTGGCCTTGGTCTCCACCCTGTGGTTTTCCAACTTTGTGTCTGGACTCTGGGCTCCACCCTACAAGTCATGCTTTTTTTTTCCCCCCCATGAAGGGCAGCATGTGTTTGACATTGAGTGGTTTTATCAGTCTGTTTCTTGCTGGTTGAATTTTGAGAGTCCAATAGCTTTCTTTTACTTGCTCTGTCTCTTTTGGTCCAAGGCAATATTATTTCTGTTGATATCACATTTTTAGGAATCTTGTGGCTCTCACAATTATAACTAGGGGATTCACTCCACTAAACAAAACATCACTTTCCTGGATAACCTCATGTCTGTATTTGGTTTCCATGGAAGTGGCCAAGTCCATGAGTCTCATTCTTAAATTCTTCACAGAACCGTGTGTGTGGTTGAACAATGCACACCTTTGTTTTTTCTGAGCCCTAGAAAAAACGGTGTCCAAGCCCGTCCTTGGCTTTGTTTTAGGAACGCTTTTTCCTTACTGAGAGTCTTCGCATTTTAGCTCTTTTGCAATTTGTATAGCGTGATAGTTTCCCAAATGAAGGTCTGGTTATTTTTGTTCAATACTTCTTTCCTTTTGCATTTTACTATAATCACCAAGATAGAACAAAATCTCAACTTCAACACTTTGTGTAGGAAATCTCAGGAAAATATCCAAAGTTATCACTTACAAGTTTTATTTTCCATAGAACTGTAGGGCTCCAGTAAGCCATACTTTCTGTCACTATATAACAATAGACTTTATTCTCTTTTCCAATAGCATGTTCCTCATATCATCCTGATTCCTAATTAACAGTGCCTTTCACATCCATGCTCTATCAAAGGTCTTTTTATATTTATTTAAGAATTCTTTACAACATGAGCCGTAATAACACCTTTAATGCCCACATTTCTAGGCACAGTCTGTTTATGATAATTCATTCTCTGAGATGATATACGGGTTTGCTACCATATTCTTCATTTATTTCTAGCCCTCACCAGAAGTCTTTTACATCCATATTTCTATTAACAGTCTATTAAAAACATGCAAGACTATTTCTAAATTCTTCTTGAAATTCATCCTGCCTTTACTCATCACCCGATTCCAAAACTGCTTCCATATTTTTACATATTTATTAGCTCACAACCCCATTCCTATACCAAAATCTGCTCTAGGGTTCTACTGCTGCTGTGGCCAAGTAACACAAACTTAGTGGGTTAAACAAGATACGTACAGTCATTATCTGACCACACTAGAAGTCAGAAATATAAAATCTGAGATTATGATTTCTGAAGATGGAAACACTCACTGAGCTAAAGTTGACGTCAGCAAGCACAGTTCCTTCTGGAGGCTCCTGGGACAATCCATTCCTTTGTTTTGCCAGAATTCTAGAGACGGCTCTCAGTCCTTGCTTGTGGCCACGCAGCTCATCACCTTTTCTTTCTCTCCTTCCTGCCGTTGTCGCATTGTCTTCTCTCGGCCTCTAACGCTACTGCCCTGTTTTGTACGGACTCTGAAGATTACATGGTGCCCACCTGGGTGAGCTGCCCCATCTCCCCACCTCAAGGTCTTCAAAATAATTACATATGCAAAGTCCTTTTGCTGCCAAAGGTAACCATTTTACATATTTGAGGATTTGAATATGTGTACCTGGAGGTGGAGGAGACATTATTCAGCCTACAGAATGACATTTCAAATATGATGTATTCATTAAGAGAAATGATGAAATAAAGCATGATTCATTATGTATGGAAATAAAATGATAATCACTTATATCATATAATTATTATGATTACCAAGTGCTAAATATACATCTGATTATATATTCCCTCCAAATCTTCTTGATATTAAATAAGTCTAATTGCATTTTTTCAAGAAATAAATGATTATTTTATGTTTTCCCCAGAGTGTTCCATGTATTTTTCTATGAAAGTTTTATGGCTATTATATTCATATAAAATCTTTTAATTTGAGTAGAATTGTTAATTCATGCTTACCAAATGAAGAAAACACAGTATTTTGCAGGCTCCATACATCAATTTTGATTGCTTAAAAATGCTATTAACCTATTTTTATCCAGTTACTAGCTATTCTGTCTATTATAATTATTATGATTTTGTAGTTTGCTAGTCATAGCCTTATTATTTTAGTTGTAAAATTATTTGCATACTTCCCAATAAGTCAGTTAATAAATTTATATTTTCCAGAAATTGAACACATGTTTCTTAGTGAAATTGTCTTAATTATATTGATGATCATTTTTCACAGCTTTGCAAAGACAACTTGCTTCAAAGCATTAAATAAGTGACTTTCTGTCCATGAACTGATTAATCCCTTTATCACCTCAGCAGGTCTCTTGATGTTTCATTAGTATTCCTGCAATTGACTAAAAATATAGAACACACAGCTTATCAATTACATTCATTGATTCAACCATAGAACTAAGAAGCAAGATTTCTGTTAAAAATATTTAAGTTGCAATTGTAATGAATTAGTAGATATATGCACAGTTCAATTGTTCACAATATTAAATTTGTTAAAAAGTGTTAGGTGAATTTGTCCTGGCTGGCGTAGCTCAGTGGATTGAGCACGGGCTGCGAACCAAAGCATCGCAGGTTCGATTCCCAGTCAGGGCACATGCCTGGGTTGCAGGCCACAGCCTCCAGCAACCACACATTGATGTTTTTCTCTTTCTCCCTCCCTTCCCTCTCTAAAAATAAATAAATAAGATCTTAAAAAAACATTAGTGAAGCATACTTTTAAAAAAAAAGTGTTAGGTGAATTTGAAAAAAATAGAGATGGTCAACATAGTCTTTCAAAATTCCTGATGTATATAAAGTAGCATAGAACCTTTTTTTGTGGAAATAGAGAATTTAATTGAAATGTTACAGCAAAACTTTCAAGAGCTATAATTTCTTCACTAAAGAAGGTTAGGAAATTCACTTTCAATGAAGAATATTAACATACTTAGATGTTTCAGAACAGAGAATTCCTTTTCACTAGACTTCATTTTTGTGTTCTTTCAATTAATTTGGCTATTAATTTTGAAAATATTAAAATGGAATAAAAATATGCAGTAGGGAGTAATAAGAAATCCTTTACAACTCTAATCCATGCTGAATTTGATGAGTATAATAAAAACTTTCTTGTTATTTGTAACAACTTAATAAAAAGAAGAACTGGTCAGTGAAAAGATTGCAAGTAATATGTCAGAAGGATGCTGGAGATATTATGGCACAGTTTGGGGGTGGTTCCTAGTAATTATATATCCAACCATATGGTTGAAAGTCTATTTGATTCATTATTTGCCTTGTAATACATGCACATGTGCTGACATTGTAAAAATCATTTTTACAGAAATCTTTCATTGGCATGTCATTTCAAAAGATTATTGATGAAAGTATTGTGCCAAGACCACTCTCCTTGGTAAACAATGGGATTATTTTTAAAACTTGATTTTTTGTGTAGAAAATAAGTATAAAGGAATTTCATATTATAGTGTATTAAATAAATGTAACTCAAAAATTCCTGAATCAAAACAAATCTGTCTCTGATTTTAAAAGTTCATAAATAAACTTTTAAAAATGGATGAGTTTTATTAATGTGTCAAAACCACACAAATAACATAGCAAAATATTTATCAGAATTTAGAATAATAAATGCTACATATTAAACTTCTGTTACATTGCTTTGGTGAAGATGGCAAGACTTGATTAAAAGTTAAAGTTAACTTATTTCCCAAAACTAAGTAAGTTTAGAAAAATTTTTAAAAGTTTCAGAAGTTTACAAGAGAGTTTTTTGTTACTTATATTTATACTTTTAAGTTATTGAAACTGAAGACTAGAAAGACATATATGAATATTATAGGACTGGTGTTTATGCATTTAGGAGTTTCTATTTGAAAAAAGGGTCTTCTAAGAAATAGAAAAAAACAATTTTAAAATTCATATGCAACCACAATAGATTTTAAATAGTCAAAGCAATCTTGCACTTGAAAAAAAAACAGAGTTAGAGGCATCTCATGCTCTGATTTCAAATTATATCACAAAGCTATAGTTATCAAAACACTATGGTACTGGCATAAAATCAGATATGTAGATCAATAAAACAGAACAGAGAGCCCAGAAAGAAACCTAAGCATGTATGGTCAATAATTTAAACAAGGTCTTCATGTATACACAATGGAGAAAATGTAGTCTCTTCAATGAATAGTGTTGTGAAAACT
This sequence comes from Tonatia bakeri, assembly GCA_004024845.1. Taxonomy (NCBI): domain Eukaryota; kingdom Metazoa; phylum Chordata; class Mammalia; order Chiroptera; family Phyllostomidae; genus Tonatia; species Tonatia bakeri. Next base: position 191,088 of record PVIA01000285.1, on the reverse strand, counting down.
AGATAAGAAAACTATTCTCAAATATTTAGAAATGAAAAATAAAAGCATTCTTACAGATGGCTTTTGATTCAATGGGAAAATACAACTGGTTTTAACAGAATATTTAGAAAATATGAATCATGAGAAAAGCACACAGAAAAATCTGTATGATTTGGCCACATCTATTCTTGGAGGATAGCACAATGTTTATATGTTTCGCTAATAAAAATAAATAACAAATGAACTAATCATTTTATTGAAAAGGTTAAAAGTTGTAATAACCACAAAGGAAATCTAGGGAGAAAAGAAGTGGTAGACATGAGATCTCCTTATGCTATCACTGTTGTTCTTCCCAGGAAACCCTACACAGTAGATTGAGTAAAATTATATTATTTAGGAGAAAGAAGTTTCTCTCCTGGAAATCAATATAACTGGACCTAGAACGCATTCTCAAATGCTTAGACACTCATATTCTATCAACGTCCAAATCTTTTTCACGCTATCTCCAAACTGAATCTCTGATGTATCCTTATTTTCTATCTCCACAGTTTTAATAAAGTCACTATCATTTCTGCTTTAGGTGAGTGCAATCAAAGCCTTTTCCCAGAACCTAGAAATCCTTTCATGATCTAACCCACTTTGCTGATTTTGTCTCTTAGAACACCCTAACTCATTCACCTTCTTTTTTTTTTTTATTAAAGATTTTATTTATTTATTTTTAGAGAGGGAAGGGAGAGGGAGAGAGAGAGAAACATCAATGTGTGGTTGCTGGGGGACATGGCCTGCAACCTAGGCATGTGCCCTGACTGGGAATTGAACCTGCGATGCCTGGTTCGCAGCCCGCGCTCAATCCACTGAGCTACACCAGCCAGGGCCTCATTCACCTTCTTAATAATCACAATATCTTCCGGCAATTACAAGAACAAATGTGCCACACTCTCCGTGTTTCAAAGCTCTTGCCCCTGACAACTGGCATTCACGGTCCTGAACACCCAGTACATCTCAACTGAAATAGCATCTCGTCCCAGAGGCCATTCCCTTTTCTTTCTGTATCACAGAGTCAAATTTCCTTCATAGCACTTGAATACTCTGTATTTATTTGAATCATTTGTTTTATTATATTCTGTTTCCTACACTAAAGTATAATTCCTCTATGGCAGGCATCTGTCTGTCTTGCTCATTATATTACCCAGATTGTGGAGTGATGAGTCTAGTGCTCACATAACGTTGAATAACTAAGCAAAAAATGAAGGAATGTTAAACATTTTCTTGGTATTTTACAAGATATCTTATATTAGAAAATATATGTGTCTTTCATGTATAAATGAGAGATGATCAATTCAAACATATTTTGAATCTGGGACAGAACTCTGAAGGCAGAGAAATAAAATTAGCCAAAGGTGAAAAGCAAACAAGCAAGTTTCTCCCTTTCTATTCGGGTTCAATAAATTTGTTCTGTTGGTAAATATAACCTAGCACTCTTTGAATGTGATTGTGTGCTTTTTTTTTTTTTGCAATATGAAAAGTTTTAATAAAACTTGATTAACTAACAGATTTAAGCAGATGTTAGGAAATAAATCGCAAAGGCTCCCAATATGTTTATGACCCTTGTATTAGTCTTAAGCATATTCTACTGTAGGGGAAGCAATATTTCCTCCTCCCCCCTTAGGGTTTTTCAGCCTGTCCTGAGAATTGACCTGATGCAAACCAGATTAACAGGGGTAAAGCATGCACATACATTAGTTTTCCATGACATGAGAGCGCTCATAAGCAATAAAACTCAAAGAAGTGGTAAAACCTCAATGCTTTTATACTAGGTTGAACAAAGTGAGGAAATTGTGGAAAATAATTAAAATACATAGGAGATAAAGAAACTTAAGATGTATTTTAACTAAGTCTTTTTGGACAGAATTCTCTTTGCTTTGACTCCATGTCAAAGAATGTTTTTTTTTGTTTGTTTGTTTGTTTTCTGGTACAGGAAGGGCACCTTTCACATGGGAGATTTACCTCCTATCTTCAGAATGAAAAGTGGAGATTCCCTTTTTGCATCTGCTTTAAAAAAATACATTTAATTCAAAATAATCCTTATGACTAAGAGGCACATTTTGCAGTGACACATTCTTTCATTTTGTGTATTTCCCTTTACTTGGAAACTATAGCTTCATAGTGTTTTGAATATTATAGTCACTCAACAAATAGTTATAAAAATGACCTTATTAAATAGCATAGACACAAACCTGACTTCATTATTCCACTGATACTTCTTAATAAATTGAGATTGAGTAATATCCAAACTTCTATGGTAGGGTCGACTATTTGATAATATTTGAGCTTTGTTACCACTTAAATACCTGATGCTGTTTATTTATTTTTCTGTTTATTTGCCCCACAAAGACATCTTTTATCATAACTATTATGTCAATTTTCACTTCATCCATTTGCAAGTTTTCTGCCCATGATTCAAGATTCAGTGTATATGTAACCTGCTTTGTTCAGCTTCCTTATAACTATTCAGGTGAGTTATACACTGCTCTCCTGAACCTTCAATTGCATTTTGAATTCCACTCTACTTCTACCATCCCAGGGCATTCTTATTTTTCATATCACTCTTCCTTGTAGTATATTAAACTTTTTGAAAACAGAGACCAAAATTCTGTTATACTTGCCTAATACTTAGAAAAGTGTGTATTGCAGAACAGGTTTTATGGTCTCAAAATATTGACTTGGCTTGAATTGCAAACTAGCTTCAGTGCTGATAGAGGAGCTAGCATAGTAGGAAGTTGGAGTGAAGGAGGGACATTTTCCCTAATGTCCAAAACCTCATTAATTTCAAATCCAGATCTACTTACCAAAGCTCTAGTTGTTTGCACATTTCTCTCCACATGATTTTTAATGTCCATGATCTCAATAAGAATAACATGGCAGACACTGGTTTTGGATGGAGCCCTCTCACAGATTGGCAGTAGTATGCTCTCCAGACTGGTACCCAGGCACTCACCATCAGCCTAGAGCTGCCATTTTGGCCTGAAAAGCATCACATTCTCTCTGTATTGCTCTAAATCCTTCCAGATAGAACAACTGGTTTTCATTTGGAGGCAGTAGTGACTTAATTGAAAATGCACCATGTCTGATTGGTTTTATTTTGCTGTTGTGGCTTGATAATTTACACAATGCCTTCTTTACCTTCAGATATAAATACTTAATCAACTTAACTCATAGTCAATTTTAAATCATAATATCTATACCAAATGCTTTTTCTTACAAATTAAATGTCAATAAGTGTGAAGAATATTGGCATAGTCATGGGACATTATGGGCAACAAAGGTGTATTAGTTAATGCAAAACTAAAAGATTGTCTCATATTATAGATTACGAGTAACATCAAATGCTTAAGTATGTTGTACCTAAAATACTATAGATAATAATAATGATGATGTAAATTTAATAAAATACCAAATACACACGAGTCATTTTGTTTTCAGATTATATAGGCAACAAAATGTATTCACTAAATTTACAAAGATAATTACTGGGTCCTTTTAATGAAGCCACCATTTTCTTAAGATAAAATCCTCAGAATTGTTCTTAAATCATCTTGTTACCTCATGTCTGGCACCCAATTAATCTATTATGCATATTATGTCTACTTTCAAATACATCAGAAATCTTAACACATAGCATAAGGTTATATCTAGCATATTACCCTTAAGATTTTTTATATTCAAACTATGAAATGAAATATTTTTATTAAATTTTTCAAAAATCTTGCTCATAAAAAGTTTATCTTATAATCTCATTGTAATTACTAGAAAAAGAATATAATATTAATCACATAGAAAATACAGGGAAGCCCTGGCTGGTGTAGCTCAGTGGATTGAGCACAATATGCAAACCAAAGGGTCACAGGTTCAATTCCCAGTCAGGGCACATGCCCGGGTTGTGGCCCAGGTCCCCTGGGTTGCGGTGCCATGCGAGAGGCAACCACACATGGATGTTTCTCTCTCTCTCTTTCTCCCTCCCTTCCCCTCTCTAAAAATAAATAAAATCTTAAAAAAAAAAGGAAAATACAGGGAAAAAGTGCATATTTTTAAAATTAGAAAAAGTTCATTGAATTTATTGAGGCAATACTGGTTCACAAAACCATACAGGTGTCGGGTATATAACTCAATAACATACCATCAGCACTCTGCACGGTGCACTGTGGGAATGTGAAGGAAATGAAACCATGCACTGTTGCTGGGATGCAGACTGGTGCAGCCACTGTGGAAAACAGTATGGAATTTCTTCAGAAAACTAAAAATGGAAGTGCCTTTTGACCCAGCCATCTCACTCCCTGTAATATATCCTAAGAAACCCAAAACACTAAACTGAAAGAATGTATGCACCCCTATGTTCAATCCAGCATTTTTTACAATAACCACGATCTGGAAACAGCCCACGTACTCATTAGTAGGTGAGAGGCTAAAAATGCTGTGGTACAGTTACACAATAGAATACTATTCAGCTACAAAAAAGGAAAAAAAAAAACCCTCTTACCTTTTGTGACAGCATGGATGGACCTGAGGACATTATGTTAAGTGAAGTAAGCCAGAGAAAGACAAACACCATCTGATTTAACTTACATGTGGAATTTAATGAACAAAATAAACTGACAAACAAAAGAAGGGCTTATGTTTGCTCTCCAAATTGTCAAGATAAATAGCAACTTCTTTATAAGTATGAACTATATAGTATTCAAAATTCTCATTTGGGGCTAAAGCATAAAAAAGTGTTCACAAAGTTAAAGTTGTAGAAAGTGACTTTACCAAAAGGTAGAATTAATCTATATCGGGCACATTATTTTCATTGGCATGAGTATAAATATTTAATAACTAAGCAAAGAAGTTTCACTAAAAGTAAGATATATCCTTTTCCATAAAGTACACTTAAGCATGAAATATTAGAGATGGTAAAATTGATAACTAAGTATATTTCAAAAACTCGGTATTGATTGAACACAAAAGCAATGACTGCCTTTTATAAATATTAATAAATTCTTAAATTTCACATTAAAATCCCATCACCTGAATTTATTTTTAAAACACCAGTAAATTTAATGTTATCTTTAAAGCAACTATTATAGACTTAATTAATTACTTAATTAGGACAAGTATTAATGGTTAAAGAACTACAATTAAAATGGAAGGTTTGAGAAATTACCAAAGTGTAAAAGAAACTATTCAAGCAATGATTTTATTTATTTATTTTTTTAAAGGAAATACATCTTTTTTTTTAAGATTTTATTTATTTATTTTTAGAGAGGGAAGGGAGGGGGAAAGAGAGAGAGAGAAACATCAATGTGCAGTTGCTGGGAGACATGGCCTGCAACCTAGGCATGTGCCCTGACTGGGAATCGAACCTGTGATGCCTGGTTCACAGCCCGCACTCAATCCACTGAGCTACATCAGCCAGGGCAATGATTTTATTTTAAAAAAAATAAGCAGCAACTTTATTCAAAATATTAAAAAGAAATGTACAAATCATATACATTATTTAATCATCATTTTTTCCCATGAGGATTAATATATATTATTCCTTTCTAAATGAATGTTCTATTTTACTTTAATATTTTGAAAATTCTGTAATTCATCATGTCTTAAAATTATATTGTATTTATGTTATGGAGAAATGAAAGTGCATCTGCTATGTTACTGATCAAATTTGTACTCCTGGAATTTATTTCATAATTTTACTTATTTCAATATGAATTTTCATTATAAATGTATAACTGCATTAAGAATGTATCTGGATAAATTTATTTAAAAATATACTTATCTATAAAGAGTTGCTGTCATCAAAGCTATTTAAATGGTGATTTTGAAATTAAGTAATTGAGTATAATATCTGACTTCAAATAATATAATTAGATTCAAATAAAAATTATATACAATACTTTTAATCCATTATTATCTATGTTAAAAATATACTTAGTATTTTTAGGATTCCTTATCAGGTAACAGTTCCCTTCACATTCTTTATCCTTCACTAGTCTCTGATTTGATATTCAAGATGCTTTTTTATGTAACAGCATATCATTTTCAAAGAACAGAAGCAGAAAATTAAGTTGATCATAAGGATTCCAGAGCACCTTTTAGAACCAAAGACCAAGAACAGGCACCAGAATTCTTATGGGCTTGTGCCTGGAATAGAGGGGTTTTCGGGAACTTGATAGATTTTCTTGGTTGACTTGCTTTTGTTTAACATGTATGGACTCAACTCTCTGTTTTTTTTCTGTCTCTCCTTCACCCCTCTATTTTTCTGGGAACAGAGTTTTACTTCTTAGTATTCCTGTTGAAAACATGTTCCCTTCACCATTCAAGAATTCCCAAGTTCTCAATTCAAGTATGTCAAAATGATTAAAATTAATTATTTTTCTCAATTCCAATATCTGATGAAAAAAAATTTGGTTGTCCTGACTTGGATCAATGTTCATTTCTTTAGAGTCAGCTATGGCCTGGGGTTTAGATGCTGTATTATAAATGGATGAGTAGTCCTGTTGAAGGCAAGTTCAAGATCAAAAACAGAAGTCTCAGCCTGACAACTTACCTTAGGAACTATGTAATATACATAACATGAACAAACTATCTCTCATAAGTTAAGCTGTTAAAGTATTTATGTTGATTAGAAATAATTCTTCATCAATGTTGGATTGACACTATTAACTTTAAAGAGTTTAAAATAAAGATTAAAAATTGGTGATTTATACTAAACTGATCTTTCAATGCTCATATGATGTTATTGCAGTTGTTTTTGGTGGAGTCTAGAATTATTTTAGGTGGCGCCTAGATTCAACAGTACAATATTTTTAAATGTTTAATGAATTGCACAGTTGACAAAATATATACTAATTCTTAAAACATTGCCAATTTATCTCTTATTTCTAGCTAGATATAAGTACAAATTTAACCTTCTATAGAATTCATCATGAAGCCTTCTGGCTGCTGAACATCATATTTTAACCATCATCTAAGTCCTTACTAATAGGCACCATAAGCCTCTAAGAAACATCGAAGTTACATCTCCCCCCCCAAAAAAATGCATACAATTGTTCCAATGTTTCTAAGTACTGTAGTCTGAAATTATAATGTACTTTATTATTTGGAGTATAACTTCTGTGGTGATTTTCCCCCCTTCCTTCCTTCTTTCCTCCCTCCCTCCCTCCCTTCCTGCCAAGGGCCAATAGGGCCAGCAAATCTTCCCAGATAGCCAGAGGTGCTGGGATCTGTTGGGAACAGGAGCCCAACCCGCCAACAAGTGAGGCTAGCACAAAGTCTGCCCCTAGTGCAAGCAGACTGGTGCATCTAGTGTGTGCATCCTTGTAGTCTCAGGCGGTCCAGCAGGGCCCATTTAGCCTAGGCTGGCCCCAGTCAAAGCCCTGCCTCCTGCACCAGGGTTAGGCTACCCGAAGCCAGACTTTCCAGTGTGGTGATTGATTGAGACTCATATCAAACACATTACATTTCCTTGATACAGCATATATTCCCTTAAAGAATACCCACCTACATAATAAAAACTCAGGATAAAATAGCCCATAACATTCCTACTAGTATCTAACTATATTTTTTACTATCCAGATATTAAGGATGACTTGTGTCCTGTCCAAACACAGAATTCTCCACAGTAATATATTGTAAGAAATTTCAAAATGAACAAATTACTTCTGACTATCTCTAGAGCAGCCTAACCTTCTACATTTTCAAAGTATAATATCATTCTTGGCACACAAAAAATACTCAATAAATTTTATTGAATAAATGGATGAGGAAAAAAGGTAAATTTTAAATCAGAGGAGGGATTAAACCAGTCATTAGGGAAGGCACTTGACCCTCAATTTCCATTAATGGGAATAATTACTTTTATAGAGTTGATCTGTGAATAAAATTAAATCATATTTTTAAGTTCTACATGTCTTTCTGACACACGCTATTTTAGGCTTACTTTTTTACTGTCTCAGCCCTCAAACCAACCATCTCTCCAATGATTCCTAGTTCATCATAGTGAATAACAGCCTTGACACCTGACAACCCTGGACAGAATTAAGGAGGTTTGAACATCTTGTAACTGCTTGCCATAAAGAAACTGGATCCTCTTTGGAGGGAATAAAATACTGATAATTTATATTTTTGCAGAAATAATATAGAGCATTTATTCAGCAATTACCAGGCAGGCAAGAACCATAAAACTACAAATCAAAAGGAGCAAGAAGCCATAGGTGCTGATCTACACATGAACGAAATAATGAAGGAATAATGAGATAAGATAGGTGATTGGAAACTTCACTCATTTTACATGAACTCTTCCAGAGAATACCTTCTCCCCTCTTTTAATGAGCTCAACATTAGCTTGATTAAAGCAAAGCAAAACAAAATAAAACAACCTACAAAAAACAAAGAATAGACTGATTTTGTTCTGAACTTTAAGCAAAAATATTCTAAATGAAATATTAACAAATCCTAATATGGGTATAAATTGGTAGGATCTTTTTTGAAAAACTGCCTTGACTGGTGTGGCTCAGTGAGTGGGCTGGGCATCATCCCACAAACCAAATGGTCATTGGTTTGATTCTCGGTCAGGGCACATGCCTGGGTTGAGGGCCATGTCCTCATTTATGGGGACTCAACAGTATCCAGTGACTCATTACTACCAAAAACACACCCTGCAAATCTACTGCTTTGTCTGTCCTCCTACGTCCTGCAGCTGCAGCACCACAGCTGGACACTGCGGTGTCAGCTTTTGTAATCTTTATGTCTGTTGTAGTACCATGAGCACTACGGCTGAAAGTAATTCATCTTATTTTGGTAGATTTAATACTGACCACTGCTCCTTTGATGTCTTCTCCATTTCTGAGTTTGTTGGTTTATATTCCTATGTTTTGTGAGAATTTTGTCTATTTTTTCCCCTAAGAAGACTAAAGCAATTGTGGATGCTCTGAAGAGTTCTTGAAAGTTTGTGTACAATACCTAACAGGAACGATTTCAACCTTTTTTATCTCAGAGCACACATAAACTAATTATTAAAATTCTGCGGGGCACCAAAAACTATTATATTTTAGCCAATGTAACAATAAAATAGGTATTATTTTGATTTATTCACATGGGGCAGCTATTGTTGTGTTGGCTATCGTCATTTCTTTTTTTAACTTGACAATTTAAGAGAAAAGAGGTCAGTGTCCCAGGCTACATAGTCAGGGATTGCATGTTTTAAGAATTCTGGTGGCACACTGCTTGAAAACTGCTAAATTAGAGAATATTTAATTTCTGCCAGGAATTCTAAGTCCCTACACACATAATCTAATGTACTGTCCAGAAGGTGCCTTTAAGTAATTTTGTGAGATTCGTTTACAAATTACAAAACAGGGGTTAAGATAGAGAAGCTATTATATTGTCCACATTAGTAGTAGGAGTTGGAGCATGAATTCTTAAACTCCCAGATATTGGGTCTCCATCAATGACTAATAAATGCTGCTTACTACAGTTTAGGGTATGACTCCCTCTTTATGTTTGATGTCTATATGATAGATGATATACACACACTTGAGTTAATGAATTCACTTCCAGTGTTTTTTGTTGAAATAAATTATCTTGGAATAATATTCTCCTTCCCATGAGCAGTTTCATTCCTTCTTTCCTAAGTTTGTTTCTTGTTTCTTTTGGGATATTCTTCAGTTTCAAATGTTGTCTCTGTTATTTTAGTAATATTAATTACTCACGCACAGAATAGTCTGTCTTCTTATCTCTCATCTTTTCCATAATCAGGTTTATAACTTTGTTCTTCTCATTTTTCTTTTGTGTGATTTCCTCAAACCTGTCTTATATGCCTTCTATGGGTTTTATATTGTCTTTATTCTAGTTCTATTATTTCTGATATAGATTTTTATCTCTGTGTTTTATTTCCCCTAAATTAAATTCTGGACTCTGCCAGATTATGGTTTGTAATTTTTTGATCCTATGGAGGTCTGTGTGAACTCAGTTTTCTTGAGCCATACTTTATTTAATATTCTTTATTAACTATTTTGTATAATATATAAATAGGACCAAAACTAATTATGTTTCTATTGGTATTTATCCTAGGAAACTGGTTTGTAGACAGCTGATAATAAAACACCTTAATTAACAGTTTTATTAATTTCATTATCTAGAATGTTCATTCACTATGTCTGTTGTTAATTTTCCTTGGGGTTGAGACTATACCTTATTTTTCAAAAATGTGTTTAAAAATATTCCTCATATATCAGGCCATAATTTTTCTTTGTTATTTTATTTTTCATTTTGGTGGGAAACAATTTGCTTACTTCACTATTTTTATTTAGAAATCTATTTTATCACAAAATTTTATTTTAGGTAGGATTTGATATAAAATTCATATCTGCATTTTTTGAAAGAAAAACTTTTTTAATATCAGTGGCATTAAATGCAACCTCAGGGAAAGAAGCAAACGTAACTTCCTTTTACTTAAATACAAGAAAAACGACAAGTGCAGCTTCAACTTTTTGTGGCTTTAAGCCCTGAATTCTTGTATAGTGAACCTGACAGAATCAGAACTTTTTTTTATGTTTGAAAATGAAGTGCTGAGGTATGGAAAACTGCATTAAGATGCAAGGTATATGATTATAAAATAAACCAAGAATACCTAAAGCAATCTTATACTTATTCATCTGTGTCATTGACTTACATTAAATAATTTAGAATAAAGTTATCCTCTACATTAAGTATACTATTTAAAGTGTAAAATTATTTAGTAGTAACACTTAATTGGACACACTATCAAAAGCCCAGGCTAAAAGGCAGAAAACTGTACTTAAACAACAATAATTTTTTTTAAGAAAAAGAAAAAAGAGATTTTGAGAGTGAAAATAAAATCTGTTGGGTCATGCCACTTTAACACAGGGATGTTCCAACCAGGAAGAGCTTTACATCAATGGCAGCAATGACAATGTGGTGTAACCTTTATTGAGTGCATACAATACACCATCCCTTGCCCTGATTTTTCATATGCAAGGTCTGTTTAATACTTAGCATAAAATTAAAGAATTTGTACTATCAGTATGTTTTTAATATTTATCTTTTTTACATTCATTTCTCGAGTTAATTTTTATTTTTGAAATATTTTGTTACATTTATAATGTAACCATGGAGGATGAAGCAGTATAGAATTAAGTACAATCAGTCACTGGGTCAGTGCTCAAAATTATTCAAGGTAAGTTCTGTGATTAAAAAAATTGAAGGTCACTGTCACAATGGGAGATATTAAGATTCTTAAGCAAGATACTAATTTAAAGTTTAGAATAATCTAACTTCAAGGTTATTTTGTATGCTGTCATTTTTATTTACTGCATTTCCTTTACAGAAAGAAAGCTCTGTCAACCTCCAGTAATTATAGGATATAGTTCCATTATTTTAACTGATATATATATATATATATATATAAAAGCATAAACATATGTACTTTCTTAAAATTACTTGTTTTAGCATTTTGAAGGAGTACTAAAGTCAATTTAATACTTATTTCAATGGTTTTCACAAAACAGTTAACAAACATGTGATTTCAAGGCTTAAGTGAAAGTTCCATAAACTGAGATTTAAAAAATAGGTAAAACAAATTAACCTAGCATACCTAAAATACAATATATTCTAAAACCCTGAAAGCAGATGGATGTGGAAGGGTCATGTCTTGTCTGAAGATACCCTAGGTACTGCAATGTGATATGCAGGCCAGATGAAGGACACGGTAATTACCTGTACATTAGACTCACCTATAAATCATCTCTTGCCTTGCTCTTGCTCTTGCTCTTCTCTCCTGATGAACACAAACAAATTTGTAGTACAGTCTTCTAACTCGCCATTGTATCATCGTGGGCAATGCATGGAGTATGCGCATTTCACATTACATTTCATTGGTAGAAAACGGAGCTCAGATTTTGTTGGGCATAATAAGATCAAGGGGTTTATTCAAATGCCGATTTCTTGTACTACACCCAGAGGGATTATGACGCAGTAAAACTCTGGCACACCTTGGATTCTGAAAATGTAGAAAGTCCCTTAGGGAATTCTGATGCAGGTGGTCTTTTGACTACAGTGCATCAAATTCTGGGATGAAGATTTAATTCCACACCATCCACTAAAGTTTAAAATGATCTGTCAAAGAGTTACCATTTTAGACCTCAGTTTCAACCTTTTTCTTTTTTGTGTATTTTTATTGTTGTTCAAGAACAGTTGTCTCCATTTTCCCACCACTACTTTCCTTTGCCCCACCCACCCCAAATTCCAACCCTCCATCCTTGCCCACTTTGGTTTGTCCATGGGTCCTCAATGCATGTTCCTTGATTGACCTTTCCCTATTTTCCCCCATTATCCCTTTCCTGCCTCCCGCTGGTTCCTGTCAGTTTGTTCTGTATTTCATTGCCTCTGGTTACATTTTGCTCATTTGTTTGTTTCATTGATTAGGTTCCACTTACAAGTAAGATCTATGGTATTTGTCGCTCACCGCCTGGCTTATTTCACTTAGTACAATACTTTCCAGTTCCATCCATGCTGTCACAAAGGGTAGGGGCTCTTTCTTTCCTTCTGCTGCATAGAATTCCATTGTGTAAATGTACCATAGTTTTTTGATCCATTAATTTACTGATGGACACTTAGGTTGCTTCCAGCACTTGGCTATTGTAAATTGTGCTGCTATGAATATTGGGCTGCATAGGTTCTTTTGAATTGGTATTTCAGGGTTCTTATGGTATAATGCCAGCAGTGGAATTGTCGGGCCAAAAGGCAGTTTCGTTTTTAGCTTTTTGAGGAAATTCCATACTGCTTTCCATAGTGGCTGCACAAGTCTGCATTCCAACCAACAAAGTATTCAACCTTTTTCTTATGTAAACTTAACTGCTTGCAAATTCACTCACACTCCATTCTTTTCCACACCTGCTTTTGTGTTTCTGTTTTCTCCACCAGAATATTCTTGTTTACATAGTGAACCTACTCAATTTTCAAATATCAGCTACTTTTTGAAAATGTGATTCTATGCACTCAACCAGCACTTTATATTGCTAGAATATCCCTCAGATAACATTGACTTGCTCTACACTATCTAATGCCTATCTTTCTACATTGTTTTTCATATTTACACATTAAAACAAGGTGTTCAATGAACGTTCGCTGGCATGTTCACAAGAAAATCTTAAATGACCAAAACTGTATTTTGAAAATAATGGTTCTATGTAGAAAAGTCGGTGAGAAACTGGAGATTTTCAGAATCTCAAGACATTTTCTCTAAACGTTCTTTATTAAAGGTTTCTTTTTTCCCCCTTTCATTGTGCTTAAAGTGGACAGCTTACCCAGAAACGAGCCACTCCTGAATTTGATTCTATCTAGTTTTACTCAAGAATAATGTCCTGTCTTTTCTTATCACCACCATTAGCAGTGTGCCACTTTTTATTAGCCTTATCACCCATTGTTATGATAAACAAAGCACAAACTCATTCAACCAAAGGAACTGTCTGCAGAGCATAATAGCTTCTTTATCTACCTGCAACAAGACTCCCAACTTTGCTTAGTTGGAAACAAATTTTATCCTTACTACTATCAAACCTATCAGACTAAGTACTTGCTAAGGTGTCCCTTAATTAATTGATACTTTAACTTTCAAATTCTCTAAGAAAACTAGTTTTATAGAAAAAATGCCAATATTACCGATATTTAACACTTTGAGTACCCAAATATGAAATATTTCCACGAACATTTAAGGCATCTAGGTGTTGTATTTCTTTTGCTCATCTTTTAGAGTGACTGATTATATCAAGTATTTTAATGAAATTGATTGAAAATTGAACACCTCAGAAGTAAGTTTATCATATGAAGTTGTTAAACTAAAATTAAGAGTCTTATTTGTTTTATGCATAACTGGATATGTTTAAATCAGTTTATTTTAATATATTCATTTATAATCTGACTTGTTTCTAAATAAATTTCAAGGAATAATATACTTTATTTTTTAACATATTATAGTTTGGGATACAAAGAATTATTTTAAAGACCATAGAACAGAAATAATACATATTTAAAGAAAGAAAACTTTATTTTTTACATAACATATATTGCTATAATTACATAGCATAGCATAAAGGTGCAAAATAATTGTTATTGTTTTCACATTTCTAAGAGTATTTTCATTTGAATTAATAAAAATTTTAGCAGCAGAAGCAAAAAATGTTATAAGCTACAAGAAATACAAATAAGTTACCAAGCAGTCTATGATATCAACATATTTTATAATCTGTCCTTATAGAACACAAAATGTTAGAGTAATGAAATGATGACACAGTGTAGCTGCAGAATGAGAAAGTGATCCACGACTTTGGAAACAATTCCAGGTTTGGAAACAGTTTATATTTACAAGTATGAACTACTTGTAAAATTTTATTCATTTTATTAAGAGATAAATATGGTGGAGGCAATAACATTACACAGATAAGATGTATAGTCTCAGTGGTAAATGATGGAAAGTGGGGGAAAGTGGTTCATTTAATTAAAAATGATTTTTAGTGAACATGTTTCTTCCTTTCCTGTGTTTCTTTGAGAAATAATTAAAAAATCACCAGATCATTTTAAATAGTATCTCTATCATAACTACAGAGCTGGAAGGTTTTTTCATTCACCTCATGAAACAAACAATGTATTCCATTGAAGCTATGAATGCTCAAATAATTCAAAAACATTGAGATATGATTTCAAAACTTTTCTTTGTTTTTTACTCTTTATTTAATATTGAGCACATTTACAATTGCATGTGTATCATAAATGTAATATGTTAGGAAAAAAAGTGACTGCTTTGCTGCTTGGTGATATTATATAATGACCACTTTGTCCACTAAGAAAGTAAATTTATTTATTTATGGCTTATAACACATCCTGCATATCTTGTTAATATGGTCCAGGACATAATAAGAAAACAAATGAGCAACACAAACAAAACTCACTGGTACAGAGAACAGGTTGGTGATTCCCAGAGGGGAAGACAGTTGGGGTGAACTAAATTGCCGAAGGGGAGCAAGGGGTACAAACTTCCAGATACTGGCCTGTGCTGCTTAACCACAGGGATACATACTGAAGAATGGGCTGTTAGGTGATTGTATTATGGTGCCAACATCGTACACTGCACTTACACAAGCCTAGATGGTACAGCCTACTGCACAGTTAGGCTATTTGGCACAGCCCATTGCTCCCAGGTTATAAGCCTGTACAGCATGTTACTGTACCAAACAACAGGAGATCAAATCAAACAGGATAAAGTGATTCATGCAGTCGAGAGACGCAGTGAACACGTGATGTGTGAGTCTGTTACCGGTGTAACATAGCACACTGCTTTACAGCAAATGTTTTTTTAATAAGTGGAAGTATAAACTCCAAAATAATGATGAAAAGTATAATATGGTAAATACATAAACAGTAAAATAGTTGTTTATTATCGCGTATTATACACTGTACATAATTGGTGTACCGCACATTTATGTAGCTGGTAGTTGGGTAAGTCTGCTTTCAGTCACCAACATCACCACAAACGTGTGAGTAATGCATTGCACTGTGACGTTAGGGAGGCTACAGCATAACAGCTGATAGGAGTTTTCAGCTCCATGATGATCTCACGAGACCATTGCTATGTATGTGGTTCTTCTTTGACTGACACATTGTTATATGGTACGTAACCGTATAAAATAAATCAGTCATGGGGATGTAATGTCGATCTTGGAAACCATAGATAATAATACTGTATTGCATACTTGAAAGTTGTCAGAATAAATTGTAAAAGTTCTCATCATAGGATCAAAAAAGTTGTAACTTTGTATGGTGGTGAAGGGTAGCTAGATTGATTGGCATTACTTCACAGTGTTCCCAAATATCAAATTAATATGTTGTATACACCCAAAACTAATATAATATTATATATCAATTTTACATTAATTAAAAAAATAATACCGAAAAGCTTTCAAATAATTTGAAACAAAGTGAAATAATCACCTTCAACAGCATATGCTTTGAGGTCAGTTTGTATACATGAGAAAGGAGAAGGGCCCAATTTTCATGCTGGTAATCTTTAGAGTCTCAAAGGATGATGACAGAGAGACAACGCTGAAATGTGGCAATGTGAGTACTGAGTGTGGTACATGAAGTCAGTCTTAACCTTCTCTGTGTTAGTTTTATCACTAAGGGCCATGCCTAAATATAACACTATCAAACCTCAGATGACATGCCATAAAATAATCACATAGTCACTGCTTTCTACACTTTGCCTGGGAACAACTTGATAGCTCAGTTGTGTTATTTCCTTTGGTATCCTGCTGTTGATATTTGACTCTTTAATTGTAATTTTATGTCCCCAGGGCACGGGGGGCTTTAAAGCAATTCTACCTCTGGAACAAGTGACAAATGGAATAATATATCTGTAGTAAGAGCCATACTTTGTCAGCTCCAGCGATGCTCCAGAAAGGCAGAAGGCTAAACAAATTATTTTAAGAATGAGGATTTCCAATATAGATACCCAAGCCAGGAATTTGGGCACCTGCTGGCACGAACCCATTCTCTACTCACTGGATGTTAGATTCGGTGGACAAAGTCCTTGTGAAGAATGGTGGTGGTAGGAACTGACATTATTAGAAGGAAAAAGAGATTCAAAATTCTGTGTCATAGAGAACAAATAATTATTAAATTGAAGCTGCTAGAAAACAGGATGATGATAATCCCTAAAAAGATACACTGATCTCTCAGTATTTTTAAGAAGTTATAGAGAAAGTCTGGGAATAGCTGCAGTATCAACTAGTAGGTGGCAAAATCTTCATATTAAGCTATTTGGTTTGATATATGAAAACGTAAAAGCATTTTAAACAAGTAAAGAAAGTGAAAACAAAGCAAAGCACGAGGATTGAAAATATCTACAAAACTTTGTAAAATGTTCAATTGGGAACATGAAAACAATTTAAAAAATTACCAGGTAATATAGAAATTCATAAGTAGGATAAAGATTGAAACTAATTGTAAGACCTTCATAAACTATCTCAAGTTAGTTTGCTTTGCAAAGGTCAACCATTGTTTTATCAGAATGTATATTTTAATTGAAATAAAATATATTATTTAAAGAACTACAGTGTAATTGTGGAAAAATCGTGTTTCCGAGTACTATAAACTTGAATATGAGCACTGTTGTACCACTTACTAGGAGTTGTTGTACTCACTAAGTAACACCTTCTCTGTCTACAAAAATGATTGCTGTGAAAATTAAAAAAAAATAAAATGAATATAAAACAGCATAGCAACTACCACATAGAAAGCATAGTGTTTGCTTTTTTCATTATGATTCTTCTCACTAATTTTATTTTACTATTTTGATAACAATTATAATAATTGTTAACACTAGTGAACAATGTAGTTAGTTAACCAAATAGCATTTGCACTTACATTTGGAATTATTTCAAATTAGATTGATAAAAGTCATAGTATATTATGAAATATGACTGAAAACTAAAAAAAAAAGAAATGAAAACAATGTACATGCAAGTGCCACCTGTGCATCCTCAATCTTGACCTCACAGAAGCCTCATGTGAGTCCCGGGTGCGTGTCCCGAAGCAGGATTCCTACAAGTCCTCCAGGGGACCGTTGTCTTCCATCCGGGCCAATGAGCTTGTTCTTTTTGGCCTCCGTGTAATACAGGATCTTTGGTTCTGTAACTCTGTTTACAGATGCGAGGATCAGAAAATACCCACCGAGTTAAGCCTTGCCTGAACCACCTACTCTTTTATTCTCGGAGAACAAAAGCCTAACTAACCCCAGGCACTTCACAGAGAGCCTGGTCAGGCCAGCCCTCCCTAACACCCAGCGAATAAAATAGTGTGCACAACAACACAGTTTTACAATGTCAAAAAATGTTTTCTTTCCTGTTCTTTAAGTGACATGTGACTTGACCATAAAATTATTTTAGAGCTTGCAAGTTCTGTTCATTATCAAGTCTAGCCTGTAGGCTTCAACTTATTTTGTATTGGTTGAATCCTAATCATTACACAAGAGGTTCACATTTGTATGTATTTCTTGTTATTAAAACTTCTATAATATACAACTCAAAATATATTATTTTTGCTTTTTGTTTAATGAAACTACAAGTGTTGACTAATTAAAATTCAACATTCTCTTTTAACAATTATCCCAAATGAAGCCATGGGGATCTCTTAGGCAGCAAAGCAGTAAGGTAACTTTAGTAGAAACATAATCAGGGAAATGATGGTATGCTGATTGAACGTAATTTACATCCTGCAAAAATAGTGACTGGGCTTCCACTATTCTCAACAATAAACATAACTTTCCATTTCATATGTACATATATGTATATACATGTACCTAGGACACAATGCAAACATTTAAATGCAGAAGAAGGTGACTAAGTTTTGGGCAGGAAAGACTGTATGTATGTGGCACCTATTAAATACATAGAAATAATTAGAACAATACATTTCAGCAGTAAAAATCTATTATATTCTTTACATTATGGCTCTATATTCTAAAAATATTTGAATACTAATATTAAATATGTAAAGTTAAATCTACTGAAGTTCACAAAGTCTATGTAATTACATGTAAGTCACAGTAATGTTATTAACACTGGTTGATATTTTCATGTCTTAAGACTTCTGAAAATGTAGTAGTAGATCAACCAAACAAAAGTGAACTAAGGAGTTTATTAACAACAAGCACAACTGGACAATCTATGGTTTTGAAATCTGAGGATGATACCAACGCTTTTTTATAACTTTTGACAAATATTTCTTAAATTCTGATTCATTTGATTGATGGTTTATTTATCCAAACAGTATTTATTGAAGTCTAACTATAGCCCAGTTACTGTTCTGTGTTTTAAAGTGAGGGACAAGAACAATTAGATTGAAATACAATCCCACATGGATGTATTATACATTCTATTTGAAGAAAAAAGAACAGATTCACCCACACCCATCCGTGTATATATATACATGCACATATGAACACTCATATATAAATATGTGCATATATGAAATGTTGGATAGTGTTGAATAATATGAGTAAAATTAAAATAAGATCAGGAGAATTGGAGTAACATTTTACATTTATAAAACTTGACATAAAGTGAGGGGTCAACTTTGGTGAACAACTGATGGACAAATTTAACAGACAGAATCTTAAGTGACAATGCCCTAGGATGGGAATGTATTTGGCATAATAGATGGCCAGTACAGCTCAAGTGAATGAGACAGAATGGGCAGTGGGAAATAAAGCCAGCCAGTGACAGAATGGGACATATTATTTGAAGCCTTTAAGCCTTAGGAAGGATGCAGGTTTCGGTTTAGGTGCAGAACCATCCTGATAGAAAGAAAGCATCAGTGTCTGACTCATTTCCCTTCATGAATAAAAATACAACGCTGTACAAATAATTTTAGGATATCCCGAAAAAGCACAGTGAATTTCTGTAATTTGGAGTTGTGACGCTGAAGATAGGGCTGTAAGGAAGACAAGAATAATTTAAACTGGACTCATGTAGCTGTGACGTGTCAATAGCACGCATCACGGTGACTCTGGACCCAAGAGATCCAACCCAATGACGTGAAGCAAAATTTGTGGTGCACAAAGTTTCTCACCTGATTCTCCTGTCGTAGCCGACACTTTGCACCCTGGCAGGTGCCCTGTAGAAGACAACAGAGACTAAAGAACAACTAAAAATTTTCCACTTATGAATACTTTCTTAAAGTAATCTATTTGAGCCAAACAGGTAATACTCCTGGAAGCAGGATCTCAACAGACTGAGGAAAGTGGTTCCTCCATTTGTAAATACTGCTTCAGATTAGAATCAGCTGGGCGTGAGATGGGAAGAAATTAAAACTGCATCAACGTGAAAGCCTTAATTTAGGGTGATTTTGCTCTGTTAAATATTTCGTTTTGGAGGATCGCTTTCCTAAAGAGAAAGGGGCACATTTTCCAAATTGCAGAGCAAAAGCACTGTAATGATCCCATTTAACCAAAATAAATGAGGTTTTCCAAAATCCCAAATGGAGAAACCTGCTGCAAAAACAATTTTTCATATACATTTTGCAGCTTATATATACATATTGCAGATTTTATACACACACACACACACACGTGCACACATGCACATGTATATAATTGGAAATATATTCATGGTCTATATTTAACAACAATTATAAAAGCATGGTCATAATAGTACTGAATCTTATTTACATATTTGTTGAATATTTATCATGTGTTAATTCTACTAGAGCTACAGTTATAAAATAGGAAAGTGTGGTTTTTCCAAAATAACACAAGCAGGGGGGAAAAAAGTTCTATCATGATTTTTTATACTTTTGAAAAACTTTTACAGGCTTTGCCTCACTTAGTTACAAGGAACATGTATAATAATAGTATGAGATTCTGAAGCCAGGAATTCTTGCCAGCATGAGAGAAAGTGTTTTAGCATTCCGGAGCTCGCACTGTAGACTCCAGATATGAAGCAAAGTTATAGGTCATAGAGTCAAATAGTAATAGATTTTTCTCACACAATTAGAGTAATCCACCCTGAACATTTGAGTTATGGGAGCTAAAGAAAACCCAAAATCCTCTTTGTTTTAAATTATGGACGTACAACTGTCTCTTATTTATAATAGAAATGTCAATAACTGTCATGATGATAGCGATATTTGTGAATGGGTGAATTTTAGCATGGGTTAATTTTTTTCATTGTCCTCTTCAAAATTTTGTGGTTTGTCTTGAAGAAAGCAATGTAATTTCGGATACGGTACTTCATGATTTATATGAATATCCTGGGAGGTGTGGAAATGGTTGCTACAAATCAAATGTTAGTCTTTAATTTCTTTGATTAATTTCATTTTATGGTTTAATTATAATTGCATTGCATCAGAAACCCACCAAAATGATAATAAGCTTTTTGCTAAAATAATTTTGTGCTTTGCTGTGTTGAAAATACCCTCAAATACATAAAGCACCCAAAGTTAAAAACAATTTCAGTGGTCACAGGAGGGATATGAACAAAGGAATCACTCAAGTGAGTAAAACATTATTTAAGATTATATATTTAAGTGTTTTCTTTCTTAATTACAGTTGAGCTCTTTAACATTTCAGATTAATTAGAAATTTGTGTATAATTTCCTAAGTATGCAACCTTTAACAGCAAGAGGCAACCACAGAACTGACAAAATATATTTGTGCAAAATTTTGGATTAGATTGAGTTAACTGAAATTTCTGGTATCAACTGTTTTCTATCAAAATGACAATTTAAGAGGTTTCAATCACACAAATTAATTTTTTAAAATTTAGCTATAGAATACATTGTTCAAGATAAGTACAGTTTATTATTTAAGATATAAATAACTGTTATTTTCCAAAAACTGAACTGTGTGTGTGTGTGTGTGTGTGTGTGTGTGTGTGTGTACACATGTTTGGATGATTGTCTTATATGACAATAGTAAAAGTAAATAAATTTGCTTCTAACTTATCTAAATAAAAACAAAGCAAAACTTCTTGAACAATAAACACATGTACATTTTTAGGTATCAAGGGAGACATAAAAAACTATAATATTGAAAAAAGTCCTGGCTGGTGTAGCTCAGTGGATATGGTGCAGGCTATGGAGTTGGACTAGCCAAGAGGTAATAAAAAGAATCTTATTAGAGAATTCTTATGGATTATCCCATAAGCTATCAAGGCAATATAAAAATCCAGGATTATAAAATATGGCTTTAATAGCTAATAAATGTCTTGTTGTTTGGCAGAAACACCCATATTTACATTGAAATACAGATTATATCTTTATAAATCAGTTTCACTGCCATATGAAACATTAAGTGAAGTAGCATAAAATATACAGATGTATGTGTATATTTAATAAATGTAAAAAACAGTGTAATAATTATATAAAAATTTATTTTCCTGGTAAAAATTTTGCAAAATTAAGCTAGAAATCTTATTTTCTGTCAGCTTTCTGAAAGCCAATATATTAAAAAAATCACTTGAAAAGATCTTTAGTCCTTGTGTTATAAATAAACAAGCTTTAATATTTTAGCTGTTTTTTATTATTTGTTCTGTTTTCCTGTAGAGACAAAGCATTTCCTAACATTGAATTCTTACAAAAAATGTAATAACTTGGTCATGTTATAAAAGTAATAGATAACATAATAAAAATTCTCTTCAATTTTATTTTTGCAGTGCATTGTATAAAAGAGATTGCTTTATAATGTATTCCATCAATTCAGAAGCATATTACATGCCAGTAGATTGCTATAGGATACTAAAGATTACTAAACCAAATGTAGAGTTTTAGGAGATTTAACTTGATAGAAATATAATAGTTAAAAATATTTAAAAATCTAAAAAAAGTCTTTGTATCATCTCATGTCTTCTAGCAAGCTTTCAGTGGATTTAAGAATTGTAACAATGCATTTTAACTCTACCATATACATTTGCATAACCTAATCCTGTTTAGCATTTCATTCTAATAGCAGTATGGAGAACATTAAAAGGAAAACTAGATATTTACTACATTTCTGGCTCCTTATTCTGTCATTCCAAACCACAGGCCCTGTATTTTTGTCTCAGTCATATCACCTTTGGAATAGAAGTAGTTGTGAGTTTGCACATGGTGTGTTACTATTATTAATAATCAACTGAGTATTTTAAATATCTTTTACAGTGTCTAACCAGGAAATAAAATGGTTTCAGTTTGACCTTAGGGCATGACCAACTCAGGACTCATGCTAGTTGCTGATAATTTCACCTCTCATACAATGATCTTACATGTCTCACCATCCTTATTTTTACGGAGAAGATTTGCTCTTACCAGCTACTAATAGCAGTTCTAAGAGTAATGCAATTGTATTGGTTTTAAATAAAGTCCTTCATAAATAATGTGGGACAGAACTTCCTATAATATATTGTGTTTAAAAGATATATTAAATAGAGAAGTGTCTGAGATATAAATATCCTTTGCTATAGGCTGACAAATTTATATATGCTTAAGAAATAAATAATCAAGTCTCCTGATTATAATCTATTGAAAGCTAAAATGCTGACTTATACCTTCATTTTGGTGACTAGTCAACATATCTCGTCTAACATGTGAATCAAATATTTCTTTAAAAAATAATAAAATCTGTATATTTGCTCAAAAACATACACTAACACTCATTTGAAACTTGTAATAGATTTGACATAGAAAGAGTAAATAATGATAAAACTGACTATAAACTTAGCCGTTAAAGATTCCTACTTATACAAATTTTGGAATAACACCATTTGTGGAGTTGGCTGAAAAATATGTTTTCAATTACATTTTACTTGCTAGCCATAGATATTTTTGTATTGCTTACTTTTAAAAATGTCTAATAACATTTACAAAACCACAATTCATTTTTAGAAAATTTATGACTATGATAATTAAAGCATATTATCTATTACATTTGCAAATTTATCAACCCTCTTTATCTAATTATTGAAATCATAAATACAAAATTAGTGAACTGCCTGTGTTTTAAATCCCTTGTATTAGAAAGCTTGTCTAAATAGCCTTAATAAATTGATGAGATTTCTCTATAGGAGTGAAAGCAAAGAAAAAAATGGAAACCTATTGAATGAATACTCTTCTATTATTATTTAATGGAATGTATAGTATCAGTGAATAATGGACTTTCAAATCGTGAACTTTTACATTTTTTATTACAAGTGGTCATTTGCAATAGCTGACCCAGTGTGAGAAATAGGCACGGGCAAAATTCCCCACTGCTATAAGACAAATATTAAAACTAGACCTAGTTATCTTAATAATTTTATGTAACCATTGAGAATGTCAATTTTTATATCCTCTTCTGGTATAATACATCCTCAGAACCCAAATAAGTATATAGAAACCTCATTATGCTAACTCTCTCAACTTCTTTTCTCAAGTTTCTGAGGTTAGTTGTCATTTTCTGTCTCTGCTATCAGTCTGTCCAATATTACTTTTCACTGCAGTCAGTGTGACTTCCCATTACCAACTTCCACATTCATACTTAATTTACATGATCTGGAAAAATAGAGAGTCAGATATGTTATATATTGAATATCTCCATTAGGTTATAAAGATAGCCTATAAAGCATAAGTTAAAGAATATGAAATTTGTAAAGATACTCCTTGAAGCATCATATACAAGCATTATGTATAAAAATGCTAAAACTAATAACTGGGCTTTTATTCATTTCTTCTTCTGTACATTTGTCTGTTAATTGCTTTTAGGATAACACCCTCACACTTAAGAATATGGAAAATGAATATAAAATTCTAGAGTGAATCTTCTTGATAGAAGAATTTAACAATATGCTTCCATCAGTATAATCTCCAAATAAACACCTTTTCTAAGGCTATAGAATATAGCAAAGGTAGGGATAAAATATGATAAGATCTCAAGAAGGTTTTATATATCAGAAAGAATACAAAATGAAAAGAGGCTGTTAGATCTTCAATATTCTGCTGGAAGAAAAATAGTGTGAGAAAACTATTCAAGGATAAACATGGTATCTTCAATGATGAAAAAAAATGATGACTCAGAATTCGAAACCAATAGACCAGAGCACAGAACAGAATGCCACAGGATATTATCGCCAGGCCTTGGAACTAAATTAAGATCTGCCTAGAGTTTGCCTGGCAGAATGTCAGAACTGCCTTGGACCAATGACTTTATCATCTTTTTCTTGCATTTTGAATCCAAAGGCATATAGCAATTACTGTACCCCTTTTCCAACCGTGTTTGCTGGGTGTGTTGGAACAATATAATTTGAATTTCAACAGTCAAAAGTTAGTAAGAGAGCATCCCAAGAGTTATACTTAATAAATTACATTTAGGAGTCTCATTTGAACCTGGACCTGAGATTTTTGAGCTTAGAGTGGATACTGTAATGGGGTGAGAGTTTTGGAGATGTCAGGATGCAGTGAGTTGTCTTACATATGGGAGGGGCATGAAGAAACACTGAATTTAAGATCCCTCATTAACTTAGAAATACCATAAGGTAAACCCTAATGAGTCACATCCTTCTATAATTTCCTTCCACAGAGCACCAGCAGAACACTGTTTCTAGCCAACATTTTATGGCAAACGGTCAAGGGTTTTGGCATACCTAATTAGGATGTCAAATGAGTAGTTACTGTGTTAATCAAAAGGAAGAGTATGATAGGTGATCCTCAATTAATCAGGAGAAAGACTTTAAATGAGAAATAAGCCCCTCACTGAGGTGAGAAACATTCTTTCCAACTGACCCAAAAGAAGCAAGTCCCCAAGTTCTACAGCTGTAACTAAACATATTTTGCTGACATCCAACAAGATCTTGGGAGAACATCTTTCCCCAGTTGATCCTCTGGTGAGAATGTAGCCCAGCTCACATCATGAGTACAACCCGTGAGTCCCTGAGCAGATGACCCACTGATATTGTGTGGACACCTGACCCCTGGAAATCAGGAGCTAATGCTTTGCTGGTGTTTTAAATAAGCAAATGTGAGCTAATTTATTAGGTAGCCTATAGAACCCTGATACAGTGACAAAGTTTTTCCTTTCTTTTCTTTATAGCTCCATTTTTATGCTGAAATATTTTATCTTTTCTTCATGTTTTACATTTTGTCTACTGGAACTTTTAACACAGTACACCTAGTTATTTTAAATTACATCTGCATTATGTCTAACTGCTGAGTCTTTTGTTTCTTGACAATGTGCATTATTTCTTTTTATTTGCTATATATAAAAGTTGTGTTTTTTTTTTAATCGTTACTGACTTAAGCAAGGAGAAAAATCTCACAGTCATACTAAAATCTCCAATGAGATTCATAGGAATGAAGACTTTATATGTAATGGAAAGTTCTAACCTCCTGTTCTTGTCCAGGATGCGTACATGTCCATATACTTACTAACATGTTCACACTCAGGTGGTCCCTGGGCACCCTCTTCAGGGGTTCCTGGTCCAGCTCACAAGCCTGCAGAGCTGAGGAAAACCAGCTCTGAGTACTGTAACTAGGAGGGTCATCCTTGTTTTAGGTGGAGGTAGAAGCTTGATTTGTACACCCATGCCCCACCCTTACTCCTCCACTCCTAACAGGTATTTTGGATTTGAGATTCAGGCTGCCCCTTCAGCTTCACAGACAGTTAAACACTAACTGAGCTCTTCTTGGGGGTGGGGAGGAGCAGTCCCCAGCCCCAAAACATTCAACCTCAGTCACAAAAGAGGGTGAGGGCTGTTTACTTCTATGCCACGTTACTTAGGAAATAAGAGTTGTGTCTTCCATGAGTCTGGACGAAGCTCTAGTCTCTCAGGAAAGCTCTCTGCAGTTCCATCTGAGCCTCTTGTGCCCACTGGTATAGCTTAACTAACAATACAGCTAATTTAAAGTCAATAGCATTTTTTTACTTTTTTAAAAGATTTATTTATTTATTTTTAGAGAGCAGGAGGGAGATAAGAGACAGACAAACATGAATGTGTGGTTGCCTCTCACAGGCCCTCTACTGGGGACCTGGCCTGCAAGCCAGGCATGTTCCCTAACTGTGAATTGAACTGGTGACCCTTTGGTTCACAGGCCCACACTCAACCACTGAGCCACACTTGGCCTGGCCCTAGTCAATAGCATGTATACTCAGTTCCTCCATGAACCAAGCCTGAGGGCCTTTAAAAGACAATCTAGCTTCAATACAAAAACAAATTTTTATTGTCTTACAAAATGTTTAAATTTTTTTTTTCAATTTAAACCGACTCATCCATACTTCCTCCAAAAATGATGAATGTGGCCACAAGGCTCTTGCGCCAGGGGGTTGTGGGTTTTGGTCAAAGGAAGAAAAGGGGAATGGTTGGAGGCCCTGTTGGGGAGGAGCTAAGGACTTTAAAGTATTAATTTAAGTCATCTAACATTTACTAAGGGTTATCTAGCCTCCTGTGAAGTTGGGTAGGTGGGATAGAACAATAGGAGGAAGAGGTCTTTGCTTCCCCTTGGCCCTGCCCTCCTGGGTTGCCAGTGCTTAAATCAAAACACCCATTGAAAATCCAGGAGTGGGCACTTGTAACCATAAAGTGGTGCTACTTTCCATGTGCAACTATCTAATTTCCAGAAATTTGAAACACATAAGTCTTCCTCCAAACTCGACTCAAAGAACAATAGACTTGAGCATCAAAGTAACACAGGACAAGGCTTTAGACATCCAGCCCTGGAGAGGCAGACATACCCAAAGAGGCCAGGAGGAAGGTGGGCAAGGAGGCAGCTGAAAGTAGTAATGGGCATTCTGCCTACTCCAAAAGCTCCCCTCCCTGGAGCTCGGGATCACCCTGGATCTGCCAGGCTGACAGCCTTGAGCCACCAAGCTTTTAGGGCCACACTGGCAAAGAGGGCTGGGCATAAAACACTGGCACAAGCTTGGCAATGGGAGCACTTTGCAGTTTTTATACACAACCTACCCTTTCACACCACCAGTTTTCAACATGAAGTTCCCTTATTCCCAAAATTATTTCTATTTTTATTATTATGGTTAACTTGTAGTCATCTTTTATAGGCCACCTTAGTTTACTTCCAGAAGAAACTTTGGTTTCTCATCATTATAATAAAGGATTGGTTTAAATAAATCTATTGTTTCCTCTTATTTTTTAAATGTTTTGTTGTTCAAATACAGTTATTCCCGTTTTTCCCACATTACTCTCCCATGCCCTACCCATCCTCCACCTTCCACTTTCAACCCTCCCCCATGTTGTCCTTGTCCATGGGTCCTTTTTACCTGTTCCTCGACTTGACTCTTCCCCTTCTTTCCCTCATTATCCCTCTTCCCTCTGGTTACTGTCAGTTTGTTCCTTATTTCCATGTCTTTGGTTCTATTCTCCTCCCTTATTTGTTTTGTTGATTAGGTTCTACTTACACATGAGATCATATGGTATTTGCCTTTTACTGCCTGGCTTATTTCACTAAACATTCTATTTTAATTATTTTGACTTTTCATTACATGTTGTTATCATTATATAGTTCTTTTTTGTTTTCTCAGCAACTAGTACACGACATGTCAATTTACTTAAATCCAACTATAATATATTAAAACCCTGTTTCCACCATGTGGAAACCCCAAGCCCTAAGTGTGCTGTTGATTTCAGGAGTTTGTATATTTTCAGAGAAGATTCATTCTTCCTGCTTTGTTTCCCCATACCCACTGACTGCTTTATATTGTGTTAGTACAGAGCTCGATCTTTCCTGTTTTTTTTTAATTGCACCCAATACTCAAACAAGTGAACAAAACGTAACACTGACATATAACTTGCATTTGAATTAGTAAGTTTAATACTAATCTGTTTTAGTTCATATTTTTGATGGTAGTAGATTGTAGAAGACATCAGAGAACAGTATTAGAAACTGAGATTTGGACCCTAGATTTGCTCATTGGTGCTCGACTATCTTTGCTTCAAGGGCTTCTTAAATGAGAGAGCAAGGAGTATGGAGGTATATGAGTGTGTGCTAATCCATGTATACAACATATATACAAATAATTCTATGCATAACCATCTATGTCTATTTTAAGCTAACATGACTTCATGATGATGTCTACAACTCTAGTCCTTTAACACATGGATAATTTTAGCTTATCTGTAACTTCCCACTTCAATAGTGAAAATCCTGGTCCCTACTATCTATCATTCATTTATTTAATTGTTAATTCTAGAATTTATATGTAGTTATTTCAGAAGTGTTAAACCATATTCCCATGGGAAACAATTTTATCTAATAGGATATATGCAATTGATTTTGAGTTCCAGTTCTTATTTCCACAATGATAATGTCTTTAGTGATTAATGAACATAACTATGTTATTATCACAGAATCATGCAGGAAATTATCAAATAGAACTCAATGTGTATATAATGCACTTATGATGATAAAAAACAAATAGATGGCAATGCATATGAATAATTATCTTATTTACACATTTAAATTTTTAGCTTAAAATATATATTAATGTGATTACATTTTTATTTGTTTAATAAAACTAAGCTATTATGTTTGAGCTTCCTGTTTGCCTACCAAGGAATCTATGTTGAGTTTCATCTCAGGAAAAAATGAATTTGAGTCTCGAACTACAAACACTCATAAGAAATTGAAGCGGCTTAGAAAGTAATACATATGTAATAAAAATAATTCTTGGGAGAAATTAAATAGTTTAATTAAAAACATGACTAATTATGATCTTGTTCATCCTATAATTGCTTATTAGCTTCATGTCACTTAAGAGCTCTGTTAGTTGGTTATGACTTCATACTTAATTTGCACAAAATCCTATAATTGAATTCAATATCTTTCATTCAGAAAACTTCCTATATTCACATTTTTATTGTTTTCAAATCTCATAGTACTGAATTCCTGTGTAAACTAAAATGTTATGTCTTCTCTCTAGTCAGAAAAAGATACATTTGAGAAAGTCTATTAGTTTTGAGTCCTGCCACACAGCAGGATAGAAATAAAAACACAATATAATAAATAAGCTAGACATGGTCAAAGAAAATGGAAAAATTCACTCACCTGAAAAAAATCTGAACTTTAGTTGTTGGGTGGTTTTTTTTTACCTTTTAGCAAGTGCAAAATAGTGACATACCACTAGGCATTTACCTATAAATAAAGACACACTTTTGTTTTCCCATTCCAGTAACATTTTCTGCAATCACCAATATCCCTCCTTTTCACTTGTGATCATATGGTGTGACTCTACTGGATTTCCCCAGTTCTTACCCTGACCAGGAATTTGCAATCCAAAGGTAAATTTTGCATTTATTTATTTTTATTTTATTTTTCTTCATGACCATTTATCCCCCTTATGCCCTCTTCCCACTCCATCCACACCCCCACCCCATGCACTCACCACACTGTTGTCCATGCCTATGAGTCCTTTTTTTTTCACAAAGGTAGATTTTATAAATAGAGAAAACCAATTATCACACCATCCTTCAATGTGACCTTAGCAGAAAGTGTGAGGGTTTTTTCTTTTTTATAACTTTAAGTTTAGGTAACAAAAGAAGTATAAATCATTTTTGTATGAAGAACTTGGCCCCCAAAATATAACTTAGTAGTGATTAATGCATTTGACTCTTTCAGTGGTTTGCAAAAAATAGGAAACTGCAACTCAGAGTTTTCTGGTCCTATAACCTCTGGGACCTAATGTGACTGTTCCCTCTACTTTCTGGGAACAGAATCTGTCAAGAAGAAATTGATGGAAGATTGCCAGTCCTGTATAATGCATAAGAGCAAGAAGGAATCTTGGAAATTGCTAAATTTTGAGGGATACCTAGCAAGTTTTGTCCTTGTTTCGTCTTTTATTATATTTTAATAGTGGGAGAATATATTTGTGTAGAAAAAATGAAGAAGCTGTATTAGCAAAGGAGAGAAAAATACAAATGGGATAATATCTGCAGGTACAGGATTTCAAATTTTGACAACATTTTGAAGAAATAAATTTTTTAGAGATAATGGAGTTACTGTGGGTTTAGGTTATATCCAACTAAGTAAAGAAATCCTACAAACACGTCATATGACTGCTTTATGGAGCTCTTAAATAAAATG
This sequence comes from Tonatia bakeri, assembly GCA_004024845.1. Classification (NCBI taxonomy): domain Eukaryota; kingdom Metazoa; phylum Chordata; class Mammalia; order Chiroptera; family Phyllostomidae; genus Tonatia; species Tonatia bakeri. The sequence goes on along the minus strand of PVIA01000285.1, from coordinate 160,458 downwards.
AGTACATGTGTGTATGTTGCATTGTTTAATCTGGTAGAACTGGAAACACATCAATTAAAAAGAAAAGCTCATCTGTTCACAGAATAGGTTATGGTGAACTTGGAATTCCCTAGAGTGGTTTCATAGGTGAGGAAATTTGTGGACATTACATTATTTTATGACTCAAGCATACAAGTCTACCAAGAGTGGCCAGATACAATGGGACTACCATCAGTTTATTTAAAGTGTTGTTCCATCATTATGTTCTATAAGACAAAAATTGGTAACTACTTCAAATTGAGCTACACAGTAAGTATATGCTAACAAACCAAGAGATAGAGGTGCCAGGCCAGAATGAGAAAATTTCTCTTTTACTTCTCCAACTGATTAAGCCTCCCAATTCTTAAGATTTTGCAATGCCTACAAAATTTTAGCTGAGTGTCATTTTTGTCCTTTATTAATGTAATGGGATATAAACTATGCTAGAGCAATAGTTACACCTAGTATTTGCAAGAATCCAAAACAATTGGGCTGTTCTCTACTGTAATTATTTTTGTCAAGAAAAGTCTAGTATTTGAAGGACTTGATTAAATTGCTTATTAATAGAATTATCTCAGTGTATCAAATCCATGTTAGTTGTGCATTGTTGTAAAGCAGAAGAAATCATAGAAAATTAGTATGTGTGAAAATTATCACAAAACATGGTTTACTTAAATTTTACAGTGTTCAAAATGCCCTGCATGGTTTACCAGCAAGACAGCTTATTTTTAGATTAGAAGATACTTTCACTTTAGGAAAATGGATAAACACACTCATCTGGCCAATAGGATATTGTTTTTAATTCAAAGATGCCTTACATCATTGCAAACATTGATGTTTGAGGATATACCACTGTATTCAGTAATATGAATTACTTAGATATTCAGGTATATCTTAATGACTAAATTAAATTTAAAGGGATTTGGAAAAATACGACCAATGAGTTTGGTAGAAAGTGATTTCTAAAGAGGCACTTAATTAATTTTCAATGTTTTTATATCTTAGTGAAGTATATTTGATACGTAATAACTCTACCAACTTAAAGGTAATTCAGAGAAAAATGCCATCCCCACATTTATAAATCTACCAATTAATGTAATGAAAATTAAAAATGTTTAGTGGATAGTGGTTATCTGGGGAAGTGTGTAGGAGAATTTCTCAACATAAAAAGAAAAAAGTAGCCTCTAGAAAGTTGGTCTTAGAAACCAAGTAAGGGTGGATGGCCCAATTTAGCCTCAGAAAAAATACTGTGTTCCATTCCCCAGACACATCACTATGGGGATGATGAAGAGAAACCTTCAAGAAATGTTACTGTATTTTCTCTTGTTAATTCTAATATGCATTTATATTACATGCTGACTCTATGCCTGGATTTGAGGCATAGTGGATTTCTGTGGGGAAAATGCATTACATTTTCTCATGGATATCTAATCATAAAACTTTGTATTTCTCAGCATTCTTAGTACTAGCCATAAAAAAAAAATAACTGGCTAATTCAAAGAGAAAATGAGTCTCTATTTTCCTCTGTATGAAGTTATTTTTATGCAACCCATTTAGACTAAGAGGAAAACAAAATACTTTTTAGTAAAATGGCTACCAGAACGAGCTTATTTTTAACAGATATTGAGAGGAAGTGGAATAATTAGAAAGGAATACAAAAGAGTAAAATGAGTGATAATGCTTTAGAAGCAAATCCCTTCACAGAGAGACTCAATAGCAACTCTGGACTAGATGCTATAAGAATCTGAGCAAATTCACCAGCAGTGCAGAAGAGATGGGCAGTCCTATTGTTTTCACTGATGTCACTGAGTACTTGGTTTATGTTTGGATAAGTGAGGGGCTTTATTTATCAAAATTTGTCTGCATCAGTGTTAATGTCTCCAGCTGTAGGTGTGACTTGAAAAAGTTTGTCAATAGTAAGAATTTACATACTAACTATAACACATTTCTTTTGGTACCAAGTCATAAAGGATGTTAGTGGTACTTGGCTCATTGATGATTCTGAGCACATTAAAACTAGCAATGGTCTTTACATCTTTGGAATTTGAGTGGGGAGTTATTAAAGGGAGCTGGTGTAATGACGGCAGCTTCTGTGCTTTCCCAAGACGGACTTTTGTGTTTCCTTTCATTGTTGTCATGTCTGTAGCATACCTTTCTTGAAGAGAAGCTCATAGCTCTGCCCTTGTATTAGTCACCACAGTTAACAGCCATTGTCCCATGTATAATCGGACAATTACATGGTCAGATATGCACCCATTCAGATGTTTGACTTTAAAAACTAGCTGGGTGAGGTTCGGAGATCTCCAATCATTATCTGAGCGCCAGAAAAACAACATCATGTACAGCTAACCTAATTTTCTGTAACTTTGCAGAAATACATAGTTCCAAGTTCAGTGACAATAGCAGCTCTATTCAACATGCTGGCTGAAAAATATGGATCTTTGGTTTTTGGAGAAATATTTAGATAATAGTACTGGATGAAATAAATGAATTGTCAAGGGACAAAAGAAATCGATGTGTTTTTAGTATAACTCTTGTTTGGGGTAGCAAATTTTTAAAAAATGGAATCTTCCCTCTTCTACACCTGAAACTTGTTCTGGACATATTTTACAAGTACTTCTTACCTCAGTAACCCACGATAAGGTATGTGAAAAATAAGGTTTTGAATTCAATAGTATCTTGATATAAGCATTTCCTTTTATTTTTTAAAAGATTTTTTATTCATTTCTAGAGAGCAGAAGGGAAGGAGAAAAAGAGGGAGAGAAACATCAGTGTGTGGTTGCCTCATGTGCACCCCCTACTGAGGACCTGACCCACAACCCAGGCATGCGCTCTGATTGGGAATTGAACTGGCAACTCTTTGGTTCACAGGCTGGTGTTCAGCACACTAATCCACATCAGCCAGGACAGCATTTCATTTTAAAATATTAAATTTCTACCTTGCATACAACATTGTTCTTGGTATTTTGAAAATCACATGAATAGATAATAATATTCCAATATTATCAATGAAGAAAGCATAAATTTAGTAACTGGTGGAACCAAAATCAGATTTAGAGCCACATAATGCCAAATGCTGCATTCCTCCTATTTTTTCTTTTTGGCTATGAACTCTTGCCTCATTGTGTGCATTGGTGTCAGCAGCTAGGTGCCAAGCACCCTGTCCTGACTTAGTCAGTACATATCCCGTGTGCCCCAACTCAGAAAAAGTACAACAATGGATGTTATGGTGATAAAAAAATAGGTCTCACATACATCTCACATTGAATGCATTTGTTTTTTCAAATTCAATATACAGAATTTCGGATTAATATGCATTCCTTTATATGTGTTTACTTTGATCCTGTCATAAATCCTGTTTTCATTTTGTCATATATACAAGTATCTCCTGCTGGGATGCCTGAGTCTGTCCCTGAATTTTGTTTACCTCTCTTTCTTACTGAATAATAAAGCTCTGTTCCAAAAAACTCAACACACATTTAAAATTCACTTCCCCCTCACATAACATTCCATAACTGACTTAAAGGGTGGGGCATGATAACTTAAAACATTATAAATAGGGTATCATGCATTATACTGCATTATGTCTGTTGTATCATATCATATTGCATGACACCATCTCATATTATTCTCTTAATGATTTCAACCCTGGCTTAAAATGAAGAAACAGGTATGCCTATTTATTTTTATAAAATCTCAACACTGTTATGCTATAAGCTTCATATCAGGTAATAAAGTGAAAGAATCAGTTGTGTAGGAACAACATATTTGAGTTACTTCTTTCTTCACTTAAAAATGAGGGAATATTATCTTGACTTCATTAGAAAAAACAGTATTATTTCTTATTGATTTATTTTGTTCTGTATTTTGTTCAATGGTATTTCAATCAATCTATGTAGAGCTACATTGTCCCTTAAATTGTATTTGGAAATACAAAATTCCGATAATATAAGTTTTTAACATTAATAAAAAATATGCCAAACTTTCTAAATTTCCCCCACTCCACACATGTATATCTCTCTTGGGTCTTTGTGCAGAAGATACAGTAACAGCCTATACGTTCACACCCTTCCCTGTTTCCAAAGAAAACCATAAACTGCAGAGGGCAGTCTACGCTGAGTCGTTTTGGCTCTCACAGGCTTCAATATACTTATAAGAGTGCTCTCTGTGATAAATGTGGACTTCAAGCTTTCTAGAAGCATTAATTGAACCTGCAAAAACAAAGCGAATATAATTAAACCATGGACAAACGTGCCATCCCTTTTCCAAGCAATTGTGTCTTTTGCTAATATGTGTTTCTCAGAGTTCTTTTAAAAGATTTTTTTCACCTTTTCTTGAAGCAAAGAAAAGTAAAAACTTTATGACTCTTTCTTACCTAGAAAATGTCATCCATTCAGTTAAGGCTCAACATCTATATTCATATATTCATAAACCAACTCTCTCTTTATTTCAACAAATACAATTCACAGCTGGCTTTGGTGACTGTTAATCCATGCTGCCTTGGGCAAGGCCTCCTGTGGACAGAAGAAATTCATACTGCAAATAAAAGCTTTTGTTTAGGACTTGTATTACTTTCTTCTGTTTGTTGTGAAAAGACATATACAGAGCACTTTGATTCCACAAAATCATGTTGTAGATAAATGCTTATTCCTACTCAGACATTATCAGCTTTAAACAGAAATGAATTCTTGACATAGTGTTTTGGTAGATATTGGCCAATTCAATAATCTGCAGAAGCAGAAAAGAAATGAGTACCTAAGGGTCAGAGACCAGTATTTGAGATGCTAAGCATTTTCTTTTTGAAATACACAGCCTATAGTTAATATGGGAATTGAAATTAGTCACTGCCAATAGAACTGGCAGGAAAAACAAGAACTCATTAAAAATTAAAGAAATTTAATCCTTTCATAAAGTCTTCTGAGTTAGTAACATTCTTATATAAAGTCTCAAAGGCACACAGATGTGAGCGATCATTTTTAATGATTCTTATTAAATATTTTAAATATACCCACTAAAATAAAAATTACTACGTTATATTAACACATGATGATTTTTGCTCTTGGAAGTGTGCAAAGAGAGAATACTGAGGCTTCTCTGCTTCAAGATTATCAGTGCTTTCTGGAGTGTGCAAGGGAAGAACACAGAGTTTGCAGAGAGGTCTAAGAGAAAGCTTAATGCAGAAATGATTTATGGGTGAACAAAAGAAAAACAGCTTCTCAGAAGGTAAGGTGATAAAGTCACATGATAAAAAGACTGAGGGAGAGATTAGCCTCTTGAAAATCAATAAAGAAGATCATAAAAAAGAGGGATTTTAGTTTAAATATCCTAAACCAGTAAACTGAATTAAGAATGAAATATGTATAACCTTTGGATATAAACATTGGAGAGTTAGGTGACTTTTACATGCAGTATTGAGAGTTGAAAGGAACTGGAATCAGGAAAAGTTAATTTCTCTTTCAATAAGTTTGGTGTGGGACATTACTTAGAAGAGAAATAAAAGTAAACATTTACAGGGTGAGGCAAAAGTAGGTTTACAGTTATGACTAAGTGAAACACAGAGTTTGTTCTTGCATCATTATTCATTAATTACTGCATTATTTTCCATACAAACAACTGTAAACCTACTTTTGCCCCAACATGCACTGTTGATGTTGTTAAAGATGGAAAATAATTTAGCATAATGCCTCAGGGTTGTAAATTCTCTCTGAGTGTTATTGGACTAATATTACCTTCTAACAGAAAACAGCTGCAGAGTCATCTTGAAGTGGGTCAATGGAGGAAGGACAAAAGCAACAAGTTCTTAAAGGGGCAGGAAAGGAATGGGTTGAGAGTACTATGAAAATTTGAGAAAAGGCTAATGATATGAGACAAATGCACTAAGTTTATAGACAGGACGATAGGAGGTTATGGATGCCAAGTGTAACATGTAAGTTCAGAGCCTGTACCTGCTCTATCAGGTGCCCTATTTGGGCTTTGAAAATGCTTTGTTGAGCAAAATGAGACAAAATCCAGGAACATTTTTTCATAATTGCTTTTTGGGGGGATGAAATGAGCTTTTTCAATAGTGAAAGGGAAAATGACCAGAAGAAAGGGAAATTTTCAAAATTACAGATGAGATTTCAGTTTCCATTGTTCTACTCCAACGTACTTCCCTGGGAGTCCCCACTAAGGGGGTTCACAGATTTGAACACAATTGTTCAATATTTTGAAGAAAGTAAATTAGGTGATATCGCCACCAAGAGAAACATAGTGTTATCCTGCAATTGGAAAGGAAATTCTCAGGAAGGCATATAGAAAGTTTGAGTGGGGGTAGAAATTTTAACCTGATAAACTAATGTATTTTGCAGTCTAAGCAATTTCATAACATTATTGCTAGATTTTACTTTTCAATTCTGCTTAGGGTTGGACAGTGAGGACGGTGTCTCTGATGAAAAAATTTATTCTGTGCATGTGGTCCTGCAAGCAGGAAGGTCATGCAGGTTAAGCCGTCTGTGTATTACACACAGATGCCTGACCAAGGGGAATGAAAAAGGTAGAAGCCCGCTTATGCTTTGTGCACTGCAAGTCATACCCCCAGTACCATTTCCTCTATCTATTCACCAAGTCATCCAGCTTCCATCCAGAAAAAAGAAGCATTTTTTCCAACTTACAGAAGGTGCTCTATGGGCTAATAACAGGCCTTCAGCAGGAGCAAGTTCTACTTCTCTCATACGGAATATGTACTATTTTCTTATATCATAACCTCTTTCCATTCAATAGCACAGTCAGTATGAATTCCGTCAATTTTATCACTACATTAAATAACTATTAAATAGATATAAATCCACAATACATACTACAAACGTATGAAATATCAGTAAAAGACAAAAGAATCAAAGAAAACATTAAAAGTTGAACTAGGAAATCAAAAGAAAAATAAAAATTAAGTATGTGAATGTACAAGAGAAGAGTTTTTTTGGACATATTACCTAAACTTATTCTCACACTTTTACAGATGAGGTAAAGGAAGTGACACATCCCGACTCCACAACCAAGTCTAAACTTCTTCCCCGTGCAATGAGCATGAGGTTTCTGCAGTTACCCCAACCCTGTACAAGAAGGGACCCAACAAACCACTGAAATTTATTTATAAAAATTGTGGGTTCATTCTTACATGTTTAAACTTCAGTCACTTTCAAAGCACTCTCCATTTGATGCAACACACCTACTGAAATGTTTTCCCACTGCTCCAAATGATTTGAATTCATCGATTTTGATGGCTTTTAGTGCTTCTGCTGTTTTTTGTTTCACCTCTTCTACATTGGCAACGGATTTCCCTTTGAGGACATTTTTCATCTGGGAAAACTTAAAAAAAAAAAGGTCATTTGGGCATGGTATGTTGAGGGAAGATGGGGCCCCAGGTAGGGGGGTCATGTTGTTTTGGGTCAAAAACTGTTGAACACTCAGCATGGTGTGGGTAGGTGTGCCTACAGATATCCCATCAGGAAATGGGCAAACAGGTTGAAAGAGTTCTCAGAAAAATTCACTGAGGCTGAACGTAGCCTCTCACAACACCAACTGATACACTGATACAGGTGGGTTCCTAAAACACTCACTTAGCAGGGGTAACCTGTACTACAAGGGGCCTGCCTTCCAGAAGACAATTTGAAGATAACCCTTAGTATATGAGGTCCTCGGTTTAGAGATTCTCAGGGGAACAATCTTTGTTCTAGCTCTTATGCACTTTCAAGCTGCATCTGTGTATTTAGAGTTGTAAGGAATTCATTGGCCAAAGGTTATCATTACTACAGAGAGTCAAAATGCTGAGAAAGGGTATTTGCAATTATTCATTGTATAAGTCGTGGGTATTAGCTTACATAGGATAATAGTTGTTTGGCAAAACCACTTTGGTATCTGTTTTTCTAACTAATAAAAACCATTTTGTATGCTTACTGAAATAAAGCAAATCATTACATATTTCATTATGAATATTTTTGGAAATGCTAAGCATTTTATGTAGATATGTGTGTAATGATTTTTTAAATGCTAAGAAGAAGAAAAATTGTATAGAATTATTCTTCTGTAATTAGGTTCAGGAAGTGAAATTAACCACAACTGCCCATCATTTCATCAAGAATAAATTTCTACCCGTATCTCTTTGTGGGACTATCTGTGCTATCCTTTTTTAATTACAATGTTCATATGAATTACTTTGTGGTTATTTTATTGCTAATTAGGTTTATTTGAAAATGCTAATTACATGCTACTCATTTTCTTTTATCTACTACTTAATTTTGGATACAGCAGATTCTTTGTGGGCCAAGAGACAGATATCCTATTAATAAATATATCCTAAAACAAAGTTTAGGTTTTGGCAGTATTTTTAATACACTGCCAGATTTGTGTGTTATATTATTATTTTTAACCCCGGGTATAATTTATACATATTTTGTTTATATGCTACAAGATACCATAAACATTCATGCTGAGCAAGCATGTATATTACATATTGTTTCCTGTTAGATTCATTTTGTTGCATGGAGAAGTAAAGCAATAAGAGATGATTATTGCTGTGAAGATAATAAAAAAGGCATCACCCATTATTATAATATCCATCAATACAATTGCCCATTGAGATTCTATAAATATGTGATGTCATGCTGGCATTCATAAACCAAATAATATAGCCTAGTCCGTGGTACTCTATAAACTTAGATCACTGACAAAAACATGCCCTGATAAGCTAGTCAACAAACATGAAAATGAATAAACTTTTTAAACATACATAAATACCAATAATCACCACCACTAAAACTATTGTTCAGTATAATAGATTACTTAATACAACAAAATTCAGAACAGAGTAAATCAAAAGTGAATGCCATTTCATTTTTCTGAATTCCTTACCTGGCGATGCATTAACGTGAATGACCAGGTCAGGATTAGGAAGGCAAAAATATTCTCATTTCAGAAAGGATATAAAGTGCTGTGCCTTTTCTCCCCATGCAGCTAAGATGCTGTGTGATTATCAAATAAAAACTACACCTCGGCAAAGCTTTCAAGAATTCTTCTTTTTTTTGCCATTTATCTCTTGCAATTGAATGAACAAAAGCCATTCTCGCACACTCTCCTGCAGGAGGAATAGCTGCCTTATTTGGCTTGTCAGGCACTCTCAAAGAAGCTGAGCACTTAGAAATGTAAATATGAACACTTCTTGCAAACCTAAGATATCTTGAGAAGTTGATGCTTTTGTGGACTAATGCAGTTCCAAATGTGAAGATGAGTGCTCAAAACTCATGATGCAAATCAGCACTGTTGATTTTAGAAGAAAAATGCCATATTCGGTAAACTTATCAGTAGACTTCATTTATTAAGATTTATGAAGTAACTTTACCTAATGTCAAAAAGAATATACACATTCATGCTTTATAATTATACCAATTTTCTCAAATATAAAACTAGACAATATGTATATAACAATAAGTTTTTAGCTGACACATTTAGAGGTTGGCAGAGACCTAAGGTGTTACGGCAGACGGTGACATGGGCTGTGAAAGAATTCACAAAGAGAAGAAAATGTGGAGATTAAAGGTTTCCTTTTTACTTTCCCAAAGGAGGGATAGGGCTGGGGGCGGAGATATGCACCAACAGTGCTTTGAGCTGTCATTCGGTGATAGGGTGGTGGTGGAGCAGGATGCTTCAGCTGGGCTGCAACTTGTTTCCATGTCATCTTTGGGTGCAGGGCCCGGTCTGAGTTGCTGTGACCTGGTGAGTCTTCTTCCCTAAATTCATGGTGCTTCCAGTAATTTTCTAGTCCTGAGAATAAAGGCACAAAAAACAGTTAGGGTCACTTATGCTTGATGGGGTCCAGCCAGCTCTGGGGAAGAAGGCCTCCAAAAATGTCCTATTATTAGTGGGTTTCCTTCATTTTTCTCAAAGTTACCTGATTTTTAAATTAATTAATTAATTAATTTTTTTGGAGAGGGAAGGGAGGGAGAAAGAGAGAGAGAGAGAAACATCAATGTGCGGTTGCTGGGGGCCATGGCCTGCAACCCAGGCATGTGCCCTGACTGGGAATCGAACCAGTGACGCCTTGGTTTACAGTCCAGCGCTCAATCCACTGAGCTACGCCAGCCAGGGCAAATCTACCTGATTTTTGACATAAGCTTGTATTTGGAGAATGAGGTGCTGTAAAGGACATTATTCACAAAATATGACATTTTTACAAATGTTAGACAAAATCCCTATCTTGAGAAATTTTGAAGACAATTGAATTTATAGATAGCAATCTAGCCTGTTCTTTGTATATCATAGATGCTCAAAAATTATTAATCTTTTCGCTTTCTCATACTCCTTTCTCAGAACAATTAGTTCAATTATAGTAATAATAGTCAAGATTTTTTAAGTCCAGAGAAAAGGAGGCTAATGTTAAAAATCATTTGTGTCATTATATTATTGAACAAAATGTGTACTTTATAAAAAACATAATTCTTAATAAATACTTTTGTTCTTACTATTTTCTAGAACAGAGTCACTGCAACTGACATTATTTAATTAAAATTCACATAAAATAGAATTTTGCAAAGGAAATTAAATGGTGTATAGTTTTATGTTAGTAAAGAAATGTATTCCTAATGGGTATTCAAACCAAAAGATTCTTTTCCAACAAAAATAATAAAGTCCCCTATATAAGCCCATTCAGATGCAAAATAAGTAATAAGAGCAAAACACAGAGACAACAGTCAACAAAATAAAAACTCAGCAGTGCAAGTAAGTGGATGGAGATAATATTCCCAAGTTGTAAGGAGGTAGAATTTCTTTCTGTGATGGAGGAAAACAAACTCCCTGAGGAACTTCATCAACAAAGACTTTGCAAAGAAAATTAGCTTTGACTTGATCTTATGCATAGATTAAGATTTTCTTTAACAAACATTTAGCCTGAGGAAATGACACAAATGAGAATGGTTTGGGATAAAAGCACAAGTTTTATTGAAAACTACCCTTAGAATAAGAATGAGCAAGAGGAGGCCAGCCAAGAATACAAAAAACGCCTTTGGCTAAGTGTTCTTAAATACCTAAAATAAGAATTTTGGAAATTTGTATACTAATTTTATTCAGGTGCGCTCTACTTTTTTATGTAGTATTGTTATCCATAGAGATTTGGTTACCATAGTACATATGATATTTCATTTTCATTTATTTGCTTGTTTTAGAAATATTTATGTTAATTAGTCATCCTAGGCACTATAAAATAGAGATTGAAAATTTTCTTTCAGCCCAAATTATGATGCTATAAGGGTAAACAACTTCAACTAAAAGAACTTACATAATTACCTAAAAATCTAAAGTCCATGGAAGATATAATTATGAGTGATAGATAAATTCCGTGTATATGGTACACTAAATATATGATCTAATAGAGCAGATGTAATATGTGCTTAAGAAATATAATGGGAGTTCAAAATTATGTTTCTGAAAATAAAGATATACTTCCATCCAGTCAGCTCTAATGCTTGTTTTGAAAATGTGGACTAGTTCCAAAATGATTGATATATTAGGGAATAATTTCAACATTATGCAAATTTAGAAGTAATGTTCATGTGTTATTTTGTCCAGGGAAATGCTAGGTAGATGCAGAAAACTTCATCATGTTGAATGCGGCATCTGGGAAGGTACAAAATGCACAAATTTCAGATTCACCTGAACACACTTCAAACATCTAGGAACTACTTCGGTTCAGAGCACCCTATTCAATACAACTCTTTCCATCATTGCCCACTCATCCAGTGCCCAGTCCATGAGCAAATGTCAAATCTTTTTCAGGATAAAGTGCTATTCTAGTAGCTACTATTTAATTATCTAACCTTCATAAAATTGTGCTGCCATTTTTATTAAGCTCTTGTCTTTTATTGTGTTTCTGTCACTGAGGAAGTTTTTAAGTGTTTTGTTCCAAACCTACTTTTCCCATAAGCCCTTCAGATTTATCAGGAAGGTCTGCACCAAGCAGTACCATTTAGGCACATGTTACCTTATAGCAGGACTCAGCATGCTAGGAGGTCAGAGGAAACAGCATTGCCATTTACAGAGACAGAAAAAGTCTCCAATATGGCTCTTTCATGGAACTTCAAGAAAGGGTTTAGAGAAATTTTAAAAGGGCATTTCATGAGTTCCAGTGACAGAAAACAGGAAAGAAAAGGCACACAATGAAAAAGCACACAGCATACATGCTGAATATGAAGGAATTAAACCAGTTTGGGCTAAAGGTTATGCCAATTAAGAAAGACGTAAGGACTCACTCTTAGGAAAAATATCTCCAGGCAATGATAGATGGTGTCTTAATTACTGCATTAAAATGCATTTCATTTTTTTTTTCTGAAAAGGTATAAACAGAACAAGGAAGATAAAGCATTTCCTTTTGGTGCCAGTGAATTATTTAATAGGCCAGGCTAAGGATTATTTAATTCCCTAGGATCTCAGACATCAGGAGTTTTTTTTTTCTCTATTTCTATTGTTGACATTATTACAGAAGTCTCTTTTCCCCTTGCCCTTTACCCCCTTCATCCAGCCCCCACACCCTCTTCCCTCTGGCCATCACCACGCTGTTGTCTTTGTCTGTGTGACTTGTGTATATGTCGTTTGGCTAATCCCTTCACCTTCATTCTTCCAGTCCCCTCCTCCCACTACCCACCTACCCTCTGGCAGCTGTTAGTCTGTTCCATGTATTGATATATCTGCTTCCATTTTGTTAATCAGTTTATTTTGTCCATTAAATTCCATATATAAGTGATATCATATGGTATCTGCATTTCTCTGACTAGTATATTTCACTCAGCCTACTAATCTCCAGGTCCATCCATGCTGTCACAGAACGTTAAGATTTCCTATTTTTATGACCCCATAGTATTCCATTGTGTTAACGTATCACAGCTTTTTTAGCCACTGATCTACTGATGGGCACTCAGGCTGTTTCTGGATGTTGACGATTGTAAATAATGCTGCAATGAACCTAGGGGTGCTTATGTTCTTTCAAATTAGTGTTTTGGATTTCTTCGTACAAATCCCCAGAATGATTATGTGTCCTGTAAGATCAGGAGAGTTCTATCAATTTCATAATTTAATCTCTAATGTAAAAATAATCTACTTTTACAGATATTTTTACCCAGTGACTATGGATCCAAACTTTGTAACAAAAAATAATAATAATCAAAACAAGGGAGAGGCAGTCCTAGAGCTGTATTTATTGACTGACAATAATCTGCTGCCTTATGCAATAATATTCTGAAACTATCTCTATTTCATATTTAAATCAAATATTTAAACTGTGGTATTGTAGGTGAAACAAAACTGTACCATTGTATGCAAAATTGTATGTTTTTGAAGGAGGCGGTTGTGTTCTGTTTTCTTTGTGTGTGTGTGAAGGTAGTTGGGACTCCATATTCCATAGAATATATGGAATTATTTTAATAGTCTACTGCACTTTGCTGAAGCTTATAAAATAAACAGACCTGCTGTCTGTTTTTTATTTGCTCATCACGGGGAAAAGCCTAGGTAGGTTTTCAGTAAATGTGGGCATATGTTTTGAATGATCTGACTTCAATATATACCTTGAGAATATGAGAATGTTATATTGCGTGCTTCACGTTGCAGCCCGAAGGTAGAGACAATCATCTCACTTCACAAAAAACATGATTTATAAGGAGACATTCGTCATATGTATTAACAGTTCGTAGACAGAGAAAACCATTTGTTTTGCAATGTGAGTTGCAAGCCAATAGAAACAAGCACTTATTTCTCTAGATTGCAGCTACCAATCTAGTTTTACAGTTGTTCCTCATGCAGGGCAGTCTACTGAACTATTTTCTAAAGTTCATAGTAACAGGTATTTATACATTTAACTGTGGCTAACTATCCCTAATAGGCACACCTAGAGAAGGATCTTTAGTTACTCTATTTAAATAAGTAGAAAATTAAAATTATTGATCTTGTTGAAAAGGAAATAACTAGTATAAATCTAATTTAGTTCAAATAGATTTGTAATTAATTAAAGGAAAAAAAAAGCTGTTAAAATATTCCTTCAAATGAAGTATGCATGAGACATCAGCTAATTCACTTTGCATTCAAGTATTATGAAAGACAAAAAAAAATAAAACAATACCTAAACTGTAAATTCCAGTGATTAATTTTGTAAGAGTGACTGTGACTCAAATTCCCCTTAAAGAAGGGACATCTGAAATTTGACAAGCACTATTCCATTTTCAAAATGTATTTTTAGCAATAACTTTCAAACACAATTAAAAATGAGACTCTAGCTCATTGACATACATAGCCAGCAGAACATTGGCATAGATAAACAAACCTGAGATCCGATGCCCAGCTTGATTTAAATTACTGAAATAGTCATTTTACTGGCAAAACATGGCCTGCGTGCTGTTTCCAGTGATGTGCCAAGGATACTCTGTGGCAGAGTAGTCTGCATTTTAGACATTAGCTATTTCTTTAATTATAAAATGGCATGTGTGCTGTAACAGCCTTAGTGACGTATTTGTATTTCAAAGACCCACATCTCTGGGAGAATGGTGCAATTTACTAAGTATTAGACATTAGGTAAATCATATAATGCTGTTATTCTGTTTTTACCTGTGTAAAATGATGTATTGATACCTCTGGTGCTCAGAGGCTGTTGAAATGTTTCAAGAAACCATTATAAAAAGGCATGCAGGAAATGTAAAATGTTATCTCGTATATTTCAAACTGTTTCCTTACTCACCCTTTTCTAATCACGCTGGTCTCTTTATGGACCCTAAATATCCCAGACAACAGACAGCAGGGCCAGGGCACTTGGTGTTCCTTCACCTTGAAAAATTTGCATCCTACCAACCTTTTCTCCAAAGTCAGTTACTTAGTGTTGCCTTTTGTGACCACTCTCAAGATTGTACCCCAACCCCACACACATTCCCTATCCGCCTTTCCTTTCATTGTTTTTATTTTAAAATCTACTTCTCTGTAACATAGTAATATGTATTTATTCACCCAATTCACTGTCTCTCCAATTTAAATGTAAACTCTATGATAAAGTAATGAATTTTGTGTTTTGTGTCAATGACCTTGTAAATACTTCATTATTTATTTTCATTAATGAATAAGTGCTATATGGGTGCTAATTTCTTTTTATGAAATGGAAATAAAAAGAAATCTAACTTTTTAAAGTGAGTAACTACTCCTTTTTACTTTTATATGTTTACAAGGTGAAACTGAAGGATATTCGTTAAGGAAACCATAGAGATTTGGGGGCAAGCAAAAATGACAGATGCTATTTTTGTCCATGTTGTCTTCACTCTTGGCAGCAGCTTCCTGGAGCTCTATGCTGAAGAGATTTTCATCCTGGCCAAGGCACACAACTTTAGTCAAAAATCCCTGCCTTTGAGTCTTGGAGTGAGTAGGGGGATGATGTCAAATGAGGGGCAGTGTCCATGCTGCATGTCTGATATGTCCGTAGTAAATATTTCAGGATATTTTATCATTCAATATTTGAATTTACTATAGCAGATTATCTGGTTGAACATAATCCATTCAAGTCATTGAAGAGCTAGTCAAAGGTTTTTTAACCTATTGACAATTCCAATCCCCTTCCAGATTAAGAGCTCCACTTAGTCAATGGTCCAATGAGAACCTTTTGAAGCTCCTAAAACATCCACAGGAGGTTGTAAAAGAAAATTTAACAAACAGAATTTCTAAAACATAAATAATTGACACAGTGATAATTGTGGGTCCTCATAATACACAGATATGTTTTGGAACAGTTTAAATAATTAGATGCTGTGAATTATAGCATATGTAATTCCTGGAGCTAGAATGAGTTCTCTACAGAGATGGAACATCAGTTCATGGAACTTTGATCTGTTAAAAGGAAGGGCTGACAACCTGGGAGAAACAATTTGCAGAAAACATCTCTGATAAAGGACTGCTATCCAAATACCCAACTATTCAAACTCAGCGATAGGAAATGAACAAAGCAATTAAAAAAATGGGCAAAAAACATGAAAAGCACTCAACAAGGAAAATACACAGAGGCAAATAAGGACACAAAAAGATGCTCTACATGATATGTTATCAGAGAAGTACAAATTAAAACAATGAAATACCATTACATACCTATGAGGCTGGCCAAAAACCATAACACTGACAAGCCGCATGCTGTCAAGGATGTGGAGCAACGGGAACTCTTATTCATTGCTCATGGGAATAGAAGGTGGTACAGCTAACTGGAAAACAGTTGGCAGTTTCTTCCAGAACTAAACCTACTCTTTCCATATGACCCAGTAACCATGCTCCTTGGTTTTATCCAAATGAGTTGAAAATTTATGTCCACATAAACACATACAAATGACTGTTATTAACAGCTGTATTCTTAATTGCCAAAATTTGGAAACAACCAAGATATCCTTCAGTAGTTGAATGGATACATGAACTATTGTAATATATCAATAGTAGAGTGTTATTCTGTGCTATAAGACATAGCTATCGAGTCATGAAAAGACATGGAAGGAACTTCAATGCGTATTGCGAAGTCAAAGAAATCCATCTAAAAAGGGTACATACTGCAGGATATCAACTATATGGGATTCGGGAAAAGGTAAAACTACAGAGACAGTTTGCAAAGCACTGGTTGTCAGGGGTTAGGGAAGAGAAAGGTGGAGTGCAAAGGATTTTTAGGACACTGAGATCTATTCCGTAGGATGCTATAATGGTGGATACCTGTCATTATATTTTTACCAAAACCCATAGAAATGTACACCACTAAGTGTGATCTTGATTGTAAATTACAGACTCTGGATTGGGGGGGGCTCTGCCCGCAGGGTCCCCCTGGCCACCATGGATGAGAATAAGACTACCAAGACATGATCTGCTTGGGGAAGAAAGGCGGCGTATCTGTCAAAGGAGAAGGACCAAGAGCTTTTTCCTCAATGGGCTTTTATTGGGTTCATTTGCACAAGAATACAGGTAAAGCTCATTAATCATTGCCAGGCAGTAAGGATCAAACAATAGATAACAAAGAACTCTGAGGGCCTATTCTGAGTCAGGGTCTGATAGCTAAAGAACTATAAAACTTTGAGAACAAACTAACTTCTTGCTTGGGTCCTTATCATTTAATTGAGAGCATTCTAAACAAAGCAGGTTTCACAGGATTTTACATATTCTTTCTTAGGCCTGATTGCTCGGGGAACCCACCCTTTCCAGCACAGGGCTGCACCATCCTCTGTCATTGTTTCAGGCTTAGGTGGAACAAGGGAAGTAAGGTAGCCAAGAGATTAGGAGACTTCTTACAGATAGAATGAGGACTCAGGCTTTGTCAAAGCCAAGGAGCGAGGGTCCATCACCCCTTTTTATTGTAGCCCCCCAAGTCCTTCCTTGGGGGCCTCCCATGTGATCATGCCTATCTTAGGTTTTCCCCCTTTTGGGGAATCTTCCCCATCATTGGTTAACCGACCAAGCATTGGGGGCCAGTTATGGATGAAGTAAAAGGAGCAGAAGTGGTGCTCCTGCCAGGGAGATAAGCTTTGTCTCCTTAGTGGCTTATGATCCCAAGGTCCCTCTCTCAGCCTTAGCCTTGGTGGGGGTTACAGCTTCTGAAACCAGGCAGGGTGGTTCCCAACACTGGATGATAGTAATGTGTCAATGTGGATTCATCAGTTGTAACAAATGTTTCACTCTGGTGTGGCACATTGATAGTGGGCTGGCTGAGTGGGGGAAAGTGGGAAGCAGGGGCTATGCAGGAGCTCAATTTTTCCGTGAAATTAAAATGGCTCTCATAAATAAAGCCTGTTAAACAATCATCTAGATTTTATAAGCCTATGGAAGAAAATGTGTGTTAAGAGAAAAAAAATTGACTTGGCAACTGTTCTTTTTTTTTTTTTTTATCCAGTTTTAAATTCAAAGAAAAACTTGTATTTACTTAGACCTCATGACCTCATTAATTCAGGTGTGCTCATTTTAATGCATGATATTCAGGCTGAAGTGAAGAACAGTTTTGTAGTCCTGCCTCACACTCCCTTAAAGACAAAGTTTTCTAAGGGGAGAAAGTTATAAGTAGAGAATTCTTATTTTGCTAAATATATTCATCTATTTTCAATATTTGAAGCACTTTTAGAGAATCATTTTACACATGAATGGCTGAAATGCTGGAATACAAAATTCTTATCTACATATGTAAGAATGCCTATCTGAAAAGTTTCTTTGCTTTGCATTTTTTACTTAAGTCAAATGGCAACATAAATGCCTTTTAAAATTATCTCTAAAATTGACTAACTTCTACTGCATAAATATTTCTGATTCCTGTCTCTTACAACTTTTCAAAATGAATTTTGATATTGAGTTTATGTACGTAGAATGCTTGTTAGAGATTATGTTTTATTATAATGCAAATTACTCCTAATTATTGCCTTAATTAGTTTTAAATAATGTATATTAGTGTACCAATTAAAAAACATAATAAATCAGGCATTCAGATCTGTAAAAGCATTCTGTACATCAAAGACCGATTTTTGTTTCTAGAGATCAAATAAAATAAAGTAAGCATAAACACAAAATTTTAAAACAAACATTTAGCTAGTCTAGACACAATACCATAGACAATGCATGATGAAGCTTTATATTGGGTGAATTTTCTGCATAATATATCTTAAAGTGTAGGTCTAGTGAATTCAAAATTTTAATTTTTTCCTATTAGTGTTTCTTAAACAAGCATTGATATTCTTTATTTTTTCAAAAACATTTTGAAAGTTAAAAATATATTTCACTGTCTGGTTTATTTAAGACAAATACCATATGATCTCACCTATAAATGGAACCTAATCAACAAAATAACCAAGCAAAATAGAACCAGAGACATGGGAATAAAGAACAAACTGACAGTAACCAGAGGGGTAGGGGGAGGGGAATAACGGGAAAGAAGGGGAAGGGTCATCAAGGAACATGCATGACGGGCCCATGGACAAAGAACACGTGGTGGGGGTGAGAATTGAATGTGGGAATTTGGGGTGGGTAGGGCAGAGGAGAGTATTAGGGGAAAAGAGGGACAAGTGTAAATGAACAACAATAAAAAATTAAAAATTTAATAAAGCTCAAAATGTGGATTACCTGACCCAATGTGAAATTTGCTCAAAAATGTTTCTGAACATCTTTAAATGGTAAATACTATGGGAGGGGAAAATTCTTCCTCTTCAGTGAGGTTTTAATCCTCATTTCATTTAAGTTAAAAATTAATCACATCTGTTTCTTCAAACTTTTTAGCTAACTTTTCTGGAAAACTCTAATAATCTGTGTCAAAATTAATGGCATGTGCTAAAGTATCTTGTTATGTTAACCTGTATATTTACTACATAATAAAACATCTTTCCAGTTTTCTTTTTTTTTTTTTAAGATTTTATTTATTTATTTTTAGAGAGGGAAGGGAGGGGGAGAGAGAGAGAGAGAAACATCAGTGTGCGGTTGCTGGGGGACATGGCCTGCAACCTAGGCATGTGCCCTGACTGGAAATCGAACCTGTGATGCCTGGTTCTCAGCCCACACTCAATCCACTGAGCTACACCAGCCAGGGCTCAGTTTTCTTCATTACAGTTCTTTTTTTCTTTTCTACATAAATCAAATTATTTTTGTTTAGTTTTCTGTATTACACCTTACATTTCAACTAAAATTCCTTTTATTTTTATTTTTTAATTGTTTTATTGACTTTATTGGGGTGACAATGGTTAATAAAATTATAGAGGTTTCAGGAGTACAATTCTGCAATATCTAATTTGTGTATTGTATTGTGTGTTCACCACCCTAAGTCAAATTTCCTTCCATCACAATTTAACCCTCCTTTTACCTTCTCCTATCACCCCCACCTTCTTTCTCTCAGATTAGCATGATACTGTTTTCTGTGCCTATGAGTTTTTGTTTGTCTTTACTGTCTGTTCATTTCTTGTTTTCAGTTTTATATCTCACATATGAGTGAAACCATAAGAACTCATACAATCCATTAAAAAAAGAACACCTGAACATATATTTCTCACAAGAAGATGCACAAATGGCCAACAAATATATGAAAAGATGCTCAACTTTACTAGCTATTAGGAAAATGCAACTCAAAACTACAATGAAATACCACCTCACACCTGTTAGATTGGCTATTAACAACAATGCAAGTAATAACAATATTGAGGATGTGGAGAAGAAGGAACCCTCACTCACTGCTGGTGAGAGTATAAACTGGTACAAGCCGCTGTGGAAAACAGTGTAGGGGCTCCTCAAGAAATTAATACAGTGACCATATGACCCTACAACCCCTCTTCTGGGTATCTGCCTGGGAAATTTGAAAACAGTCATTTGCAAAGTTATAGGCACCCCTATGTTCATTGCAGCATTATTCATGGTGGCCAGTCTTTGAAATAACCAAATTGTCCTTGATAAATAATTGGATAAGAAGTTGTGGTCCATGTATACACTGGAATACTACTCAGTCATAAGAAAAGATGAAATACTGCCTTTTGGAACAACATGGATTGATCTTGAGAATATCATTCTAAGCAAAATAAGTCAAGCAGAAAAGTTACAAATGTGTTTATTTTTAATCAGCACTAATTCTATTGACCCAACACCAACTGTATTTTATCTAGTCTTGGTCCATATTTAAAAGATTATATATATGTTTACTTTAACCATATACAGTTCTAATGATAGAAGATAAGTTATTAGTGAGAATTCACCAAAAATGTACATTACTTTTCATTGCAATTGTTATCATTAACTACATACATGATTCCAAGCAAAGAAAATGATCATGTGGAAGTGGGACACCTCCTAAGGAAACATGACTAAGTCTATAGTTAGCAAAAATTTACATCCCGGCTTTTCACTTCCTGTTTGCTTGACATTGACATGATGCTTAATTTTTTTTTTTTGCAAATATGCATAGTTGAAAGGTCTTTAGTATATTGTGGATTCCATGTGACAATATGTATAAATAATGCTGACTTTATAAAAATAACTGGATATTTCCCCAGGAAAAAGGGTTTATTTGGGAACAACAAAGAACAGCAATTCAGGAGATGTGGCTTGATGACGAACCATGCCAAGTCCAGAGAACCAAAGGAGAGACACTTTCTTATGATGTCCTTGGAGGAAACTAGAAGTTTGGAGTACAGAGACTTTTCATTGGCTGAGTTGTTACGAGGCCACAAGGAATTTTTCCTCCCTACTCCTGCGGTGGTATAACAGTATCACTTCTTGTGAGAGATGGGAGGTAAGACTCTTCCTGAAGGAGTCCCTAGTGTGCATGGGGTGACTGTGCCAGTTCTATCCTCTAGCCCCCCAACTCCATTTAAAATGTGGTTTCTGTTCTTTAGGTTATTTATACCCAACCAGGGACTCTGGAAAGAGAAGGGACACTTTTTCTGCCCCGTAGAGTGTGTTAGCATGAGTATGTAAATTTTTTGAATATGCTATTCTGAATATGGCATAGCAGATATAAAGTGAGGTCAAATTTTAAAATACATGTAAAAATGCATCATAAATTTGTACCCAACCATTCAACTATGTAAACACAGGAGCACTAATTTAAAAATTATTGCATGTATTTTTTATCTCCAAATATACAAAATCAGATTTTATATTTTATTCCTAAATATAGTGGAAATTTAAGATACTAGTGGTTCTAGTGAGCTCATGCTAATTATTTTAAATGTTACTGCACTAAATTAGAATTTCTACAGTGACGTACATTTTAATTTTCCTAAGCAGAATCTTGAATTGCTAACTTAGACAATTAAGGCTTCCCCTTACCTTAATTCTTCCATGATGATATTTACCACCTTGCACTGCTGTGATTGGCTTACCTGTGCTTCTCCTCAATGTCCTGTCCTTGAAAAAAATCTCTTTTGTGTGCTAGACTCAGAGCCTAAAATGATGAAAATAAGAATTAATTATTATTGAATGTGATTGAATGCTTACATTGAATCTACTCACTTTTCCACCTATCTGGATATAAAATATAGCCTCTTCATCTAATTGTTACTAGATTCCACAATATTTGTATATCTTATGCATAATAAGGAAAATAAGGCATTACTTTCATCTTTTGACTCTCCAGTACAAACATTAAAAAATAAAAGAAAGAAACACAATTTTCCTGATTCTTTTCACCAAAATTTATTTCAGTTAGCATATTAAAAACATGAATAAACAATTCTCATGATTCTTTTTCCTTATTTTCATAGCATTTGTGTTTTGGTTTCTAGGGTGATTTCTACCACTCTTTCAACAATTTAACTATAAAGATAGAAATGTAGCAGTCTTAGGAAGACAAAAACAGGAATAAAAACTCAGCACCAAAGATGATTAAATTGGCTAATATACTAATTACTGGAAAACTTTAATCCAGAGAATGATGATGATGTCTTGTAAATTCCCCTTATTCTTTTCCTGGCAATTTTTCAACATGTGAGTTCTAAAAGGTCAAGATAGGTACACATAAACACAGGAACAGCTAACATCACTGAGAGACATTAGCATGGGTGGTAGATATTTTGTGAAAACAGTTTTAAGCTAAATGAGTTGCAATGTTCAAAGAAAGGTTCTGGTTTAATTTAGTTCTCTCTCTCTTTAAAAGAAAAAAGACAATATTTGTGTTGAGTGCCTCCTTTTTGTAGTAATTACAAGACAATTTCCTTTGAACAGTGTCTGTTTCATAATCACAAGTAACAGCAGGTACTGAGCAATTGATATTCCGCACATCGTACCCTGAACGACACCCACATAAAAGCTACATTAAACAATACTAAAGTGTTCTCAATTAAATAATGCTGCTGCCTTTTTCCCCACCGGATTTAACAAGTGTAGCAAACTTATTGGAAATGCATTCCGAATTCATGTATTCTCATGAATAAAGGTTGTTTTGTGGGATTTTGTTGTTGCTAATATTTCTGAAAATTACATTTTCAGAAGTGAAGAGGACAAAGAAAAAAATGGCTATTACTCGCAAGAGAGTATCACCCCTTTCTAAGGCTATACAATACCAAAAAGGTAAATCTCTCTGAAACAAGAACTTATGACAAAAATAAAAAAATGGTATTAACTTAATCCACTAGAAATAAATAAAAATAAATATATTTATGTACCAGGTATATATGTATGGAGAATATTTTGTCAAGAAGAAGCCTGTGTAAAGTTTAGTGTTCAGAAATATCAAAGCCATTTTGATCAATTATACAATAACATATGATAACTATTAAATGTGTGAGATCATAGCAATAGGGCAGCATTGTGGTGCTTTTTGAATTTGCCCTACTCCCCTTAAGGATAAAAGAGAAAACAGGATGGAAGAAGAAAACATAACCTTCACCAAAACTTCTCAATAAAACACCACGAGTCCCATAGGTAATGCAAGCAGGGCTGAACCACCAATGGCAGGAGAGAGACATATATATAAACTCTACTGAGCAGTAGTCAGAGGAGCCAAGGCATGGGAGGCTTTTGTTTATCTTAAGAACCGGGTAACCCAATCATCATCAACTAGTTCATACACAGAAAGAACATCTGTCACTTAGAAAAAAGACCTCTACTGTAGCTCTGTGAACAGCAAATCCAACTGAATTGTGTGATTAAGAGGAAGCCATAGTGTACTGGAGGATTTAGGAAGTCACCCGAACCCACACGCCTCTCTGAAAGTCCTCCTCCAAAGAAAGAACTACCCGTAAAAGAGGGGAACCCCCAGGAGATAGAAAACCTAAGCAGATCAGGGAAGGTAATCTGAAGGTAAAGGAAAGAGGTCTGGCAGTACAAGGCAGGAGGAAGAGATGACTCAAATATTATAAAGTACATGCCAACAGGGCACAGTTCATATTACTTCGAGAGAAGAAGAATAGAAGGCACACTAGAGCTATGAAGCTTGAAAAGTTCACCTGCATTATCTTCGCTTCCGATAGAATTTTCTTCCCAAAAGTACAGGAAAAGTTTCATTTACTTAAACGTGAGAATAGAAAAGGTTACCAAACTCAACTCAATAATGTTTGTGGAGTAAAACAATCTGAATGTCATCCTTGAAGACAATGAAAACATTCCAGGAGAATACAGCAACAAACTAGAGGTGAACTGGAAAATAAGCTACATGAACATTAGGAAAATGATACAAACATTAAAAAACAGCTACATGAATCAGAATTAGTAACACTTAGAAATAAGATACCTGGTCCATAAGAAGAAGTTAAAATGCAGTTCGTTCGCTCAAGAAAAATCAATAATATCAGGAAAAAATTTCAGAAATCAAGACTAACCTATTAGTAACACAAAAATAAACAGACACCATAAAAACATTTGTTATGGATTGAATTTGTTCTTCTAAAACGCGCATGTGGATGCCCTCACTCCAATGTGGTCATATTCAGAAAGAGAACATTTAAGGAGCTAATGAAGGTAAAATGAAGTCATAAGGGTTAGGCCCTGATTCTGTAGGACTGGCATTCTGATGAAGAAAAAGGGCCACCAGGAGCACAGGCAAAAGCCACACTCTGGGGACAGGATAGGAGAGGTGCAGTCTGCAAGCCAAGGAGACAGGCTTCAGACGAAACCAGCCCTGAGAGGGCCTCCATCCTCCAGAACTGTGGGAAAATAAATGTCTGTGCTTAAGCCACCCAGCATGTTATTTTGTTATCACAGTTTGAACAGACTAACAGAACATTTGCAGAAAAATATGTGATGTAAAGGGATTTTTTTCCTTTTACAAAAAAAATTCAACAAAATTTTTAAAAGATAAAATAAATTTTGATGAAAGATTTTAAATACAGAAGACTAGCAGAGAATGACTAGTCTATAGATGGTAGTAATTCCCAAAGAAGATAATCAAAACAATATAAGGAAACTGTTACAGGGTGCAGCCAAGAAGGGGGACCCCCAAATGGGCATTTGAAATGGGGTCCAGAACTCAAGGTGTCCAGGAGATTTTAAGATGTCTTCGCGCCTTCCCCCACAGGTGTGAGTTGGGGGAAGGGACACACGGAGCAAGAACATACAGGGCTGTTTTGTACAGCAACAGCTTTGCAGCTAATCCATGGCATAGTCATTTAACATACCTATAGCCTTTGGCTGGTCACTTAGATATGCTAAATAGCTGTGGCAATGCTCTGGGACAGGGGGATGGAAAGGGGCTCCCCCAAGATGTGACTGGGGGGCAGGTCCCCCAAGTTACAGCACCTGCGTGGGAGCTTGGAGAAGATTGGCTCCATGACATGGGGCCACACCTGCCCAGACCCATGATGACAGCCAGAAAAGCTGGAAAGAATAGGAGATTGAGGGCAAGTGTGGCCGAGCGTGAGAGGAGTCGGAAATGGGGCTGCAGAGGAAGATTGGTGCAGGGATTTAAACCCAGACAGGGCAGCCGTTGAGGAGAAGCACACGGTTTTGGCTGAGTGGGGATTCCCATGGCCCTGGGAGAGAGGATCACGTGGCTGGAGCAGTGGAGAGAAAACTTCGTGCCTTCGCCAGAGTGCAGACCCCTGCAGCTCTGGTAGGAGAGGACCACGTGGCTTTGGGGTGCTCCTTTTGGCTGTGCGGCCTGGGAAGCAGGAGAGACTTTCCCTGGTAGAAGGGTGAAAGAACTCTTACCAGTAGGCCATGAGAAGGTGCTGCATGGCTTGGATTAATTGGAGATCCTGCCTGTACAGCAACACAGCTGATGGTGCCGGGAACCGAGGGGGCCTACCAGCCGAGACGGATTACTGGGAAGAACTGGGTGCTGCTTGAGCCACAGACTTCTATTTCTTTTCCTGAGATACAGTATCCCAGACTGGGCAAAGGGGGAAGGAAGGACTGTGTGTGTTTGTGGGTGTTTTAAGGGACTTTGGGATTTTGATGAAGACATTAGGTCACTACTTTAAGTTTATATAGCATTAAATAAACATTTCCTTTCCTTTCCATGAATCCCTGGCATTGAGAGATATCTTTCCTATAGGCAGCAGACATAACGGACCTGGGGTTTTCTTTCGGGTAATGGTATATTGCCGAGGCCCCCTTTGGCCCCCTTGTTGCTCTGTAAGAAAACTACTAAAATCTGTAATCCCCCACCAAAAAAAGTAAAAACAGACTACATACATCAACTGTTTAAAAAGACACATCTTTTAACTTAAAAAAAAAAAAAATCTGCCCTGGCTGGTATAGCTCAGTGGATTGAATGTGGGCCTCAAACCAAAGGGTCGACAGTTCAATTCCAATCAGGACACCTGCCTGGGTTGTGGGCCAGGTCCCCAATAGGGGATGCATGAGAGGCAGCCACATATTGATATTTCTCTCTCCCTTTTTCTTTCCTGCTTTCTTCTTTAAGAATACGTAAATAAAATATTTAAAAACCAAAAAAAAAAAACCCCTACTAAAACTACTGGAATATTTCAAAAAGGAACAAAAATAATCAGATCATTAGGGCACATTGGCAAAAGGGTCACTTTTCAGGGACAAAAAGTCAGATTAGTGTCAGGCACTTTGCCAGAAATCTTACGTACCAAAAGAGAAAAAATGAAGTTAATATGAAAGAAAATGTGAACCGGGACATGATATGTAATCAAATAGACCTTCAACTATAAAGGTCATAGAACAACATTCAGGAAGCCACAGAAACCCAGGGAACTATAGTGTATGACTAAAGGAGCTTTATCCAAAGAACTAGAGGGTACTATGTAAATGTTTTTAAATTCAGACAAAAAGAAGACAAAGGGGTAACTGAAGAGCATGCAATTGATTTATGTTCTGACAATGTAGATTTAATAAAATTATTTTTAAAATATTAGGAGTTGGGAGTAAATGAGAATGCATGAGGAGTTTAAGAAATCTACTGATTGCTTTAGGCAGGGTTTGATAACATAGGACTCAGGAGAAATTCAGATTGGCACCTATTTTTGTAAATAAAGTTCTGTTGGAACACAAGTGTGTTAATCCTCTTACAGGGTGTCTAGACTTCTTCCATGCTACAAAGTCAGGTTTGAGCAAGTGTGATAGACTGTATGGGCCTCAAAGTTTAACATAAAATATTTTTCAGGTGGATTTTAACAGAAAAAAAAATGTGGATCCCGTTTTTGGACATATTAGTTGAGAACAGTGTGTATGTGTGAGTGTGCATTTGTGTGTGCTTGGTACTTGATATTTAAGTTCTCTTTCTGATTCTTATGTGTGCAAAACTATTTTCTTTTGCTTGTAATGAGGGATTCCAAACAGATAAATAGTCTTCAAGAATCCCTTGCCCTATATCCTTAGTACATCTCAATACAAACACAGGAATAGCAATTAAAGGATCAACTTAAAATCAAGGGCATCTTATCCTGTGTTTTTCTTGTCAGAGTTAAAGTAGTGGTAAACTCAGTAATCTTTACCCCCAAGAAACCAACTTCACGTGCGCACTGCCATTACAAGTCAAATCTAAACTGAGCAGTGGGAGAGAAATGGAGGTAAAGTGTATGAAATCCCCTAAGCAAGTTACCCATAAATTTCATAAATAGAAATACAGAACAAATGCCATAGAATTAGCATCAGTCCAAAAACATAAAGGACAAAGTCTCTGGTATCTTTTCCACATAAAAGCATTTTGCAGAGGAAAATCAACTACAAGTAGCAATAAACTACATTAATAATTACTAATGTCATAGGACTTCTGAATTAAAACTAACCAAATCATCTAACTAATTCAATCGCATGTAAAGTTAGTTGTCTGTAGTCTGCTTCCACGAAGGAGCTAGAACTGCTTGGAGGATTTGAACTGCAACGCAGTCACAGCAGGGGCATGTGCCCATTAATCCCATGAAGGGCTCCAGGACAGGCACTGCCCTTCAGAGTCGCCCTGCCTTCAGGGAAAGCACACATTCTTTGATTGTGCACTGGCCCAGGGCCATAGGGTAAACTTGCAAAGGGAGGATCTGTTTAGCCCAAGGCAATTCCTGGAGATCATTTCAGCCTAGTTCTCTGCTGGCATTGCTCCCAGCAGCTGGTGGAAGTACTTCACTCTTCAGGAGTGCATCTTAACAGTACACTGTGGGCACACTGCGGAGTCCTCTTACTGCTCTACTCTGCTTTACCCCTTATACACATCTGAGGAGTTCCTTCAGGATCATTGCTGTCTTTTCTTGGGGAAATTTGCACGAAGACAGTCAGTATTAAACAAACTAGAGGCTGCAACTGATGCTCAATCTCTCTTATTTTACTTGTTACAGATTTCCATCATCGGGTAGATAGCTCATCTGCTGGGGAGACCCAGAATCCTCCAGGTTGTGGTCTCTGATAACAAAGACCTCCTCAGTCTTTGAAGTCTTCTACACTTGTTAATTTATTATTAAAGTTGAATCAAGTCATGCCAAGAACTTCTCTGTAAATCATCTAAATGCCAAAGCTAGTAAACTCTATCACATACATTATCACACAACACAACGTATGTGAAAATAAGTTGATCATTGTGTAACAGGGTGTAGCCAAGAGGGGAACCCCAAATAGGGATTTGTAATAGGGTCCAGAAGAGCTTGGAGATAATTGGCTCCACACCACAGGGCCACACCTGCCCAGAATGATGGCAGCTGTGGCCAATTGTGAGAGGAGCTGGAAATGGGGCTGCAGAGGAAGATTGGCGCTGGGATTTAAACGGAGGCACAGCAGCCATTGGGCATCTCTCTTTTTGGGACCACACACCTGTTTAGGACCATGTGGCTTTGGTGTCTCGGTTGGGACCAGGCTTTGGAAGTGCTCCCTTTTGCCACGTGGAGGGTGCTGGGAGGACTGTGTACATTTGTGGGGAACTTTAGTTTGTGTTATTTCAAAGGAATAATAAATTTCTTTCCTTTTCACTGATCTCTGGTATTAAGAGACATCTTTCCTCAGGCAGTGGGCAAAATGAACCCAGAAGGTGGGGAGGAACCCCCTGGAGACTGTAACAATTTTGAGCCTCAGGCTGACCTTACATTACCGAACAAAGTAGAATTTGGTTGCCTGCCCCACACAAAAGCATAATACAGTAACTGGTGGGGAAGGAAAGGGGTGTTTTTTTTACGATGTTACTCAGTTTAGGGGAACTAGCAGCTCCCATTCTCCAAGCCATTCTCTTCTGCAAAACACGGGAATCCTCTTGTTCCCCCAAAGACTGAAATCCAAATCCATGCCAAGAGACTCTTGCCCATTCTTACCTGTCATTTTGGAGTTCAAGTTGCTACTGAACAGTCTCTGTCTCTCCAGCCCCAGGCTCTGTCTTTCTCTGGAGTGCACACTTGTGCGGCTAGGGTCTACGTTGCCCTGCAGCAGCTTCCTTCCTCTCCTGGGCTGTTGCACACCTCCAGATGATTGCATATGAGCTCTGTGCACAGGGTCCTCGGGGCACAAGGGTGCTTGTGTCTCTAGGGCCAGTGAAACTTCCTGGTCCACACGTCTTTGTGCTGTTCTCAGACTGAAAGTCTGGGAACGGTCAAGGACCCATACACTGCACAGTGTGGGGCTGCCGCATTCTGCTAGAACCTGTTTCTAAGCCTGTAAGCAGGGCAAGGCCAGAGCTGCAAGCAGGACCCAGTATCTGCTCGTTTTCACAAACTCTCCTGTCCCCCATGGCAGGGCAGGGCAAAAGGAATGCAAAAAAAAAAAAAAAAAAAAGGACAGAGTTTCTGCTCATTCTCTGTTTTAAATCTGCCCCCCCCAAATCCCACACTGTGCAGAAATGTCCAAATTCTCAGCCATTCTTAGCTGGGGCCCACCATGCAGGTCAGCCTACATGGTGTCTCTGCCCCTCCAACAGCTGCCACCATGTGTAAATTGTTAGGAGGGTTTTCCAGCAGCACACAGGGGTGCAATGTCTCTACCTGGGGTGTTGTCTCTACACAGGTGTTGTGACCGTCTCAGCCCGCACATGCTCTGTGCAAGCTGTGTCATGAGCTGTGTTTGTTTGTTGTTTACCTTTCCCCAGGAAGGGAAGCCTGCCCCTGGGTTTCAGTTATCATTTTAATCTGCCTCCTTCAGCATTTCCCAACCCCTCTCGTGCATCACTCCCCTCTGCCCAATGATCTGGCCCTGCTTCTCTGTTACAATAACACACACACATTTGACTTAACCTTGTTTTTTCTCCAGAAGCAGTCACCTGGATACCACTTATCTCCTTATGTCAAAATACCACCTGGAAGTTTCCTCTCAGAAATGTCCACCTTTTGCAATTTACTAAACCATAATCTAAAGGTTTTAAACCCTTATGTTCCAATTTAATCTCTATTTTTATATTTATTTTAATAATTTAATATTTATTTTAATAATTTTAAAATCATATACTTGTGTATACAGAAAAAAGCAGTTTAAATGGTTGATATTAAGAATTAAACATGGATTACAATAGTTTTCCAACATAAAATTGCTCTTGTCTGTGTTTTAAGGTAGGTGAACTCATTGTTTTTTCTTTTTCATGTGCCCTTTATCTACAATTTTCTGTTGTTCATTTATCTCCCCTCCATTCTTGCCCGGACCAAACCAACCCATCTTCAAGCTCCTTTCGCCTTTCTTCCTCTCAGTCAAGAAATCTTTCTCATGGTAAATGGTCAAGGCTAAAACTTAGGAGGAAAATTATCTGATTAGGTAACTGACTCCGACTGCAAACCATGGATGACTGTTTGCATTGTATACACTCATATTTTTAATAAAAATATATGTTCTTCCAATTAGTAATTTCCTAGACTGAGTAACAAAAGAAAACCTAAATCTTCTCTCCATAGAAATGAGTTGGAACATTTACAGCTCCTTTTTCCCACTTCTTTGCTAATAGAACCACTGTATTTTTAGAGAATAGTGTGGCCCTCCATCCTACGCGACTTACAATGGATCGAAGTCTGTAAGTTAGAGCAAAGCACGTGACCCAGTACTGACCAATGAGATATAGGAGAGACCTACTTTTATCAAGCCAGGCAAACCATCAAGGGCTCTGAGTGCCCCTGCCCCTTCTGGCTGGGCACACAAAAATGTAAGACTCTGATTTCTCTTCACATGGGCCATTTTTCAGGTTGTTTTTTGCAGGGATCAGTCTTGAGGGATGAGGTAGTGTCTCCCTCTGGGGTAAAGAGCAGACTTGCTTATCGCTCTCTTATGCTACAAAGGCACAGTTTTTCTAAGCCCAATGATGATCTTACGTTTTCAGGCAAATGCAGAGCACGTGCAGCATTCAGCAGAGACCACATTGCATCATCCATGGGACTTGGGGTGAGAAGAATCAATGCAGGTTTTGATGCTCCCGTACTTGCTATGCCATGCTTTTAAAAGGCCTATGTCTCTGACCCAGAAATCTTACTTCTTTGGCCAAAACTATCAAGACTGAACTTTCTGACATTTATTATACCCGGCTTACACATTCATAAGTTAGTCTGTTACTTTTTCATGGATATTGGCTGAACACACAATATTATTTACTTTTTAATTAGAGAAGGGCATGTGAAAAAGTCTGTTTTATCCCCAAACCCCTTCCTACAATAGCCATCTTGTTAATTTTAAGTTCATTGTAAATGTCAAAAGAGTTAAGAGAAGGGAATGACAATGAAAAGTGGAGGAGAAGGAAGGGGAAACCTTGGAAAAACTTAATATCAAGCTTAAGTGAATTAAACTTGTGTAAAAATACAAGTGTGGATGTCAGCAGACATGAAAATTACATGGGTCACCAAAGTTATGCAAATGTAAGCCATTCTTATTTATCGTACATTTGGAAACCCATCACTGCATTACATCTGTGCTATATTAAGAAACATGTATGCATTACTTAGTGCCCACATTTTTAAGAAAGGACATCAATATTTATATAGACAAACATTTAAGAATATCCCCTTCAAAAGTTTAATATTTGAGCCTTCATTTATTTTCATTTTTCCCACACTAATATTGTTTTACTGCAGTTAATATCTAACATGACTTATAGTAGGTCATGTATAAATGAGTCTGCAGATTATGAAAAAATTTTAATCCGTACTGCAAGACTCAGTCTCTCACTAACCTTCCCTATCACCTGCTGTAGTACATTTGCTTATTGTCCTTGGTATTCTTCTTGTAAGTGCAAGAAGCTGTAAGTCACAAATCTCATGCTTCATACAACTATTTCCAAGGAAGGAAGATGAAAAGAGAGGCATCAAAAGCAACCTTCCCTTTGGGCCTGACATTTTTAATCAGGAAGGAAATATTTTCGCAAAGGATCCTAAGCACACTAAGTCTTATACCCCTACCTGCAGTGGAGACTAAGAAAGTGGGTATGTGGGCAAAGAAAATAAGGTTTTCATGTTATGGTTACAAAAGTCACTCTCTGTCAAGGATTATATCTCTTTTCTTAGAGAGGACTAAATGAAACAAATTTTTTTTTAAATGAATGTTTATTGAGTACAATATCTAATATCAGTATTGTAAATGTAAGATTGGAGGAATCCACTGAATTCTAGTCCTATAGTACTCAAAATATTTTCAACTTTTGTACCTTTATTTTGGATTAATGTTAAATCTGAGCAGATGTAATGAGAAATGGAGTTCTTTTGAAAAATTTCCTTGCTCAAATATAATATAGAAAGTATTATATATAATGAACTACAGTACATGAGAATGTGTTCAGGGTATATTATGAAAAAAATCAGAATGAACAGAACGTTAATCTTATAAGTAATTTTTAAAAACAGAAACATAAAGAGCTTATAAATACTGAAGAACATGCTTTGGGAAACAACAAAAAGCAAGAAATATGAGGTGAATTTAATTTATTTTTTTATTGTTGTTCAATTACAGTTGTCCCCATTTTCCCCCATTACTCTCCTCCACCCCACCCACTCCTACCTGCCACATTCAATCCTCCCCCCCGACGCTATTGTCTTTATCCATGGGTCCTTTATACATGGTACTTGATGACAATTGTACAGGTTAATATACTCTACAGAACTGAGATTTGTAAGTCATTTTTTAAGGAAAAAATGAGCTCTGGCTGGTGTGGTTCAGTGGATTGATCGCTGACCCACAAACTGAAAGGTCACTGGTTCGATTCCCAGTTAGGGTACATGCCTGGGTTATGGGCCAGGTCCTCAGTTAAGGTTGTGTGAGAGGCAACCAATTGATGTATCTCTCACACATAGATGTTACTCTCCCTCTCGCTCTCCCTCCTTTCACCTCTTTCTAAAAATACATAAATAAAATCTTTAAAAAGATTTAAAAATCTTTAGCAAAATAAATATACCTACATTCAAAAGGCAAATAAGAAAAAAACTAAATTGTTAAAATAGTTGACAATAACATTTTTTAAAAGATGAGAATTGCTGTTTTAGAAGCTAGCTAATATTCACTTAAATTAATGAAGCTAATATTGGTCATGCTAGATTTAGAATAACATAATTTTAAAGGTCTTCATGGACAATCAAAAATGAATACTGAATCACTGATTTATTCTTAAGAGAACCATAAAGTAAATTCAGCCAAATGGAGGGTAGATGGGAGGGGGAGAGTGTATTTCACTTTTTAAGATCCTAGGAAATGTCTGTGCATTTGACTGAACGTAGACTGTTTTTACTTTATCCCACATGGCTGCAGTACTGTTTTGCTCTCTTTTGTATGTGCTGTGCTGTGGTCAAGTAGCTACCCATGTCAGACACAACGGGCCCGAGGAAATATGTCCAATGAATGGCATCTGGACTGCACTGTGACTTTACCTCTCACCGGATGTGGACAGAAAGCAACTGCTAACATCCCTTTGCACACCTGATTTAATAGCCACTAAGTATTCTGTAAAACTCTTGGCAAATGGCAATAACAAAAACATTCTTTGAACAGCTTTGATTTGTATCCAGTGTTGGCCCTGAGAGCTTCAGAAACCACTGGTATTCAGCAACTAACAGATGTCCTAACCCCCCAGGGACTTTCAAGAGCCCATTAAACTATCATGCACCATATGAAGGTTAGAACACTTTGTATTGCTAACTTCCTTTCTGTTTTATTAACACCTGCCTCAAATCCTTTCTAGGACAGAGAACCAGATAGAGGATCATATAGACAGAGATGATGATAGAAAATAGACAGATGATAGGCAGATGAACATCAGGTAGGTTATACACCTGTCTAACCAATAAATACACACATGTAGACACAAAGATATAAATGTACTCATCAGTTCTCT